>VZRN01000344.1:1302345-1484058 GCA_013397935.1 Dasyornis broadbenti | reverse complement strand
AAAAAAAAAAAATCTTCAGTACAATCAATAAATAAAAAACATTACAAATAGGCCAATTTTGAAGCTATTTAAAATATGGGCTGCTGGTGCCCTGCATGGCAATATATATACACAGAGAGCAGGATTTATGATGGTTTTCTATGTACTTTAAATATAATGAAAACAGTCAATTTCACTTTGTTACAGCCTAAATCTATCTTGGCAGTTCCTGTTACAGCCTAGTTCTTGTTGCAACACAAGCCATTGAAAGTGATACAGGCTGTGCTAACTGGATTTAATAAGGGTTTCTGGTATGAACAGTGGTTCTTAGGTTAGTTTTGCTTTTTTTTTTTCTTAGAATGCCAGTAGATGATACAGAGCTTTAGAATTCAGTTATTGTAAATTAAGGGACTGCATGCGCTAAATGGATGTTTTCACCTCTCTGTCTAACTCCTAATGTGTATGATCTCGCTTCTTCCTTCACAAGAGTATCTGAGTAGCTCTATGGAGAAATAAGCCTGCTATACAATGTGCAATATGTGCTGATCCTGCCTGAAACTAAATTAATTTTACCCTATCTTTCCTTTCTTCCTCCCTCTACCTCCCCTGAGATAATGCTGTAAAGCAGATCTGCAGGCTGCAGTGCGCAGTAGGCAAAAAGGAAAGGTGCTGTTTGGGTGGTACCCAGGAAACATCTTGATAAAGAATATTTAGTCTGAGCACCAGAAATATCTTCTTTCTGGTGAATTGTGGATTCAGCAGAGTCTCCAAGCACATCTTGGGGCCTAAAACTGCAGACTACTGAATGTCTTAACTCTGTGCAGCCCTCACAAGATCATTGCCAATAGAAGAGCAGAAACATTGGCTACTCCTTTTTGCCTCTTTGAGAACTTCACAAAAGTGAGTCCTGTGCCCGAGTGATGCAGACAAGGGCTTCACTCTAGTGTTCACAGCACTGCACCCACAACAGTTTTCATGACAGTGATAATTACATATCTGCAGCAATCCTTCCAGAAGGTCACTGTCATTGATCCCCCTGGAGGCTTTAAATCACTTGTTGAGTAGACACAAGTAGACTTCTGCATTAACCAGAGGTGTCAGCCAGGAGAAAGCTTGTGAATATACTCTCTGCAGCAGGGTGGATCCATGCTGTGCTGCAGAGAGGCATATCACAGGTCAGCATGCCTCATTTGAAGCGACTTACCTGTCTTCATCATATATGGTTTCTAGATATCTTTTCTTTAATGTCCCGTTTGGTACCAGGAACAGAAGAGGGCAACTGTGAGTGTAAGCAATTTCCAGGAAAGCATCGCAATCTTTCTCTGCTACCTGACTTCATGGATGGCTGAGTCTGGTCTTCATAAACAGACCTTTACAGTCATATGTTAGGTAAATCTACAGAGAGACCAAAGCTACCCATTAGGAAACTCCTCACATACCCATCCAGAGGCATGCCAGCCAGATCTCTCTGAATGGAGGATGACTGTGGCCTGAGCATTTTGGCCATCCATTTAACACTGTTATCTGTGAAATGGAATTCTGCAATGAGTAATGTAAGTGTCTGAAGGATGGACATTTGTAAACAACACATCTCCCAGGACAGCATCTTTCCTATTCAGAACCAGTAATAAAGACATAAAGGTTTCGATGTCTCTTAATTTATGTAGGTTATCAAGTCAGCATGCAAATATCCTGTTCTATATAAATATATAAATGTAGCTCCCTGTGTCACATCGTTCAATCCTTGAACCATTTATGGGTTGGGGTTTTTTTATTGTTTTTAGCCTACTAGTAGTTCCCTTGTTGTCATAGCATTTTTTTGCTTCCTTCTGCACTTCTTTCTTCCTGACAAACCACCTAAATCTCTGGCTCTCAAATCACTATTCAGTTTGACCACTTAGATGTATGTCTCTTCTTTCTTCAGAGATGATAAAATCTTAGGTTTCACAAATTTTCATAGGTATCAGATTTCATAGATTCACTTTCATTTCCTTTAAAATGTTTTTCTACAAGAAGTTATGGCCTTTAATGCATTGTGTCTCATTTTTTTATAAGATCGTTTCCCTGTACTAATTGAAAGTCCAGAGCATCTTCCAGGAGCTACTAGTACAAAAGCAAATTTTGAGAATGCTACTCCATCATAGATTCTCAGTTTAGGCCAGAGGAGTGCTGGCATGCTGATCTAATGCCTGTGCAATTATTCTGTGAAATGAGTTTCTGGGAGGCACTTAGTCAAGGCAGGAGAGCTCTAAGCAAAAATCAGGGCCTTCAGTCCTGTACTAAATTCCTGTGTTCCTTGTGTTACTGAATTTATGAAGGGTGAAATACTGAACTTTTTCCACACATGACCAAAACTTCATTGCATTTTTAATTCAGATGCAGCATAGTGTTTCATTTTCAGTTCTCTCTAGGAACGAGAAGCCTCATCTTTTCTAAATCCAAACGCTTCGTTGCAATGACTCAAATGTGTCCTTCATGGAATTGTATTTCTTTTGGGTGCTATAACGATGAAGATATTTTCTAGAGTGGGAGGTGAATGTATGTCTTGCACATCTGTTTGCTCTCATCAGCTAGATACATTGCAGTTTTCCCAATACTGCTTTTTTTGGTCACTAAATCATGTTGATTGAAAATTTCTTCTCAGATCTTCTAGTTACTTTTTTTTCCCAAGCAGATGTCCGCTAATTCATGCTAATTGCCACCCCTGTTGCCAGTTTCAGCAGTGAAGGTGATGATTAAGTGGTCAAGAAAGATTAGCTCTCAGCTTTTGGGATGATCGCTGTGGGTCTGGGCTCAGGGGGCAGATACATATGAGTGGTCAAACTGAATAGTGATTTGAGAGCCAGAGATTTAGGTGGTTTGTCGGGAAGAAAGAAGTGCAGAAGGAAGCAAAAAAAATGCTATGATAATAAGGGAACTACTAGTAGGCTAAAAACAATAAAAAAAAAACCCCAATCCATAAATATGGTTCAAGGATTGAAGGATGTGACACAGGGAGCTACATTTATATAGCCTAGAAAAGAAATAATATAGCAAAAAGGACATCAGTCTATACATGCCTTTGTCAGAGCCGTGAATATTTGCACTATTAAATCATTAAGGAGCGGTTAATAGGTTTAATGGAAAACATGTCAGCTGCTGAAAAATAGTACAGAGGAATGGCCGTATAAGCTTGATCCTGGAAAGTATCTCTGATATCCTCAGATGTCTTTATTTGTGCCATTCTCCCCAGCCCCCTGCGTCCCCAGTTCTCTGAAAATGTGAAATGCTGATACAACCAGTATAAAATGCTGTTGTCTTCTTTTGAATGACCTGGCTTTATTGCTTAAATACACAAACCTGGTTTATACTGTCTAGATCAAATGCAAACAGATGTTAACAGGAGATGCAATTTTGTCTTTCAAAGCCCTTTCCTGCTGCTTTCCCTTAAGATCAGACATGTAGTGCAGGATCATTTGCCCCATGTACACTAAGTTTGAAGTTACGTTTTTCCCTCTGGCAATTTTTATTTACCATTAGAAATATCTGTGACCTTCCCTGTGTTTTTGATTTACCTAAACAAATCAAAGCGCCATTTTAAGCTGTTAATAACATCAAGAGAAAGGAGCTGAAGAATGGATAGCCCTGACACCTGCAGGGTTCAGGGAGGCAAAGATCTTCTGACCCTTCCTACCCATGCCCAAAAAAGTGTAAAGGTAATTTGAGAAACCTAAGCGCTCAGTGTTTCAAGTGCAAAGTCTGAACCTGTAGGTGCACTTCACATAAGTTCTTTTAAGATTCAAGGGTCCATACAACAAGTGGATTATTCTCCTCAATTCTGTGAGGCTGCATATCTTGTGGTTTTGTAAAATCAGTACATCAGGGGACTGAGCTGGGATCTCAGCCACCACATAAAATTGACTTCACTTTCCTATTTTAAGGGAGAACGGCTGGAGAAGTTGATCTATGCAGAATAAAGAATATTAAAGCTGGAAGGGATTGTTGCTAGGTCCATCTGACTTGACTTTTTGAGCAGCACAAGCCATATGGTTCACTTCTCTGTATCAATTTCTTAACTCCTACTTGCGATAAAAAAATATTTCAATAGCACAATGTAATTTTAGAAATATCACTGAGGGTGGAGACAGGATTCATCCATGACTCAGAAGTTGGGGCTGTCATCAGAAATGAGGGACAGATGGATTTCTGGCTAAAGCAATGATGTGCAGTATCATTGTCAAGCCTGTCCCACCTTTCAGTTCTTACAGCTTTTCGCCTTACTTGTAGTTTCTCCTTTCGTGCAGACATTTTCCTAGTTATGACTGATGCACTAATGTATTGCTTTGTTTTCTCTAATAGCATTATTCCTCCTTTGGCTACATTTTCCATGGTTTGGGATAACTCTATTGCTTAAATTCTCATGATGAAGATGATGCGTTTGAAGGACTTCTGTGACTTCCTTTCTGATTGTTTCCGTTGTTCCCAGTATTCACAATCTTCCTGTATTTTATGTTTTAATAATTTGGTAACGACTCACTAATTACTAACTAGGCTTTATTGCAAAATGGATTAGAGTATTGACTCCTCTATGGATTAAACTTTAGCCAAAACCTAGCATAAACACTGCCATTTCCATATTCATACAACAGTTTTTCTGTTTTGTGCGAAGTGAGAACTGGTAGCTTGTAACTAGGAGCAGGAAATGTGTATCCCTTTCTTTGTCTGACTTGACTTCTATAGATATAAACTTTGTAGACTTGGGTTATGTCCATGATCCCAAGGCGAGTCTTCTTCAGAAATAGTTACCTTTTATTTGGTGAGAAATTATAAGTATTTTTTCCTCTAAGTGCATGCTTAAAAGTTATTTCTAAGTCTCCTTCAGTGTTGGTTCCTCCTGGCGACTCTCAACACAGGCATTAGAGGTGTTAAAGGTACCACCCATCAACAGCTTCTTTGGTTAGACTGAAGCATTGCTTTCAGAAGGGAAATGCAAATTTTTAGATTTTAAGAATCTTTGATGGAATGACATTTCTTTGGCTTTTAATTTTGTCTGAAGACTCAGCATGAAGGATTAGCTCATTGGGTGCCAATTGCAAAAGATTTTACATGATTTGATCGGCAGCAGGATAAATGCCCAAACTGTCTAGAATAGAGAGATATTCTGTACTAATTTTAAATGAAAAAGAAAGAAATCACACTTTGATTGGTGTCAGTTTTCCTCCTCTTCCTACCTGATAGAGCTTTATCTGGCAATGCTTTTCAGCCTCAAGTTTGCCTTTTCTCTGTTGGATTGCTGCATTATGTTAAGTTTCCAAGTTTTGAAGTACTCTTGTTCCATCTCCAATATGTTAATTTTGTACAACTTGAATCTGGGAAAAATTACATCTTCAGCCCTTATTTCAGAGCTTCATATGGAGATCATAAACCCATATTTGGTTTTCCTAAACAGAATATAGTGTTTATCTCACACTAACCCTTTCTATATTACTATTGAAAATTTGATCATGGATTGATGTTTTTTTTCCCTAAAATACTTACCTTAATTTTTCTGGAAAAACATGGTACTTTATGTCATTTGGTTTACCTTATAATTTTACTAAATTGAACAGAAAAAAGTGATAAATGTCAAGAAATGGAAACAATTCCAATGGTACAGGAAAACACAATTGTTTTCAAATGTTGCTCTGTGATATTTAGAGAGAATATCCATTTACAAGGTTTATATGATGTAATCAAATAAGATACTCCTGAAATAATTTCTTCATCAGTACTAACATGTAAGGATATTAACTCCTAAATTACCTAGCAGAGGAACCAGGGGAGCTAACTAGATAACCATTGTCTGCATTTGACCACAGTTGTATAACACCTGGAATACAGTGTCCTGATTTGATGTCTGAAGGTGAACATAGTTACTGATAAATCATAGAATTCAGTATTTCTGGGTCTTGACCAGCTAGCCTGGCAGAACAATATGTATGGCAGCTCTTCCTTCTCTGGCCCTGAGCTGGAGAGTTGTGTCAGTGTCCTACCTCATTGTAATTCTCGTCTTCCAAGTACGTTTGGTTTCACTACGTCATAAGTACTTCAGCAGTGGCTCTAAAACATGGCGGAAGAACCCTGACTACAAGAGTTTTTTTCTTTTATTCTTTTAGTTTACACTCTCATGGAATCTCTGCAATTTTGATAAAGAATTCCGTGTAAATTTTAAGCACGCCTTTGAACTTCCTACATTATAAAGAAGGACTCTGCTATTTTATCACAAGAAATAAAATCTGGAACTGTTGACAGAAATTTCTTTCTATTTCATTCCAACCCACTGCTGCAGTGGAACATGGAACACTTAGCCAAAAAGCTATAAACAAGTTTGTGTTTTTCTTCTTTGTGAGTTTCTCAACAAATTATGAGGTCAAAGAGATTTGTCTTAAAAATACATGTCAAGTTTCTTGGATTCTGGGATAACTAAATTTTGGCCTCCAACCTTGTCAGTAATGAGGTAAAGATACTGTATCAAGTCCAGGTGTGGTCTGGGGGAAATCAGCTGAGTTGTAATAAAAAACCAGAAGCTGGACTATAGGTTTCTGTGTGAGAAAGGTTAAGCACAGTAGGGTTTTCAGCTTGCGGGAGAGATGGTCAAAGAGGAATTTGGTAGAGCTCTACACATCCTCCAATAGTATAGAGGAAGTAGTGTGCAGTAAAAGAAACAGCTAGATGTTTTTAAAGTAGGAAATTAAAAGGAGAGTATTTTTCATACAATGAAACTGAAAAATATACTACTTCAGATTGTTGCAGGGCCCCAAATTATAATTTGGTTCAGAAAAAATAGACATATTTGTGGAAGACAAGTCTACTGAAATCTACAAAGTTCAAAAATGCAGGTACAATCTCTGTCTTGGGACATCTCTAAACTAGAGATTGCTAAAATCTTGGATGTTACAGTAAGGAAATGTCACTGTAGACATACCCTAATCTCCTATATTTTTGCAAGTTTGTACTATTGGCCAGTGATTTCTCATGGTTCATTATGGTCATATTGATATTTTTATTTTCTGAAAAAATAAGAGAAGTGTGATTTTTACTGATTGATTCAGCTTAGCTGGGCTACTATTTTATTTCCTGAATCATGAGCAGATTGACAAGATTACCTACAAAATAAAACTAATGAAAAATTTTATTTTTTCCTAAAGAAACAAGTTGAAAAAATAAAACCAAAAAACAGAAAGCAAGCAAGCAAGAAAGAAGGAAATAAAGAAAAAGCATGAGTGATATGCAGCACCAGCAGCAGCAGCAAGTCCAGCATGTTGCCAGGGAAGCTTCATGATGTGAATAATAAATCCAGAGTATGACATGAGAGAGATACAAGGGAAGTTCTGTATCAGAACAGTCTTACTGCTGATGCTCTAGAAAACATAGAAGTCTGCTCAGCAGTGGCTTTGGCAGTTTGTTGCCAAAATTTAGAATCAGATAGGACAGGGTAACACATCCAATTTGCATAAGGTGATGTGGGATTTTATTTTTCTCTGCTTGCCCCTTAAACACTGATTTCTCTAAAGATTAAAAAAATCTTGCTTATGGTTTAGTGACACAGACCTGCAAGAAACTTGTCTTATTTTTAACTGATGGCAGTTGAGAATTACCTGAGGGTATATTGCTTGGTATTAGAGTTGTCTAATAGTTTAGATGTATGAACAAAGTAACATAGCTAACAGGTTATTTTGTATCAACTACTCTGCAGTAATTGCTTCTGCGCTTTCTTTTAGCCTGAAGCAGATAAAAAAAAAATCTACTTAGCTGAGATCTTGGTGAAATAAAGTTAAAATAGCTCTTAATCCAACACCAGGAGATAACATCATGCAGAAAGCCTGTTCCATATTCCACCCATAACACCCACATATTCCACTCACAGCCTGGAGCTGGGCAGCAGGCCTCACAAGAACAGAGACACAGTTACTGAAAGTTCTACCATTCCCATCGATTGATGACCGAGGAATAGGCTTCAGTTATCCTGATTATGTATCTACTCATATAAGTAGGGTCTTACTCATAAGATCTCTAAGACCAGGGTTCTAAGATAAGGAGGGATGGCATTTGGGAAAAGAGGTCTGTCTCTGCAATTAGCTTCTATCAAAAATACTTTAGAGTATATTTGGGGGTACTCAAGGATTGTAATTGTAACTCTGTAAGCTTCTTTTTAAGCTGACTGGCCAAAAGCACCCCCTTTGCCTTTCAGTAACAGGGTACTGAAGAACATGATGGTGCATTTCTTTCTCTCTCTTTTTAGCTATTAATGACCTAATACAAACTATAAAAAGTGCATCCAGATATCATGGTGGTAAGTGCCTTAATAGCTCCCATAGTGATAAATAATTCAGCCCATGATGTTCTTCATGAAGCTTTAAAAGTATATTAACCAGAAGCTTACATAAGCAATGAAACTTACATTACACATACACATGCATATGCAAAAAGTAATGAGTAGGTGAAGAAACACATCTGCAAGAACAGAAAAAAAATTAACTTCTACACTCTCCTTGTTCAATCATTTGTTCACCACCCTCCACTCTCCTCACCCCAACCAAAGCAAGTCAAATCAAGGCTCCAGTTCAGTTTAACAAACAAGTGTTCATATGTGGTAATAATACATAACAGCAGAGTTTGGTGGGATATGCTGCTCATGGCTGAGGATATTTTTTTCAGGAGATTTTTAGACAAACTGGACATTTTTAAGTGTCAGAAATATGTATGTTGGAACAGAGTGCTTATACTAGAAAAAACCCCAAAAACACAAACCAAAACCCAAATCCCAACCAATCAAACAAACCCCCCCCCCAAAAAAAACCCAAAACCCAAAACCAAAAAACAAACAAACAAAAAAAAACCCCAAAAAAACATCCAGAACCCCCCCCCTAAACCCTACCCAAATCTGTGGGGTTCTTTGGATGTGGTATTCATGTGAGGGAATCAGAGCTCTTGGACAGTGAAAGGAGTTGCCATTCCAAGGGGCTTTGTAATCTTCATCCGGATCGGGTTAGAAAAACATCCCTAATTGCTGTCCTGTAGGTAGGCTGTCCCATGCCTACCCGCAGAGCGTTTCAATTACAGAATGTTTCAATTACAGAACTCTTTGATTAACGTTAGGCTCCTGAACTCATATCCTGGCCATTAGTAATGGATTACTGATTATTACTGTGTGCTCGTCTCTTTCTGTGTCCATTTAGACATGTGAACTTTTCTGTATGTCTCCACATGCATGGAAAAATTGCATTTTGCATAAATCATTAAATATTCACTGAGCCTGAAAGTAACAACACTTAATTCCACAGACATAAATCTGAGTGATTTATGAGGGTAAAGAGGTTCAGGTCCTGGATCTAGTGTTTTTCCTTGTACACTTTATTGGCAAAATACAGTGCATGGGGATGAGGGTTTTCCAAAGAACACAAAACATCCTTTGAGAATGCTTTTCCTTTCTATGTGCCTCTGTTCACTGTCTACTTATCGGGCTCATTCCTATAAACCCTTTACATCTATCATAAATAAGCAACATATTTTTCTGGCTGCCACATAGTAAATGTTGCATATTTACAGCAGTTTGATAAAGTCCCCTTCAGCATTAATGCAGTTAATTCTGATTTAAAAGATTTTACATGCTATGCAGGGGAGAAAGATACCCCTACATGCGCACACACATACCCACTCCTTTCTGAGCTGCTGAAATTCCACAGGGACTGAGTTTTGAATTTGTGTGGAGGAGTCTGTGACACACCTTCAGTCTATGATGAACAGAAAGCGAGGCCATCTCCTGCCAGAACCTGGTAAATAGCTGCAGCTATACAATTATATTGTGTCTCTATTGCAGATTACAAGTAGGAAGGAACAAGAACTACTCCAGGAATCCTTCACAATCACTTTGCATGTGTTTCTGGACATCCTTTTTTGCCTGAAAGATGACTGATGTGATCCTTTTTTTTTTTGTGGTTGGGATTTTTTGCTTTTTGTTCTTTGTTTGTTTGTTTGTTTTTTATTTGTTGGTTTTGTGGTTTTTTCTTTGTTTATTTTTGGGTTTTTTGTTTGGTTCTTTGTGTTTTGGGGTTTTTTGTTTGTTTGTTTGTTTTGTTTGTTTTGTTTGTTTGTTTTGTTTGTTTGTTTTGTTTTGTTTTGGCTTTGGTTTTGTTGTTTGTTTTTTGTTTTATTCTTTTTACATTGTCTGGAAAATTTGTGCTGCAGAGAGCCCTCAAAGAGTTTGGCAGCTATTCAACACAAAAACTGGGTTACAATCTATGGCTCAGGAAGTCTTTAAGCTGTGGTGCTGGGATGGAAAGATGTAACGGGAATGTTTACCACAGGCTTACTCTTGTGTACTTGAGGAACACGTGATAATCCTCGTGTTCTTAAGAGGTTTAAATTGCACTTACACTCACTTGAACATGAACTTACGCCATCAGACATGTGGAGCTGTGAAACAGACAACTCCTTTAAAAATGAAATAAGTTACAGTTACTTCTGCATTGTCTACGTTTCCAGGAACTAGCTGATAAAAATGGACAACAAAAACCATGTTGTAAACAGTTGCTATACTAACTGGCAATGTGCGTCAAGTTGAAATACTCAGTCTGCAAAATAACTTGAGTAGTTCCTAGGGCTGTACATAGTTCTGACTCTCCTGGTAATTTTTTTGACTATCTTTTCCTCCATGTTAAGTGTGTTTCTCTTTTATCATATTATGAGCAGCTTATAAGAAGTAATAAAAGTCCAGATAAGGACTTCAATGTCTTTTACGCATGAAGAAACTTTGACGTAATCCTAAACATATATCTGCATCTTGCAATACCTGAATTCCAGTGAATATATGGCCTGAGCAAACAAATGTTGTCAGTTTCCCAGAACACACATTTTGTTAACATATTACAAAAAGGATACCTGACACTAGACTTTTTTTTGTGGAAATAAAAGTAGCAGAGAAAGAATATGTGCAGTGAGAGTGCAGTGGTGGATATGACATACACTCAGGCCTGGTTATATGGGGCCCCAACTCTGGACTAAACTCAGCACTCCCTGGGCAGCAAATACTTACCTAACTCTATACTTGTGTTCCGTCAAACACAGGGGATTATGGTTGGTGTCTGGGTTCTCACATGAAGTGGTAATACACATGTATAATGGGAAGAGCAACAATAATAATCGAGTCTGTGGTGACCCTTTGAGACACTTTTTGTTAGACCCTAATTTTTTTGTCTTTGTGCACCCTGCCTTCAACAATGAAGTTTGAATAAGTGTTGACTATTTTCTTTGCACAGATTTTGTTCCTTTATCCTCTAGAAAAGTAGTCTTCCTGCAGTCACCTTAGTTTTTTCTTCCTTATTGCCTCTTCCTCCCCACTTTTCTTTTTGTTGTTATTGGGGGATTTTTGTTTGATTGTTTGGGGTCTTTTTGTAGACTTTTGGTGGGGTTTTTTTGTGTTTTTTTTTTGTTTGTTTGTTTGTTTGGTTGGTTGGTTTTTTTTGTAGTGAATGGATTAATTCAGAATTTTTATGTGCAGAGTTCTCTGAGTTCCCAGGTCATGGTGAGGAATATTTCCTGCTCGTGCAGTAGTCACTGTATGTACAGAGACGCTGCTATCATGGCTGCCCTCCTGGAGAGATATTTTCTGTAAGACTACTGACTAAATGTAAATCTACTTTTGATTCACATTTTCTCTTGCAGCTTTTCCCAGCATGTATGATTTTATTTTTAATCAAGATTTTTAGTTTCTTGAAAAATAATGATGCAATGGGAGGTTGAGAGTTTGTTTCAACACACAAACTTCCAAATCTAAGCAGTTTTGCTCTTCCGAGTTTATGACCTGATAATTTTTAAGAAGCATTTCTTAGGTTCATATTGTCTTCTTGCAGATCATCTCTCAGTCTTTTAGTTTAAATGTTTTTCTAGTGTATATTTTTTGCACAAGGACTCTATAGTTCTTAGAACCTTAGCTATAAAAGGATGTTCTTCTCGAGTAGTTATGTGCACCAATAAATGGAACACTACACAACAAAATATTTATCCCTTGTAAGAAATAAAAAAATTAAATTCTCCCCGTTTTGTAATCTAAAATTGTTGCAGCAATTGTGTGGCAGCCCAGGAAAGACCCGGAAAGATCCAGGAAAGACGTGGATCTGTCGAGAGAGTCCAGAGGAGTGTCACAAGAATGCTCTGAGCATTTTCTGAGCAAGCTTCAGTGGAAGACTTTAGCAGGCTGTAATTTAATGAGTCAAATCTATGTTTTACCTGTTTGTACGATTCATCTCTTCACAGCAATGTGATCAGAGACACATTTGTTCCAAAAGCATCAGGGCAAGGGATCTGACTCATGCTTTTCGTGCAGATGTATGACAGAGAAGAAACCAGCTCAGAGATCTGAGAGAAAATACCAGATGCTGTGGGTTGTGACTATTTCATTTGCACTACATGCACTGTAGGATCAGTGATGCTGTTCACCTCCCATTGTTTTCTCCATGAAACTTTCTCGAGATTCATTCTTTTCCTGGAAGAAAAAAGATATTGAATAATTATTCAGTTCTCCCCCTAGAGTTTATTTCTAGCTTTTTATTAGGAAATTTGTTAGTCTCCAGGATCACTGTCCAGTATTCCAGGCACATTTTTCCTCAGCTGAGAAAAAGCTTGTGAGGTCAATTCACTTAAGAGCATGTGAAGATAATTTGAATCCTTCTTCAAGCCACAATTAAAATCAATGTATGTATTTTTCTGTTGTTATATGGGGATAAATAAATCTTCCCTGCTGACATTAACTTGTGGAATGTTTTGTGGATCAGTGTGTGAGTGTGGATTATATGTCAAGCCCTGTTTTAGTAAAAAGTGGCAGAAACCATACTTCTCACCATGTAAAGGACCCCTGTAAGGTCATATCAAACTAACTCAAACCAACAAGGCTAAGGACAGGTATTTGGAGATGATGTGACCCTAGACAAATATGTCTTTGGGTATTTTTTATTTCAGATAATGCAGTCCTCCACCTAAAAAATAGGAATAACAGACTCAAACCAAGATTAAAATAATATTGCCTGTGTTTCAAACATTTGGGTTTTACACAAAACTGTATGATAATGTAATAGTGCTCTCAGGTCACGTTTTGTGGGGAAGGGAATGTGTAAAAAACCAAACACAGACTAAATGGCCGTTGTTAGTCATGAGATTCATCTAATTTAATTTAAATCTCCTAAAAGTTCTGTGTCTAGGCTAGTCATCCAAGGCAGGACTCAACTAACCAGCTGTTAACTCCTACACTCTGCTATAAAGGGAACATGGACTGACTAGCTCAGAAATTAACACCTACACTATAGACTTCCAAAGGTAGGCAAGGTAAATCTCAATGCTAGTCTTTCTATGCAATCAGTGGAAAGAGAGAAGAACATTTTGAGGTAGCTTTCTTGGTAACTCCTAACTTGTTCCCACTTCAGTGTTGGGAAGAGGTTTACAAACTTTTCTGTTTTGAATGTGTTTTAATGGAACATCAAAAGGAACATCCCCACCACAGAGGAAACTTCAAATGAAAATATGAAAAAAAGTCACCTTTCTAGAGCCTATGGAATGAGTTTTCTTGGGAATGAATGAAGTCTCCTGACTGAAACTTTAAAAAATGAGTTTATCATGGAATTCAGGTTAGAAGGAACTTCAGGATATCTCTAGTCTGACCTCCTGCTCCAAGGAAAGTCAGCCATTAGATCAGGCTGGTTTTCTCAGGGTTTTTTTCAATGTGGTATTGAGCATGTCCAAGGACAGAGATTGCATAACCTCTTCTCTAGTTGGCTGTCACCATTGCGGAAAAGTGTTTTCTTACATCCAATTTGGATTTGCCTTGTTTAAATTTGTAACCTATTGTATCTTATCCTCTCACCATACACCACTGTGAAAAAGTGATATTTATATTTATATTTAAACATATATATATTTATAACCGCCTCAGAGGTACTAGGAGACTGCTGTTACATGCCCACAAAGTCTTTTCTTCTCCAGACTGAACAAGCTCCCCCACTTCAGTCTCATAACAGGACAAGTGCTTCTGCTTCTGAACATTTTGGTGGCCCCAGTGAACTGGCTTCAGTTTTGTGGTATCTGTCCTGTATTGGAGGTCCAAAGTTGGATGTGTAGCCTAGATACAATACAGTGTTTGATAAGGAGAAAAAATCACATCCTCAACCTCCTGCCTGTTCTGTTAATACAGTCCAGGGTCCTGTTGGCTTTCTTTGCTGCCAGGGTGCACTGCAGGCTCATACCCAGCTCATTCCCTCCTGAATACCTAGATTGTTTTCTGCAGAACTCATCCCCAGCCCATCAGTCACCAGCCCATACCACTACAGCTGTCTTTCCTTCCCTGTTTCAAGACTTTGTGTTTGTCCTTGTTCAGTTTCCTGTCTGGCCATCACTCTGCACTCTCTAGGTCCCTCTAAATGGAAGTCCTGCCCTCATACATTTCAACTGTTCCCACCAGCCTCATGCCGCTTAAAAACCTCATGACTGTTATCCTCCTCACCTCCCCCAGAACACTGATAAAGTTTAGGGCAAATGTTCAGGACAACAAATTTCAGTCTTGACTGTCAAAGCTCACAAAAATGGTAAGAAACTGAGAACTGGGTCTCAGCATCAAGCAAATCTAATTTTATAAGATATGTCCAGACATGCCTAATTTGCTTAATGCCTATTTTCACTTCGTGTTTTCACCTAGGATTTTCACTGCAGGCATGTGTAAACATTGCATCTTTCAAAACAGTAGAACTTCCCAAAGAAGAAATTGGACTTTTTCTGTGGAAGACAAAAATCTGCTATGAATTATGGTGGTTAATAACATAGAATGGTATAGAAGACACAAAGGGTACACAAATGCATAGGAAAAGTTGATGAATACCACATCTAATAGGAAATAAAAGATTAATATTATATCTAGAAGAAATTTTCTTCTTATACAGGATTATTTTTCCTGTTGAGGAAATATGTTTGCGTTGGCCAACACTTTGATGTTCTAATGACAAGTAATCAGTCACAGCCTTCCCCTTGCTGGCTTAGAGCCCTGATGTATTAGGCAGTGTTCCACTGCTCTGTGTGTATTGGACATTTCTATCTGCAAAGTGCTAGTACTACTTCCTTCCCTAGGCTATCTTCAGGGATTTGTCAGCCACACTTTGAACAAGCTTGACACCATTTATTTGGTATGTTATTGTATGGAATCTCTGTACTGTGCACTGATACATCACTCACAAACCTTTCAAAGTTACTCATGGGATCTCTCCAGGCATACATTATTGGAAGAAAATGTTGCTAATGGGTCGAAAAGCTCCTAGACTACAGATCTGTCTACGAAAGAGATGACATTCCTGTTAGTGTTTGATAGTAACACCAAAGAGTTACCAAGAAGACAAATTTGGTGTAATAAACAGATATTGGAAAGATAAGAGATATAATGCATATATAGTCCTACACAAAATCTATTAAGGTTTGTCCTTCTATTCTCATTTTTGGCTAGACTTCAGGCTGTCGCTACTTACTAAAGACTGATTGCCATGACTCTTCTCCATCCATCCATCTCTCTGTCTAGTCAGAGAGGTAAGGCATCTGTGACCTAGCTAACTTCCTTAGAGCAAAGTATTTGCACCATTATCCTTGCTCTGAAATCAAGTCCTTGAATACATCATGTCACTTTCTTGGTATCTCTCAGCGGAGTATTGGCTCACTGGGAATCAAATCATCTCCCTTCTCATTAAAATGAATGCTCTCAGAATTCACTTTAATCTTTCTCTCTGAAAAAAATGTCGGAGCAGAGCAAGTGATTTTATCATACACAAGTTGCTTGTTTTGTAGGAGACCTTCAGTCTAAATGACAGAAAAGAAGATCAAGGCTGCCTGGCCAAGGTAGTACTTGGCTTTTTGTTCTATTAGAGACTGTAAATCCAAAAGAAATGACCAGACGTTTGTTATGGCTGTTCTGCTGCAAAACTTACCCTCTATCATGAAGACTCAAGACTGAGAAGCTACATGAGCCATATCAAGGCTATGGCTGGGACCACGGAGTGCTGAGAACCCCCTTCTCCTGAAATGAGACCCTCTGCTGGAAAATGGCAAAGCTCTGAGAATGGATTAACACACAACTTCTTTTCTTAGTTCTTTGGTATGCCTTGGGCAGACGAGATGATCTGGGAGGGGCCAGGCATGTTAGAGAGCAGGCCAGGTTGCATTTAACAATATGAAGAGTCAGGCTTGGGAACTTTCATATTTTAGGTTGACCCTTGGTACACCAGTACGTATGCTTATTCACAGAAAAATATTTCAGTGATTGAAAAGTACTCGGGTTTCTTGTCTTCTACACTTTATTATCACTGAGCAGACCAAAGGAGAGAAAATAGCAAAAAGGTAGGGCTTGCAAAGACTTGGATATTATATCCTGCAATTTAGCTTAAATTGGCAATTTACCAATGTGAATACCCCCAAGTGGGCCTTAATGCTGGAGTAGGTGGTTTAATTAGCACTATGCTCCCATTTATAATTAGATTTCTGTTAGTTCAGTTTGAAGCATGATTTCATAATACAAAATTATTTTTAAAAATCCTATGGGGATATTCCTGGTGAATTAATACTGTGGACTTTGATGAACTGATGCTTAATAGACTGTGGTATTTGCAAAGAATCTAAATCAAAGCAATATCACTACCATCCTATAAAAGTCGCTGCCCCAGGATAATAAATTCACATGCAAGAGGGAAGAAAAATCATAGGATAATCCAAGGAGAATCTGGACTGTGTGCTTCTCTATTTCAATTTGGAATACTTGAAAAATTTAAATCTGGTCAGGATTTTTTTTTTTTTTAATACAGCAATGTTAAGCTCAAAACAAAATTTTATATTCATATTCTCCAAATAGATTTTTAATACCAAATTAAAATATGTCTGTGAATTCAAAGCATAGAAACTAGGACTAAAAATGAGATGTGGGCTAAATTCTACCCATTCTAGCATGCAGTTTACCTTCAACAAACTGATTGTGGTTAAATCCTTCTTGATCTGTCCTATATGATCGGAATATTTTCCTCTCTATTTTCATCTAATATTCTGACAGTTGCATGACAAGGGTTGACTATAGAATGATAAATCTTTGCAGAAGGATCACAGAGAAGCTAGCCATGATTTTACTAGAGTGCAAGGACATACTCGTCTTTGTGCCAGGGGCAGTGGTGGAGAGAGAACTGCTCTCAGATAAAATGAACTGAAGAAGAAGTAGTAGCCGCAGTATGTACCAGGGAATGTTAGATGGTATGTCTGTGTTCAGTTTGAGATGCTGCATCTGGAGGAGATACTGCATTACTTAAGTAGTAAACACATGGATCTGAGCCAAGAATGATACAACCAGTTTTATTTGCTTCAAGAGGAAAAGGAAGTGACTTGAAGCTTTCCTCAGCACCCTAAGGACTAACAGAAGTCTTAGTAATCTCTTGGAGAGAAGCTGGGGTTCATCCTCCTCTTCCAGAAAGAACTCAGGTTAGAGGTGATTTCTGATGGGAAAAGCTGAAGAGGAGCAAGTCTTGAGTCTGGTTTACTCTCTTTTCCCAGAAAAGGGAATACTGAAAGCTGTCTTCTCTGTAAATTGGATTACCTTTCCAATGCAAGAAACCTCACAAACACAGCCAGGTTCCTGCCATCCAAACACTCTCCACTTGGTCATGCTTACTAACATCACCACCATGGATGGGGAAAGATTACCTGTAGGTCTGTGTCAATTTGAAAGCAAGACAAACGTTTTTGGCAGGAAAAGCAGTCATTAGGGTTTTATTTCTGGTTGCTTTCAACCTTGAGCTGTGTGAATGGCCACATGGCATTTCACCAGGTAAATTAGTCTGTATTTCATTTTTTGGCAACAGTGAAAAAGAAAATGTCCAGGAGAAGAGAAAATATAGGAGAGCAAGCTCTGTTATGTATTTTCATTAGCTATTAACAGTTTACTTGGCATTTCTTAAAAGCATTGGTAGAGATGCAATGAGGAAAACACACATGGCCAAGACAATGGGAGACTGAGTATTTTCTATAATTTGTTTTTCTATTAAAATAATCTTAGTTTAAAGAAGTAGTGGAAGCATATCTTACTGTGGCATAAAAAAAAGGACTGAGTAGCCCTTGCAGATTAGATTGCCATAAATAGGAATATAAATGCTAACTAGTAATTTCGGAAATAGTGAACAAATGTTGAAGTACTCTCTGTGTTCTTTATCCACCAGAAGAAAAAGCTTATCCCTTTTTTCTTTCCTTCTTACTGAATGGTTAGATTAAATATGTATTCCCAGAGCCATCATACATATTTGAGCCATTGCTGCTAAACTGATGATGTTTCAATGAATATAACCACTTCAAACACCATCAGTACTTTCTGCAGCCACTCCAGGGCTATAGTGTGGTCCAAAAGACTTAGATAAACATTAGAGAGCACTTCAGACTTGCAGAAACTATTCTTAATTATGTTACAACCTTATCATATTTCTGACAACAGAAGGTATTGGCCAATTCAGACTTGAACTGAGTGGCAGATCTCAGCTGGCATAAATTCTGACTCATACCTGCAAAAGTGTCAATATCATAGCTGTATTATTACTTCCCTGCATTTTGCTGACCTGACTGCTGGGTCACTAACATATATTTAAAACTCAAAGTGCAATTTCATGTACATCTGGTACAATAAGTTCATGCAGACCAGATAAATTAAGCTTTCAGCTCAGTACCTTGGAGAAATCAAATCCCCGCTTACATAGGTCTAATTAATAGATATATAAATTATAAGAACTGAAAGGATATTATGATTATTTCACCTGATCTTCTGCCTGTAAGAGGCCTTGTGGATTTCTGGAGTTAATTGTTTATTTCCCAGATGTTTTGAAAGTTTTAAGTCCCTATTTGATCATCTGTTTTCATGCAAAACCCTGTGAATCTCTTAACCTTAAATACCTCACAAGAATTTTTCACCATTTATTTCTTAAATGTCTCTCAGTTTTCTACAAGAAAGCTAGCCTATTCTTAATTACTGTAGCATGTGCCTTCTTGATTTTTTATAGCAGCAATTTGGTTTCAAAACTTCCATGCCATATCATACCTTTTGAATTCAAATTGAAGTGCATCTTATCTACTGTGCTTATGAGTTTTAATTTTTTCAAAATTCTGGTGAACACAATGTATCATTTTGTTTAGAGTATCCTCTCTAAATCTGCTACTTTTCCAAGATTCATTGAAAATCAACAAAGAGAGAACTTAGTTTTCAAAGCCTGTGCGTACTAACTATAGAGGGATACTGATTTAAATATATTTAGTAGTAGTAGCTCTCCATATCCTCTTGCATTGCTGGCAGAAAGGAAGGTACTCAAAGATCACCAGGTGCTGAGAACAGACTATATTACCTGTTTTTTGCAAGCAGAGAACTGAAATATCTATTGAATGTATATGTCCCTTTCATCTTTTTATCAATGGTCTTAATTTTATTGGGTAGGAATAAGCCAGGGCTACATTCATGTTCTTTTTGTTGTTAAAAGCTCTTTCTGATCTGCTAAGTTTCTCCATCTAGAAATTATTCCCTTGATATCCTTTTCCTCCCCGTATCACTTTTCTGTAATTGCTAATATCTGAGTTATATTCATTGCTATGAACATTTTTTTTCTTTCTGTATTAGTTTCATCTTTGTAGCCCCTTTCTCTAAGTCACATTAGTGTTAATTTCCTTTAAGTTGTGTTCAATAGAAACACCACTGTGACAGAGACTAGTAGTTCAGGAAAAACTGTTGGATTAGATTTTGATTAAAATTAGCTGTATAAATGTGGATTCTGCTCAAATTGCAACAAAACAGTGCTTTTCATCCTTTTTTCCCTGTGATTCTTTCTTGTGTTTTAAGCTTTTAACTACCAGGGCACACATGGAACAGTGCACCCAGGAAATCATTATTTTGTGATGTTTTCCAAAGACACGGCTTACTAATCCAAAGCATATCACAGTGAGCTTTTTCAGCTCCCTGGAATAAATTCATTCACTTAGAATTCAATGGATTAATCTTTTCTGAAAACTAATTAACATTTTACCACCTGACCGAACAGGTCAATTCCATTAGGGCATCTTCACTTCTAGTGACAAAGTAGAAGAAGAAATTATATGGTATTCTACTGTACGACCGAATGAGAAATTAATAAATATTGAAACTACTGGCATTAAGATCATACATTTAATATGTATCTCACCATCATGTTTACTGTTCTGTGGCAATGTAACCTTTATTTAAATATCCCCCTGGAATACTGGTGAAATATTTGTATTCTGTTTGTGGGAAGGAGCTGCTTGCTTTATTTCACAGATGTTTTTATGTATGGAATTCACAACTGAAGTTTGTGAATCAGTTTGTCCCTCTCAAACAGACTGTATTCATAGGGAGAGGCTGTGTTTCCTGCACATTGCCATAAAGGGCTTTGGTGCTGTTGAACATTTGAATGGTTGTTATCAATGCGTAACTGTTGTAATATCCTTTGACATCTCTCACAGGTGACAAAATCAGGAAGGTTCCAAGATTCAAATAATAATAATAATAATGTACCTAGAAATTAAACAGACATGTTGCCTATCAGCTATAAAATGGTGAATAATGACCGTGAGAGGTTTTAGTGGAGTGGAGGTCCGAGCTGTGGCATTCAGAACACACTCTAGGTCTGAAGAGGTTCCAGGGATAAAAAGAACTTCTCTACAAATACTGTGTGGATGGCGTACTTAAATTTAGCTACTCTAAATGTCAGATGTTTATCTGGTAAAAAGTAATCATATCTTCTGGAAAGATGTAATCCTTTCTGGATAGAGCAATTCAAAATGTTGACAAAAATGTCATTGATGTTTTAAGCATTTTTTGACAGATTATTTTCATGTGGGTTTTTTATGCATCTTTAGCCTAATGCAGCTCTTCCTGGCAGAGTTTCTCTCTGTATATTTGCAAACTAAATCTAAAAATTTTGAAACTGTCTTAAAGTTGAGTGCAATGAAAGACTGTGGGGAAATCAGCTAATGCAAAGTAACATAGTGCAAAGTAATTTGGGGAGCAAAGCTTTGCTAGCCAAGAAAAAGATAAAAAGGAAAAGCAAGAAATCTTATTTCACCCAAACTCTTTTCTCGATCCATGATTTAAATCCAGCTTAATATTAGAGAACCATAATAGATAATCAATACCTGCACTGCGTTCCCTCAGTACTTATAAATGGCTCACACACTTTTCCATGTCCTGAAACCTAAATCTGAAATTCAGACATAGTGAATGACTCAGGCTTTGGGGACTGACTATTGGTGGGGGAAGAAAGGGGATTCAGTGAGGAGATAAGTGCATTGTTGTAGAATCAGTGTGATTTTCCTCAAGGATTAGTACTTAGAAAAGTAAAGTAAAATAATGCAATATAGTCAGAAATGAAATCAGAACCTCTCCAGGTGCTTGGTCTGGTTCAGTCACTTCCCAAATAATTCTAAGAGATTTCCTGTGAACACTAGACTGAAAGATGATGCAGTCTTGCTATCCCATTGGAAACACACATTTTGCAAGATATATGATGCAGAGACTATTGTGAAGCATACAGTTTAAAGGAGGGTAAGTGATCTGTGTCAGGGTTGAAGATCATGTTTTCTGTCTATTTTCAACATTTACGGCATGAGGCTTGTTCAAGCAGTTAACAGATTTTATGAGTAAAAGCTACTACCTTTCCCTTCTTGAAATTCCTGTTTGTTATCACCACTGTATTTCTCTGGGTGTGGATGCAAGTCACATCTTCATCTTGAGTAGTCAATGGCTGAGGACAATCTCACGGATGCCATGGGAAAAGAACAGGGTCTTCTGTTTGTAAAAAAGAGTATTGTTTGCATTCATTCTCTTTAATGCTGCTATGAGTTTTTATTCTCTCACAACTGGCACTGAGCTGGGATGTAGTAATAGGGCAGTAAAGTAACTCATTATTTCTACAACCTATGGAGCTCTCCCTTTAGAAAAAATTAAAATCAGTTAGACCATAACAGTCCCATTCTTCACAAATTTTACATTATCTGAAATATTTTCGTCTTCAGAAAGAGAGACCAGACTTTAAAGATGTTTGTTAAAATCAAATTCCAGAGTATATAATTTCAGGAATGCTGTAAATTGATATTCTTAAAACAAAATCTGCTTCTCTGACTTCTTGAACCCTACTGACACAAAGTGGGTCTGTTTCTGGCCAGTTTCATGGTGCTCAGCCATAAAGTTACAGGAGTAGATGACTGCTGTACCTTTAGAGTAATTGGCTCCCCAAGCTGCAGTGGGCACACAGCCAGGGCCATGTGAGGCAATGAATGCCTGGCCACTAGCCAGGCTGAGAATGGAAACACTGAATTCCTTGTACTTCATTCTGGATGGTGGCTTGCAGGGTGACCAGGAGCCCGACCCCAGGGCTCTGAACACTGTGGCACCAAGACTGGTAACGCTGTCCAATAAACTCTTCTCACTCCTGATGAAAACAAATTTCCTGAGCATAAAAGGCACGCAGCAACTTTGGGAGGCAGATATCATAGAAGTTTAAAAGCCATAGAGATCTGAACTGTGCTGCACTCCTTCAGGGAGCATCTCTGAGCAGCTGGGTGGATGAGCAAAGAAGAGAAGAGGCAGAGAACTGGTGAGTTTTGCCGACAGACTTGTTCAAATTGGCACATTTCTGCAAGACGCTTAACTTTCAATGGAATGTCGTTTTTCTGACTGAAGCTGATTTTTTGGAAACATTTCTGACCATCACCAGTCAAATCATCATGAAACCCCAGCCAAATCGTGAAACCCCAGGAGACTCAAAAGCGCAGCTTGTTGCTTTGTAAGAGAGCTTTATGCATCTTGCTTGAATCAGAATGACCTTTTCCACTTGGACTTGTTATGTTGCAGATCCGCTGGGTCCTATTTGTGCCTTCCTGAGACTGCTCTGCCACATGCTATTTTTCACAGGACTTTGTGCTAGAGCAATAGCCTGCATGTATCTGCTTTGGGGATTTATGAACCATCTTGCAGCTCTGACCACACAGCTGTGCAAAGAAGTTGATGCTTTGAACAGTTCTCCCCAGACAGAAAGCAGCTCTTCCAATGGCTGGTGCTTACAGAATAAAAGAGACGAAAGCTGAGAGAGGGCCGGCAGAGGGAGAAGTATTAAAGAAATAAGGAGAAAGTAGAATTTTGTGTCCAACACAACCAAACAAAAGCAAACCAAACAAAACCCAATCACTAACTCAACATTAGGTAATTTGGATGATCTACGCCAGAGCTCAAACTGATCTCTGAAAGAAGACAGTGTTCTTTGCTATACTAGTGCCAAAAAGGTAAACGTGGTCCTTTTGAGCTTTCTGCTTTTGTTTTCAATAAAAGAAGACCCATAGAGTGACCTACAGTGTAAATTCTCTTGCCTTTCTTGGCTGTTTCTGAAGTTTCATTTCCACTGTGAAGCCAAACAGCAAGATCTTTTTGCCCTGTTTTAGGAGATAAAAAGAGTGAGCAAGAAAAAGAGAGATGTTCAAGCCTTCACACAAGACCTCTGAAAATAATGAATTTTCATCCTGTCTGATTCAGATCCATCACTCTGAAAACAAGTAGATTTTGTCTGTGTTTTACAGAGCTCCCAAACATGTGACTCCTCCAGCTTCTTGTAGACAATGCCATATATCTTTCTTTAGTTGGGGAATGGAAACTGAAGTACCATAGTTCCTAGGTACTCTGCTTAAGTGCAGGGTCATATTTTTCTTTTTCTTGAATAAACCTTCAATAAAACAATTCATATTAAAAACTGAATTTCTTGCTTTGCATTTGGCAGTTAGAAATATAAGATATAAGGGACTAAGTTTCAAATTTTAACTAGATTTAATGCTGCTTTTAATCAGGAAGAATATCTGGAACTGTTCTTACATCCTCAGCAGGGTGTGTTAACTACTAAATGACCCATCTCTGGACTTCTGGGAAACTCTTCTTGCATCGGACCTGAAGCTTTCTGTTTGGAACTAGAAGCTTTGCTGCAACTGCCCTCTTTTTAAAATGCTAACAACAACCATTGATTTACGAAAGGTTTCGTTTTGTTTCAAGTATGAGCAAGGACACACTCTGAATGATTTTCACAAATGAGAATTCTCAGCCACAGCTCTGTCACAGCATAGAGAGGCCACTTGATCTAAAGTACCACTCAGACCAGCTTTATGCAGTAATTAAATACCACTGCAATGATGAAGTAACAAGACATAGTTAGCAAGGAAGGTGCTAAAAGGGTTGAACTGAAGGAAACAATCCACCTGGTTGCAATCGCATTTCTGTCCCTGGATTACAGATGCGGATTAAGGAAACAATAATTCACCCTGACTGCTTCTGTAACCCACATGAGATGATTTCAGCTATCTTCACAAAATTGTACAGGCATCGCTTATAACCATCTTCAAGTATAGGTACGCTACAGTACAGTCTATATCCTAGACTGACAAGCATTCAATATCACTGAATAACACCAATTTCAGTGTTGTAACTTAACATCAATGTTTTACCTGTGAAATATTAAAAGTTGCACTGCTTATTTCTTTTAGTGTAATAAAATGCTTTTGAAAATGCTGAAAAAAGAAAAAGTGAATTCCAGGAAATTAAAATATTTCAACTGAGTTTGATCAGCTAGTCCACTCAGATTTGCTTTCCTCTTAAAAATATATAGCTGAGGAGATGGAATATTTCTGAAGAGAGTATTAATTAAATTAACATTAATGAAGGTTTTGGGGAGATAAATTGTGATTCCAAGACTGGTATTCATCCAGTGCAAGAACAAATACATGGTATGGGATACATGCAAGGAACATAATGAAGCAGTAATTTTAAATTAACCACATGCTCAAGAAAGTAGTAATTTCCTCAAGGATAATGCCCAAACAGAGAAAAGGAAATTGAAAATACATTACTGAAATCACTTAGCTACTTCAGTCCTTGAATTATTTAAAAGTTCTCTGGATTTGTTTTTCTTTTGCAGTCCTGAAAAGTACACATAAAGGTATTTTTACTGCTTTCTTTTTAGTCAAGAGTAGATTTTATTCTGCAAGTCTCTTTTGTATAGCTTTTATTTATTTATTTATATGGTTGGTTGGTTATTTACTTATAGGTAACAGGGGAAACTCATGTTGTAGAGCTAGTTTTGCATTTTTGGAGATGTTTACATATATTAGTCATTTATGTATCCTTTACACCCAAGCTCCATATTTATCAAGTAGCTGCTAAACTGACTATACCCCCTGCATAGAGATTACCTGCACGTCTTTCTCTGGATGTTTCTCATCCCACTATAACATCATAAGAGACAGAGATAGATATATTAGGTCCTCTGGCAGGACTTCAGGCACTTACTTTTCTTGCTTCCCACAGCACAGTGGATGAGTAAGGCTATCAGATGGACTGTAAGACAATTGCCATGGCTTTAAACAATCTCTGCGAGTCAGGATCAAAAAAACACTGGTCATTTCCAGATATCCTGGGCCAGACTTCTGGAAAGCCATGAGGAGGATGAAAAGATTTTAAACACTTTGTAAAGAATGGTGACATGAATGAACATAAGCATATTTAAAGAGTCACGGTGCCCTTTGTAAAGTGGATCCTGATTTTTGAGAAATGAAAGAAGACACAGATATTTATGGACGTAGAAGGAGTATTATGTGAAAACATTATCTTTGTTACTGGCACCTTTAGCTTCCTAAAGTCATACTCCCATGTGTCATTCATCATATCTGATTCCAAGGCCACTTCTGTGCTGCCTAGAAAAAGTGAAAAGAAATCCCTCACATCTTAATTAATATGTGAAAATTCATTGGAAAACATTATAAATTCCAGTCAGGTCTACTTTATAATAAAAAAGGATCTACAGGTTAAAACATGGGCAGAAAATAGCATGCAAACTGAATTATCTGGAGAATAACATTTCAAATCCACGTCATTCAAGTGAAGACAGATAAGTGAAAAAGAAGCAAGACCAAAAGAATCCTAGTGGCAGCCACAGAGAATAAATTGAATTACTTTGTAATGAAACACAATGGCATTTACAATCAATGTGTTTGGAGGAAAAGGAAGAAGGAAAGCATAAGCTAAATTTGCAGCTCAATCCTTGCCTGCTCTTTGCTGCACAGCATTTGTGAAACAATTAAGTTCCGCCTTGTTTTCAACTCTAAACCTGAGAATATCAGAAAAAGATCAGCAGACTGGGAAAAGGCTAAGAAAGAATAAGCAGAGACATTTAATCCTTTTAAGTTTGTCAGTTCTCTTCTGCTTTATTCACTCTGAAATCTATGCTATAATTAAGTTCTTCCTATCCACAGATATCCAGGCAGCCTGAATTTAAGTGCCTAACAAGACACAAAAGAGAGGGTCACTGCAAGGAGGCTGTATCACCTTCGACACTGAGGGTATTTTTATGCAATAATTTTTCATTGTTTGCTGTCTGTGTTATCATTGATGGTATTTGTAACTGCTCATTCACACTGCTTAGAAAAGGAGACCTCTTGCCAGAGGAGGCAATGCAGAGGTTATCCCTGCTCTCATAGCTCCTTCACTCCCAGTAGGAAATCCATCTTCTCTATGGACCGTAGCCTTCTTTCGGCAGAGGAATTATATCGATGTGAAAGCTCTGTGGATCTGTACAAAATAATCCCTGTATTTTCAGAGTGTCCTATGATGCTTAATTTTTTATGTATTTTAGTATTTGTGAAACATTCTGGGCCCTTTGGGTTGAGATTTTTGCAGGAAGTAAAAATGATTTTTGCATGCTGTCTCTGTCTCACAATGTGCCAAGTAATCCTCTGTGGTGTCCCGTGGTGTGCAGCACAGGTTCTGAGACAGCCACATTGCCCAAAGTGGAGTGAGGTGGAGGCACAGTGGAATCATACCAATGGAGCAGGGAAGTGCAAAGGAAAGCCTTTGGCACTGTGGCTAAAAAGGTCATGTTAAGTAACCCCAGGAGAAAGAAGCACAGTACCATGTCAAGAAAATTACAGCCAATGGTGCCTGCTGGTGTTACCTTTATTGTTTATAAGGACACTTCAGTTTGTGTTTATGTTCTCATCTCTCTGTTTTGTTCCAGCATATGAGTCCCATTTTAAAATTAACATTATAGAAGTCCAGAAAGGAAAAGTGACACTCCCATACACATGTACACGCACACACAAAATAAAACCTGACAGAACATGACACATGAAGTGTCAGCTCTTGGTTATCAGTTTTCCGGCTTTTTATTTAAGTTATTCAGAAACTTAAAATGTAAACTTCTAATTTTCCTTTATGTGTGTCTCTGTTTTCATGCTTGCGTAAATAGGATTCAGACTAAAAAGCAACATATTATGTATAGAAGTGATAAATAAACACAGTTATATCTTTTACAGAATAAGGATGTAAAATCAGTTGACATCGTAAAATATCAGATATGTGTGACTCTTAAATAGCAAGTGGTTGGTTGCATGTGAACATCTTTCCCTTCCCTGTGACATTAAACTGATAGAATTATCCATGCTAAGGAAGGGAACACATGTAAAGCACATGTTAATGTGTTGTAAGTTAAATGATACTAGAAAATAGAACTGCTTATTTCAGTTTAAATCTGTCCTTGGTCATAGATACAGAAGGTGGGCGCTAAAGAGCTTTGACCAACACGTAATGAACTCTAAGTGTCATTTTCCTAGTTATTCATAATCTGTCTGTGTGGGCTTAGAGTTCTGGGCAGGGTTGCTCTCAGCTTTGTGACACAGAAGCTGGCTTAGGAGTGGTGACGAGAGTGACTAAGAAACAGCATAAATTTCATAAGGTAAACTAGTGGCAAAATGCAGCACGAAATTCAAGTCTTAACCTGCAGGATTAGTGTCTGATCTTACCTTGGGTTCATTTTACACACAAAAATTAAGTGCCATGGGAATAAAAACAAGGGTTTGATTGCTGAAGCAGTGGTTCCTGCCTGTGAAGGACTTAGAAGTTATAGACCAGGGTGTTATAGCTCGGTGTGTAATAAGATTATAAGACCCACCAAGAGAATAAAGTGTGTTCCTCCAAGCACATTCCTAGGTGCAGGGCCTCTGTTTTCACAATTTTATTTTGGAAAAATAATAATTTGTATAGTAAGAAAAACAGTAAGGATGCTCCTGAAATTCTCCATGACTGTGTTGTCAGAGGACATCCTGGATGAAGGATTCTTTAATGAAGTATAATCAGCTCAATTGTATATACTTTGCCTTGAAGGATCTTGGAGGCTTTACCTTCAAATGGCACACAGCATGGTAACTTTCAAAGTGGTAACAGTTTTCAGTCACCCCAAGATCAGTCAGGAATTACTGAATAGGAATTCATAATAAATGAAAATAATCTGTTCATTTCATACCCTTTAATTAACTCATGAGATCAGCTGATGGTTGATCTGAAACACAAGTTCTCGTGTAACAGGAAAACCAGTCTGGTATTTGCATGTTTTAATAACTTTGGGAGGGAATTTAAACATCCAGAGGATTGAAAGATCTTATAATAGTTTAGTCAAATACAAGAGATGGTACCTGGAAAGTGATGCAGCCAGTTATTATCATGAGAGATAGGGAGGTGGGAAGATGAAAAAGAGCTTTCAATTCATGTTATTAACACTTGCTCAGAGTTAATAATTATTTGAAAAGAAACTGCCTTGAATCAGTGTGTTCCACACTGCTGTCTCTTGGAGCTTTTTAAGTCTGGGCTTTGGGATCACTGGTACAAAGCTCCAAAATATTTAGTCAATTTATTAAAAAAACCCCAAACCATAGAACATTTCTCTCAGTGCAGAGAAGGAAGGAGAAGGAATATGTCTGATAGTATTAACCAGAAAAACTCTTCACGTATGGCAGAGGTGAGTCTAACTGAACTCCAAAGATTTTGATGGATTTTACAATATTTTTATAAATCAGGATTATGAGAAAACACTCATAGACAGACCAGATAAAGTATTCTATTATGTGGTTTTGCCCTGTCCCTTTCTTTGGCCAATAGTACAAACTTAAACCCTTCTTGTCCTTAAAGAAGAAAAAAAGATTTGTAAAGTGAAATGCCAGCCATAGGTATATCTCCAAAAACTTCACTGAAGGAGGAGAGTCTTTATTAGAGATTGGAAATGTCCATTGATTTTACTGTGGAAAGTCCAATTTAGTTGAGGGGGAGAGGGTTTGGGAATATTAGTAAAACATTGATTAAATCCTTCAGCAACCAGCAGTGCATGGAGTTTACATCTTTATCACTTCTTAGATGTTTCATATAAGATCATTGAATGGTTTGGGTTGGAAGGCACCTAAAGGATCACATAGTTCCAACCCCCTGCCATGGACAGGGATGCCTTTGAGTAGCAACAGGTTGCTCAAAGCCTCATCCAACCCAGCCTTGAACAATTGCAGAGATGGAGCAACTACAAATCCTCTGGGCAATCTGTTCCAGTGTCTCACCATACTCTCAGTACAAAATTTCTTCTTAAAATAAAATTTCTTTCTGAAAATTGAAATAATTGGTGCACAGCATCTCTTAAATTTGTGGGTTGAGTTACAAGCTTCATCAGAGTAATCTGAGTAATATTCTGAACTTGCGTTTCCTTTGCTGGTTCCATGTTTGCAGCACAGGCTCAGCCTCCTTTCATCATTGTTGAATTCTTCCCCTCACTACATCTTTCATTACATGAATAAATTACACTGTTCTCAGTGGATGGTCAGTCATTCTAATTTATCTTTGAAAGAGATTATTACATTTTTTCAGGATAAAAATAAATACTAGGCATCCATTTATATCTAAAATCTTCATCTCATTACTCACACTGTCTTGTAACAACGCATTGCAAGTTAGGAATTTAGTGCAAGGAAATTTGGCACTGATGAAACATGCTAAAGTGGCATCTTAATTTCTTTCTCCAGGAAACATACATGTCAGGGCAGCTTTTTTTTTATAACTTTTGCTGATATATTTCTGATTTGGATCTACAAGAAGACTTGAAGCCTCTTACTTTTTATGTAGGTGTTAAGAAGTTGCAAGTGGAATGTCATTGTGGTTGGGGCTCTCTGATGTGAACAGATAGTGAAAGACAATCCTAAAAGAGATAATGACAAGTAAATGATGGGAAGAACATCTTAATCCTTATAACTTACCTTGGGTTCTTGAGCTCTACTCTGGTTCCTGGGTGAGTGTTTTAATTACCCCTGTAAACTACTCCATCTCTGGAACTTGAATGCTGTCAGACTGGTAGCACTGCTCCCTCATCACACACGTTAACTGCCTCTTTTATTACCTCTTATTCATTACTTTCATTTTATTTTTGAATACTGTTTACTTGGACACATTCAAACATGCTGGTGATGCCATCAGTTTGCAGTGACTGTCATTTGCTGCATCAGCTGAATGCTGGGAAAAAATCCATGGAACAAAGTAGAGCTGTATCTGCTTCCACACTGTAATTACAGTCCTCTATAGCAATAAACTTCCTTCCTTCCTTCCTTCCTTCCTTCCTTCCTTCCTTCCTTCCTTCCTTCCATCCCTCCTTCCTTCCTTCCCTCCTTCCTTCCTTCCCTCCTTCCCTCCTTCCTTCCCTCCTTCCTTCCTTCCCTCCTTCCCTCCTTCCCTCCTTCCCTCCTTCCCTCCTTCCCTCCTTCTCTCCTACCTGTGATCTGAATATACCTTATATGTTATAGGTCAAGACCAACCTTACAATAAATGAGTGTGGTTGTGGACTTGCAGCACGATTTGATCTTGCAGCACTGCGTATTTGAAACTATGACAGAAAGTTATACAAATCTGGGGACATGTGGAAAAGGAGGGCTGCAATTCCTCTAATATAGATGACAAAATAAGAATATGTAACACAGAATGGTAAGCTGTGCCACCAGTGGTTGCTTCTCTGCTTTTGGATTAGTTCTCAAATAGTATTAGCTGTATAGCACATTAGACTGATACTGAGTGACAGTCTCTCCATTGTCATAATGTTAGGATTGAGGAATCATTAATTATAATTGTGACGGAAAAATGAAAGAAACCAATCCACTTATTTATAATCTAGTTGTTTATTACTTCTTCTGTCCTGAGCTCTTTGATCAGTCTTTTGCTGTGTCATGGAATTGACTCTGATTATACCTTGAGGCAGGAGTTACAAGCCAAATCCAATGTTGGCATGACTCTACTGGTCCTGACGATGTTGTATGACCTGAAAATCGGATGGAAGGAGTTATTTATAAACTGCCTAGAATACTTTGCAGTACTTCAAGCTGGATGATTAATTTATCATTGAAAAGGTTGAGCATTGATGTGAAATCAGCAAGGGTATAGGCTTAGTAATATATTATAAATATTGATGTGAAGGCCAATGAGCTCCTGATGGTGGGATTCCTCATCACATTATGCTGACAGCCTCAAACTTTCACTCACCTTCCAAAAAAAAAAAAAAAAGCATTCTAAGAAGCACCCAGAACCTCTCTGCTTTCATTTTCCAGAATGGGCCATGTTTTCAGTGATGTCCTGAATGAGAGAAAATTAACTCAGATTTCAATTATGTTATTTATGTTTATTTACATTATTTATTTTTATTTATGTAGTTTCTGAGGTGAAGTGAAGGTCTGGCTGAAAGTCGAGTTTGCCTTCGATGAAATGCTGCCATTTTGCTGATATTAGGTATTATTATTTAGACTCTCTTCATTAACTTTCAGAGATGTAGTCTTCCAGAATCCAGGTCTCTTTGATGTCTTGGTCTTATAGAAGTGGAAACACAACCAGAGGGTAATGACAAGGTTTGTGGAAAATCTCAAAGTGAAAATTGTGTGGAAAGAACACCTCTTTCCTTATTTATACCCTTGTCTCCCAGCACTTCGGCTTTGTCAAAACTTTTTGTTTAGGCACTCTCAAGATACCATCCAGTTTGTTGTTGGTTTTATTTATTTATTTATTTTTGTAGTTTCAGCACTGTGAACTACTTTTCCTGTTTTCAATGACTTTCGTTAGAGCTCCAGATGTTTGAAGAATTTAGTGCACAGACTGTGTTTTTGCCATTTCACCCATGATGATTACTCACTCCTCTCCCAGAACCCTAATGAACTCTAATGAATTCCGGTGCAGTTTATGAGGGTTAAAGTTATTTTCCAGTTTTCTGCTTAATATCGTCATTCACTTCTTTCAACTGTAAGCAACTCTGATTTTTAAGGAAGCATTAAGAAACAGCTTGATCTCCTGTGTCGCACTACAAACTAATCTGCTACCTAGATTATGTACAACTGGCAGTACAAGAAGTTACCTTTCTCTGTTGCTAACTTTTTAGAATCAACTTATTCATCTAGATTCCTCTAACCACCTTTTCAGCCTGAGATTTATTTTCCATTTTGTTGAATTCTATTGGAGCTGAGGACTGAGAGGAAAAGAATTTCATGTAATTCCAGATTTCGTCTTGCCTGTTACTAACTTGAGAATGATCCGAGTTAAACTGAATTAGGTTTCTTGCTGTGCAAACCTTAGAGATCCTGATTAATTAATTTATTTATTATACAGCTGCTGGTTGAATGGTTTGTATTTGAAAGTAGACCCCAGCTAAAGCATTTCTCCCAGCAGTTGTTGGAGGTTACCACTCCGTGTTTTAGCACTTGAAACTCTTCAGATTTCAGTGTGTCAGAATGGGGTGAATCAGTAGGAAAGGCAAATGTGGGAAAGTGAGGTGCTGATTGTTAATTCCAACTTGAGATGAAAATTTTGGTCAAACAAAGTATAGATGGAGAGGAATATTCATTAAGAGAAAGAGACAGCAGGCAGACCAGAGACCTGATTTATTTTGACCTTACGCATTTTGAAGTGAAACAGCAGGAAACCTATTGATGTGAGGAATTTCTTTTAGCATCAAATCACTTTATGGGGCCAAGAGCATGCAGGTCAAAAGTAAATATATAAATTCTCTTTCTGTTGAGTAAGTCTCAGCACATTCAGCCTTTTCGAGAATTTCTCCACCCTTTGGAGAACCAGATCTTTAATATAAAGTGATTTAAAACTTCTAAACAATGCCAACCTGTTTATGGCATGATTTTGTTAAAGCGATAGTATGTGGCTACTTGACCTGTCAGCTAGGCACATGTGCTGTGTTCACACTTGCAAAAAGTGGAATATGTAAAATTTTCTTAAGAAAGGATGTTCTTTATTGTTTGGTTTTTGTATGCTTTCAAGCCTAATCAACAAGAACAGAGATTTAATCTGTGAAACAGAGAGCAGCTAACAAGTTTTAAATGATGTGTATGTGTTAGAAAAACAAATTATTTGTTGGTAGAATTGCCTTGTTAAGATTTAGGGCTGGACATGCTTCAAGGATCTCAGACCTAGAGAGAAATTAACAAAGCTTGGGAAGAAGGATGCCCACTGATTGTGGACACAAAGAATGTAGAATTTACAGACTGCAAGGACAACAGGCAGAACTCACAAGATAAGGAAGAAACTAATAAACCCAGCTCAGCAATTTTGCTGAAATTAGCTCCAATTGGATAAAAGATCATTCTGGCAGAAACAGATCGCTATCACTGACTCATGGACAACTGACCCAAGAAATCCACTGATCCAAAAGAAGAGAAAGACTGAGCACATGGACTAATAACCATGAGAAGTGAGACAATCCTTAACCAATAGAATAGAGAATACCAATTAATAAGAGAACTATCTATGTAACTAGTACCCAATGAACACTAATTCCTAAAATGTCTAAATAGTAAAAAGTTTTGAGAGTGGGTGTGCTTGACTTGTGGAATACCACCGAGCACCAAGTCTTGAGCAACTCTGAAATAAATGATCTATGTCGCTTTTGAATGTGTAATTATTGGCTTGTTGCATATAGGGTAACGAATCCGATTCTTGCGGACAACAGCACTGTCCACAGGAATGATACCTTAGTGTGAGATAATTGTCCAAAGGATTTATTTCAGAAACAAGCCAAGTTTGTGACAGTCACGACAGACAGTTCCAGTCATGCCCGGGAGAGTCTGGCCTAAGTGCAAACTCGTTACTCTGATTGGTCTAGAATACAGAAAATGTCTGTGTTTTGAGGTTCCTGGTCTGAATCTTTGTAAAGTGGGTGGCCTGGAAAGTACTAATAATAGGTGAAATAGTGAAAGATTTATTATGTTCCAATTAAAATTTGGGTCTTAGCATCTATTTAAAACCGGGCCAATTACTAGCTAATTTGCATGTACAAATTCCTATTGTCTAGGACACAAACAGGTGAATTTTTCTAAAGCATAATCACCTTATTAATGAAAGCACAGAACTTACAAGGTGCTTAGAAAGGTTAAAGTTGGTACAGGCAAAGAAGAAACTGATGACTAACTCTGGAGATGAGAGTAACTCTGAGGGAGAGGGATTTCATTGTATAATTTATGGGCATGAAAATGAAAAGAGAGGCTAAAAGAGCAGTGAGAATTTTTGGCTAAATTCCTGCTGAAAACTTAGAAACTATACTCCCCATCTTATTAAGGCAAAACAAACCCAACCTAACCATTTAACAGATGATCCCCTTGCTATAGAAAAGCTGTCAGCTTGTATCATTTTGGCTCATGTATTTGGCTAGGAGATAGGAACAGCTGGAGCAAAGCTAAAGGAAAAACCCCAAAGCTCCTCCTTCTTCTTTTTGCTCATGGACACTGAGCTTTAATTAACTTCATCATTCTCTCATTAAAATCAAACTCTTCTAATGGGGCTCCTCCTCTTCCCCAGAATTTTTATTGGTGCTCTGTTGATACCAAGGAATTTTTCTTTTGGATGCTGAGGTTATCTGGATATCTCTCAAAGCACTCAGCTTAAGATTGCCTCTGAGAAAGCTAATACTAAGATCCCATAGAGAAAGAAGCAAAGTCTTAAAATTTATCTTGAATGGAAAAGCTATTTTTCACCTTTAGGTAATCTTCCTCTGTTAATTATATGGAAATAGTACTAATAGTGTACACCGGCCAAGGAATAGTGTTTTGGGAGTACGGAAGAGCCCCGGAGACAAAAAGAAACTGGAAGTTTATCTCCACATCCAAAACATTATATTCTGCAAGGGGGGAGTACCTCTCCTTGCAGCCTGTGTTAGTGATCTGCTCCACAAGACCTTGGGCACACTGGGGGTAACGTGCACTGTCATCCCATGCTTTACTGTGCTCAGAGTGAGGCCACCCAAACGAGACCCTCAGATATCCATATCACTACCCCAATAGCTGAACAAAACCTGCAAAATATTAACGGGCATTATGGACAGCATTGAAAATTTGCACAAGGAATTCCACAGACAGTATAAACTCTCAAATTCTAAATTGGCATATAAGCTATAAATCATCCTGTAGGGTGATGAGCTCAGTGGATTTTCCTATTTCTGTGTCTCAGGATAACACAAAAAGGAAATAGTCACACTTTTTTCTTATTTATTGTTTAGAAATTCTTCTATTCCTTTTTACTGCCTGAATACAAATCTTCCTTTTGTGGTCTTCTACCTGCAAATGAATATCATTTATTCTCCTTGCAAGCCTCCTTACATTTTTTTTCAGATTTTGCTTTATTTGGGAAAAATAGTGTTCCAGCACTAAAATGAGTCTTGCATTGGGCCATGAGTTCTGTCAAGACAGTGGACTTTTGTGGCTTCTGCTCCACCTCACCTGAATATTAGTTGGTCTCTAGCTGGGATTAATGACATGTCAGGGTCAAGATTAAAATAGAAACCTTCACCTTTCCTAAGTGTTGCTGCCTCTATGGATACCTCATGGCTGACTGTGTGCACATGATGCTAATCTGATAAACCATGACCTTTAAAAATTAACTTTTCAATGATACCAAACTGGATAAAAATTTAAATGAGAAAAAGCTATTCGGGATTTAAAGCTGTTGATATAAAAGGAAATTAACCATGGGGAAGAAAACTGTAGAAAATGTGGAGTTGGGCAGAAAATCTCTGACATACTTTCATGTGCAAATCTTTTTAGGTACTTACAAGGGAGTACCCCATGTGTATTTTTTCTATTCTAAATATTAGAAGTATTAGAGATATTTTTAGAGAATTGACATCCACTCCTCTGTCTATAAAATCAAGTGCCTTCATTATCTGATCCAAGTTTTTAAATGTCATTGAGTCTCAGGACGTTTGTGAGCATTTAGCACTTTGTAAAAAAAATCACACCATTTAGGTTTGCATTCAGTCTTCCCACACATATCTGTACCTGCTGTATTTCGATGCACTCTGCTTCATGCAACTGTTAAAAATCAGTGTGTCAGTTCCAGTCACACTGTGATCCCTGCTGAACATGGGAGGTGCTGTGAAACTCATCTCTTGATTATAAATACCTCACACTTAAGACTGATCCCATATGTTTTGGTGATGTCTGACCCACTTGCTTCCAGAAATGTCTCAACTGGCTGACATGCCTGTTTATTTTCATATTTTCTAGTCACATTCTTGAGCTATTTTCTTTTTTAAGTAAGTGTGCCCTGGTGTTCCTTCATTTATTTTTGACTGAGCAAACGTGCTATGCTGTTTCTGTACCAACCAACCTATTATATTTCAATATGAAATCAAAGCAATCTCCCTCCTATTTAACAATTGACATTTTGGCATTGTCTTTGACATGGTAATCAAGATTTCAGTTTTGCTGGAATTACAAGAGAATGGAGCAACATAACTCCCACTTAACGTAGGAAAAGTTTTGGACACTGAACACTTTTGCCAGATGGGACCCCATTTCAATTTTTTTTTGGCACCTCTAAATGAGGGTTAGACCTGTACTAGTTTGGTTCGTTGCATATACTTTAATTTTACTAATATCATGTGCATTTGATAAATTTCTATAAAACCAAACATGGTCATCTATGAACTATAGAAATATTTCCATAATAGAATTAATATTAATACAAGTTTATATTCATATTTGGAAAGCAACTTAACTGAAAGTTTAAAAATAAATGAAAAGAAACTTTGTTTTTATAGCAGCTAAGAGAGTTTTAGCATATACCAATGGAAACATCATAATTGCACATGAACTACATTCTGTAGTGGTTCTCTGAATAGGATCATATACCATCCTGTATGTACCATTGGGGAATCCTTACCTGGTCTGGAGCAGACAAGGCAGTTGTTTCATCAACTTGCAATACAAGTTTTGTCTTCCATCACTTCCAATCCTGTCTCTATTCCTTTTGTGTTAGGAATGCCATCAAAGCTGTTCAAACTCTGTTTGGAAATGGAGACAACATTTAAATGTTTAGAGTCAAGACAGACAAAGCACATAAATGTTGTTACAGGACCTGACTACAAGACTCTTAAAATGAAATGAGTACATTGTCTTCACTAAAGTAGAATTTATGTTTTAAAGGACGTCCCAATTCTGCCATGATATTTTCCTGCTCTGCATAAATTAGGAATTTTGAAGTGAAAAAAAAAACATTCTGAAGCAAATTAATACTAAAATGTCAGAAGGTCTGTATTAAAACCAAATGTTTGATTACTAAATCTTAATAATTCGTATTTCAGAGGTAACATCTATTCTAAATGTGTTCACTTTTCTCCAAAAATAAAGAGGTGGTAGAGAACAAAGTGAGAAAATAAATATGAAATACCTATTTTTTCATCAAATCACTACAAAATTCTTTTTATAAGAAGAATGAAGTCAAAATCAAAACATTCTAAAACAGACAAGACAGCTTTTTACCAGTGAAATACTATTGAACGGTTTTCTGATTAGCACTGATATGCAGTCTCACTTCAGTTACAAGAAAACACAAGAGGTGATTTAGCTCAGTTTTGTTCCTGCGTAGCACAATATGTCTTATACCCTTTAAAAATCCGGTCAACAACCAAAAAAAAAAAAAAAAAAGAAAAGAAAAAGCCCGTAAAACTAGGTTGGCTTTTGTTTAAGATATGGGTCCTGGAAGTGATTTGATCAGTTTTCATTTCCAGGCTCTGTCAGTAACTTTCTTAACTCCTCAAATAATGCTTGACTTCTGGAAATAGAATGGACTGAATTTGTTAATGTTTGCAAAGCAGATTGAGACTTCAAACCAAAATCACTTTCTAAGCACTAAGCATTATATTTGACCTGAGTCAAAGTTAGAGCTGAGGTTAGATCAAGTGGAAAGTGAATAAGCAATGCCAAGAATACAATTTTCAGAAAAAATGCAGGGTTTATTTTTAGAATGAGTAAGTGGAGAAGATTGAAATAAACTGCAGGATTAAGTAGTTGCTAAAGGAATTATCTTTGTGCTATGAACGCTTTTGATCTCTTCTCATTTTAGTACAGTTAAAAAAAAATGACAATGCTTTTTAGCCATCTATAATAATCCTTTACCTTCTGAACCAGCTGCTTGGAAAAGGCAAAACACATCACAGGCTGGAAGCTTGTGCAGAAGCACCCAATGAAATGGAGAAAGTTGTTTTGGATGCAGCCATGATTGACTGTGGTTGGAAACTTATCCAGAGGCTGTCCTTTGGCTCTTTGCTTCCTAATATTCAAATATCAATGCCACACATACTGATTGCTAATCCTAAATTACTTATTGGTACAATTGGGTGGAGGGAGATTATGCTGATTCTGTCACATTTTACATTTCCCCTGCTCCTGAGCTAATCTAGGAAGGGAAATTGACAAGCAAGGAAGTTGATTTCTGGTATCAGTCAGTATCAGCTACAGCAGTCTGTGTGTGGAAGATCACAGAATCTGCATTTCTGAACCCTTCCTAATTCTGTTAATTGCCTGAACTCAAATGGTTACTCATGTTCTTCACCAGAATTTGCCAATATTGGGAATTTTTCAACAGCTCTTTTCTGTTGTACTTAATGCCTTTGTGTAGTGTTTGAATTGTAGATCTTAGAATATTGACAGGTACAGATATGAAACTCAGTCTGTGTCTATACTGCAGGTGAAGGTGTGGTTGCAGAGTGGGTAGGAGTTTCCAGTTTATTTTACCCTGACTTTCAAAATGTGTCTGTCATTTAACCATCAGTCTATTTAATAATTTCATTTACAGATGCATCATTTAGCAACTGTTTGTTTTTATTTCTTTAACAACACAATTGTTAAACACAATTTAACAACACTTTAACAAAGTTTGAGTACTTTTATAGGTCTGGCTCCTTAATGAACAAAATAAATGCTCTAGAGCTTTAAAAGTCATGGGGCCAACAATTTTATTTTTATTAGTGTGGATGTATAGCGTATAACTGAAAGCAATTCATTCTTTAGATTTGGCATAAAGTGAGCTGATTTGATTTGTTTTTATTGCCACATGCTACAGGCAATGAATAAAATTTTTTTAAAAAGGAACAATGTTGTTCCTGGGGTAGGAGAATATATTTAAATAAGAGGCAGACTATTTGATTGGGGGCTGGCATAATTGCAAGCAGGTGTTATCTCAAAAATTGGAAATTATCATGGTTTGTTGCTTGTTAAAAGAAAACAAAAAAGGAAAATAGAAAAATAATTTCATTACCTCTATGCAAAGTTTCTTCTTTTTAGTTGCGTTTGTTTGTGGTTTTGAGTTTTTTCTTTGCACTCCAGGGTTGCCAACATACAGTTACCTAGGAAATGTCAGTTGAATTTAAGTTACAATTCTAAAACTATCAAGATCTGTTGGAGTAGAGATGTTTCTAGAAGACCCACACAACAACCAATAGTGACTCTTGCTCTGTGTTGTAAGACTCAGTGATACTGAACTCTGGTGGATATTATGGTACTTTCCCCTTGCCCAACTGAATCCTGCAATTTTTTAGGAGCTCTAAAGCCTCAGAATCTGAAATCGTGAAAGGGACAAAGGGGGTTGAAAACTGAAAATTACTTTCTTGGCTGAATTTTAAAAACATTCTTACAGTTGTGTTTGAGACAAGATGCCTTGTCAGAGATCTAAAACTAGGGAAACAAATATGTTGACAGGTGGGATTGTTATTCTGAGAACCACTGTGAACATCAACCTGAAATCTTTGAGGCACGAAGAGGCCTGAAAGCTGCTTTTTCTTTGGAGCTTTATGGCTGTGACTGACCCTGTTGAAAGGTTTAGCTTAACCCATTTAACAATCCATTATTCTTAAAGCTATTATTATGACAGTATCTTCTCAAGTGTGGACAAGGCATGCAGGAACAGATGGTATGCATCTCAAAATGCTTATAACCTGGGTGTGAATATACTCTTGTGGATCATCTCAATAATAAGGCACTGTCTTTTCAGAGCTGTTACTATCACCTGTTCTTGAGTTGCTGATTTCTACCTGGGCTACTTAATTTATTGTCACAGAAACAGTGGGAAGATTAACACTAGAGCAAAGTCAACAGTTTTCCAGAGGCTTAGAAGCTGGAGTCAAGCCTTCCCGTACTACTACTCCAGAACACAAGCAAAATTTTTTCAGTAGTATTCGATGTATCAGGATAGTGAAGGCTTCAGAAATTTCAGAGCAAACCCATCAGTTTCTCAAATCCAGAGCCAAACTTCACCAACATGAACTGCAAATGAATATAACTAATGTCAGAGTTTCAGAACCTGTCTATGACTGGGTACTTTGGAAGTTGATGAGTTGTTCCATGAAGTAAGTTCAACCACTTCCTGCTCCCTCTTTCACTTTTTGTACCCCTTCTCTGCTTTGCTTTTTTTTTTTTTTTTAAATCCCAAGTGTCATAAAGATGTTGAGCATTTTTGAAGGCAGTCTTCTCTGGATTCATCTCACCTCTGTATAATTTATTAGACTTTCTGATAAAAAGACAGACACAGTACCATTCTACATGCATTAGAGAAACACAAATAGTAAAAAGATAATTAATCTAGAGACTCTTCACTGAGTTTGGTGATATCCTTTCTCATCTGTTTCAACCTTTCCAGATGTTTTTCCTTTCCTTATACTTAAAAAATAGGAAGTACTTGCAAATCTGTGTTTTCCAGTTTAGATTCCAGTTATTCTGTGTTTTTGTCTCATTTCAGCCAACAGAATAAGAACATTTTATGGTTTCTTATGCTGAAAACAAATAATTTCAAACTAATTTTGAAAATACATTCTAATTGTGTTTACCAAAATATGGACAAAGTGCACAACGGCTCTGCTCTGAAGATGTACTCAGACTCAGAAGAGAGCTCTAAAAAAGCAGCACTGTGAAGAATGTAAACGTACAGGTCAAAATATTAGATAAATGCCCTAAGAAAGCAGACACAGTGTCTAGAAGGTTGCCTTATTTGTCAGCTGAAGGACTGCAATCAATGAAATTCGACAACAGAGTTAAGACTCAGAACACCAATACTGATCAAAACATGTGAAAGGATAAAGGTTCCTTTGAAGGCACTTTTTCATTGATTTTAATCTAGACTGGAAGAGAACAGAATGAACAGCTGATGTCATAAGAGACTTCTCTGAACTATGGTGACTTCTTTACTGCAGCATATGATTTATTTAGCCTTTTTTTTTTTTTTTTTGGTTAGTTATACTTACTGAATTCACACCCACATATTATTTTGTCCAAAGCAGGTGTTTATCATATGTTTTTAATAATAGGTCAGAACATAAATAAAATTTGCAACCTAACATCCAGTATGTTTTTATGGCAATTGAACATAAAAAAACTAAGAAAGCCTGCTTCATTCAAGCCTTTTATCAATTCCCTATTTCCATATCTTTTTTACTTTTTTCAGGAAAGATTTAATACCTTTCTCTTTGAAAAAATATGAGGCTCCAAGAGAAAGGAAGCAGACAAATGACCTATTATACAAACCCAGTGGAAAACACTCAGTTTGCATCTACTTTATGTTGAAATGCAAACAGAACTCAAGATAAGGCTATTCCAACTGATAACATCTTTGCACCAAAAGAGTGCGGTTTGAATCTTAAGTTAAATGAGAGTTGTCAGCATGCCAGCTCATTTTCTTGTGGTCCATCCTGGGATTTGGTTACCACAGTGGCCTTTCACCATTTTCACTTTCCTGAGATCTGAGGGACTGCTTCTCAAACCTCCCTGAAGTAAGTGGGTCTGATGCCTCTAATAATTTGGATGAGTTACTGTTATCTGAGATTCAGACCTTTGTAAGTTTGATGTTTCTGCAGGAAAATTGTTCTATAAAGAAACAAAGGACAGGTATAAGAGCTAAGTAGGGCTGGCTTTAATCTCATTGGCTGAATTCATTGTGAGTGAATTAAGATCAAGATAAATCAGATGTGGTCCTCACCCTCTAATGTCTGAGACAACTGGCATTAAGGGTGAACAATAATCTTAAATCTTGACTATTTGGGCACAAAGAATCTAGGAATCAATCAAATAGCAAAGAGGCTGCAGTTGAGAAAAACTTCCGCCGTGACTCCAAGCTTCCTGCTTAGAGTAGGATTTAACTTGATGAAATATTCAATATATCAGTTTTGGACAATTTAATTTCCCCCTGTGATTTTCTTCTTCCTGAGTGGAAGAAATAGTTTATTTGGCTATTTGAATGGAAGTTGGTTGTGAAATCTCCTCTTTTCCTTTCACAGTATTCTGGACTATTGAGGATGCAAAAATTCTACGGTAAGGCCACCGTCGAAACAGTGATCTTCTAAACTTTGGGAACGTCATTCCTAGGGCTTTGATATGATCAATTTTCTTCTATCAAACAGCTCAGCTAGGTTGTTTGTTTTTTTTTTCTAACTAGAAAGAAGAACCCCAATCGCTCAGCTTCAAACCCTCTCTTTTTACCAGATTCAAATACAAGTTTTTCTGAGCTCTGGGTAAATTTGATTAATTCAAAAAGTATTAGGATCCCATATTTTCTTTTCCATAACATATTTCCCTGGAACTTTTGACAGCTCAGATACGGCATGTTTTTGGAGTGGACTTTTCACTGGTGCTGCATCAAAGTCACCAATTTGCTGCATCATTTGTGTGTTAGCCATTCTGTGATGTGCTTTAGTCTGACACCATGTTAACAAACCAATGCCGTTAGCTCCCCAACAGTTTCCAGAATTACAACAGCAGCTGCACCCTCGGTGACTAAACACACTTTATCAACTATTGTAGTAGCTAGATGTGAATTACAGACATGTAGTGTTTGGGATGAAACTTGGCTTTTAAAATAGCACCCACATTCAAGTTAGGGTTTTATACAATCTCTGACTTCAGTGACGGTAGGGTTTTTTCTTATACTGCACCTAATAGATGGAGTGAAATATCTCCAATCTGCTATTGATTTCCAACGCGAAGCAGCCAGCCAAATCAGATGAGACCAATTTGCCAGATGCTGTTGAGCAATAAATATTAGTCCCAAAATGTCATGCTTCTTTGCATGCTTCTCTGGGAGAAGCTGCTGATATTTTCATCAGGAGGTTGGTTTTAAATTCACTTCAGTGGCCAAGGTTTCCTTGGGGCATTTGGCACCTGTGAATAACAATTAAGTTGCCCTTCCAGAACACGTCCAGAGATTTCCAGCCATTTCTTTCTAGCTTGTAGGTGAGAAACTTCCTTGGCTTGTTAGTCAGTGTTCAAAGAGCTGAGGGAGAATACTCTGAGTAGAAATGAAGCAAAGGAGGAAAACTCAGTGCCATATGAGAATCGAGACATTTATTTTTCCTGACATGAACCAGTGATTTAAACAGTACTCTAGGCACACATATTGAGTTATGATTCTAGAGGTGTGACAGCAGCTTTATAATTGTTTATCAATCACTTTAAAAATGCAACTCGGTGTCTGATGAAGGTTTTTGGAAGGTTTGCTCTTAATTTATTGTAGTTCTCAGCTTGGATTGAGAGAATGCCGTACTACATGGACACATTTTCCCTTGCCTACAACCTTTTTTCTATCTGAATTTTGTCTTACAAGGTTAAGTAATCTGAGCATATTGCCTCCATAAAGATCCTCTCTTGTATACATGCTTTATCACCAAGTGTCTTGCTGTTCCTCACTTATGAATTTATAGCCACAAGAATGATTAATTTCCACCCAGCTGTCCACTACAGGAGAGTATGTTTTCTTTAGGGAACTCTGAGATAACAAGGGGAAGTGACCACAGGAAAGAGCACATGATGACTGAGGAATCATCAGTGAATTTCAGCCCTCCTCTTAACCCTGCATAGTGATATAGAAAACATGGAAATTTAAATATATTTTTTTAAATGATCTTTTTTTTTTAAAGTCTCTCCCTACTCACAGTCAATCCCAACATTTTCTTTCTCACAAAACTCTTGCAACTAGAACATGAGAGCATGTGTCTCTCAAAGGAGCTCTTAAAAAGACATCTGGGGCAAATTAACCTGACTTGGAGGAAAGCAACAGCACAATAAGCAGGCCATCTGTTTCAGAGATTGTGTTCCTTGTCAACTACTGGCATTAAAGTTTGCTAATTGTGTAGTTGAGGAAAGAGGAAAAATGTTTGTTGCCCCAGAAAGACCAGGTTTCTCAGCTTATTTCAATATCTGCAAGATTTTCAGAACTATATCTTTATTTTTCACTGGAACTAGAAGTAAAGCATGGAGGTGCAAAATTTGCAGCTGTAGATACCAAAATATAGTTTAAAAATATGACCATTTGCTCTGTAAGAGTGTTAAGAAGCTGTTTTCCAGTGTGAAATGTATCATCAATTAAATCAATATTTCATGTAAAGGCAGTCATATTCATCTATTTGCCGTGTACCACTCAGACCTAAGGACATCTTGATGCCTAAACAGGGTAACCTGTAACAGAAGCCAACACGCGTCAGGAGAATAAAAGCGAACAGATTTATTTGTGGCCTTCAAGGTACATGCAAGGCAAGTGAGGCCCCCACGGTGGGGCTACACCCAAAAATGAACACCAAGTCACGTGCTCTTCACCTTTTATAAGTTCTGCCATACCAGCATATCGGCCCTAGTTCTCCAGTCATACCCTCAGGTGACGATGATAACCACTCCAGGCCGCTCCTTCTTCGCTTACTGTTTACATATTTTCAGGGCCCCAGGGCAACAAAGTGTCCTTGAATTCTACTATTTTGGCTAAAGCTGATGGGAACAGAGGTTTTTAACGTTTTATAAGAAGCATAGAACTACACCAAGTTACAGATACATAAAGAGCAAAAACGAGGCAAAATTCCCAGGCGTCAATCTGAGAAATAGAAGCAAGAGTCATAGAATGATTAGGATCGGAAAGGACCTTCAGAGACCATCTAGTTCAAAGTCTCTTCAATGAGCAGGGACATCTTCAACTAGATCAGATTTCTCAGAGCCTCATTCAGCCGGGCCTTGAATGTTTCCAGGGATGAGGTATCTACCACTTCTCTGAACAACCTGTTCTGGTGTTTTTGCCTTCATCACAGAAAATTTCTTCCTTACGGTTAGTCTGAATCTGCCCTCTTTTTGTTTCAAACCATTACCCCTCGTCCTTTCCCAACAGCCTCTACTGAAAAGTCTATTCCCATCTTTCTTATAAGACCCCTTCAGATATTGAAAAGCAGCAAATAGAGCTGCACTGACCAAAGTATGGTTGGGAGCACAAGGTAAATAGAAGAATAAGCTCTAATTTTGGAATCACTTGGGCAGGGAGGTAGGGCAGAGGATTACTCTGTCTATCTTCTACTGCTGTTTGGTTTCCTATGCCTCAGAGCCAGTTTCATGGATGCCAGGACTGAGCTGTGCATGAAGATCAAGCAGATGCCATATGTTTACAAGTTACATAAACTTGTACATTTATCTAGCTACATAAGGATTACAGTTTCTCCTTGTCTCCTTCAAAATGCAAATGTGCTACTACAAGGAAGCCATTTGGATAGTAATCTAGGTCATATGTGATTGTGGGCAGAATCCAGCAAGTCTGAGGAGCTAAAGACATGTTTCTGCTGCCCAGTTCAAGGTCTGGCCACCTGGTTCTGGTGGCCATCTGGTTGAAAATCCATTATGGCAGATCTCAGCTCTCTGTTATTGAGTTGTCTTACTGTCTGGCTTAAATTGGCAAGTGGCTTTGAAGCAACTGGTTAAGCCTAAATCTATCCACAATGCTTCTACAGACAAGAAAGTAGGTAGTGTTTTGATGGTGTTGTCACATTTGCATATATTGACAGTCTCTGCTCCCAAAAATCAAATTGGTTCACAGCCTGCGAGCATTTCTGGGCTCCTTTGCTTCTTGATACACAAATTTATTGCGATGCCAAAAAGGGATTGTTCCATCTGTGATTAGGAAAGGGACCACGTACCTCCTTCTCTGGCCATTTTGCTGATCCAATTACCTCATCCTGTATTAGAAAGCATACATGGATCATAAAAATCCAACTGACCCTGAATAGGCCAGACATCTCCTGGAGCTATATCACTGGGTGGAAGTGTATTTGCTGAGCACTCCATGCATAGTGTTGGCTGAATACACAACTTAATCTGAAGACACAGATCTTCATCACGGCATCTTGCTGCTGGAACTGTAGTCAGGGACTGGAGGACCAGGCTCCTTCTACATGTCAAGCTTTCAAAACAGTATCAAACCTATAATCAGGCTGGCAAAAGTCAAGTAGCTCTGTGTTTTCCCTTAACACTCTTCTGTCCTGCAAATGCTGTCTCTGTTAGAGAGTCCCTAGATGACCTAATAAACAATGTGATTACAATATTACCTACTCCTCCTGCTTACCACGTGTATTACTATGTTCAAGAAGGGTTTCTAGGGGCCCCCTAGAAGAAGAGGGAGAATCATGCTTGTGTTTCCGATTTACTTCTGATTCACCTCTGCGTTTTCATTTGATTGCAACTACAGTAAGAAGGAATGTATTGCAGAGAATTTAATGTTAAAAAATTGTTGCAAGATTAGAGAAGGTTTGTCAGTTGCTAAAGCTAATATGTGCACTCAGTCTGAATTCTGTATAATAACCTTTTTCTCATTAAGTGTAGCATTTTAATGAATTAAATTTATATTTGGCACTGCCTTGGACTTCACTGAAGATAATTTGCTTAGAAGAGTCAGACCTTCGAGCTATGGGAACCACATTGTAGTTAATTAAAACACATTAGTAGCACTGTTATTAATCAGAAATTATTGTATTACCCTTGAAGCTTCTTGCTTAATATTTATATATTAGCATTTCAACTATTAATGAATTGACCTTCCAAATAAATATAGCCTAAGACAATACCATTAATATGTTGTGTGTTAATATTCAGTCCATTGACTTCATTCTTTTAACTCATCTGCATCTCTAGAAACACATTGTGAGGAAAAATAGAAAAAAGATTATCTTGAAATATTTGGTCCAAAGTAAAGAATGGTTCCAAAATAACTCCTCGCAACATTTTTGCTTCAGCTTCAAAGGCTCCTCTGTGACCAAGCGAACCCAATGACATCTCTACATGCTTACAAATCAACCACATCTGTCAGCATGAAATCTCTTGGTCATGCAGCCTTGGAACATAAAAAGCAAGGAACTTCTCTAAAATGGAAACATTTTTGTGTTAAGGAAAAGCTTAACAGTCCATTAGGCAAGAAATAAAATAACTGAAAATACATTGTTGTTTTCCAAAGTTTTCTTCCAAAGCCTGCATACAGGCTTGGAAAATCATCTGAAAACATCACAAATTTTTAATTTTAGAAAGATTAAACCTGAGATCCCAAGACATCCTATTTAAGATACTTTAAACACAGAAGTAGTTAAGCATCAAATTGTAGAATGGGGATACAAAGCGTACTACAAAAAGATGAAGACTCTCTGACTTGTTGAGTTTTTAAGTTAAAATATTGGATTTTCTTGAATTTTAAAATGGAATCTATCTCTTCTTTATTATGTTTTCTGCTCTTGAGACAAACTTTTCCTTTGTTTTTTCCCGCAGATTTTTTTTATCTGATATTTTTTCAACTTAAGTGTTAAACAAATGTGAACTGCAGCTCTTAAGAAGGCATCTTCTTAAGCATCTTTATCCTCAGTAAACAGGACATCATCATCTAAAGGAGTCCTAAGTTCACATATTAACTGTATTTACTTCCCAAGTGATTAAAATGACATTTCTGTTTGCTACATATAAGACCATTTCTTAGTGGGTATTGCAAAGGCCTGTATTTTCAATAAACTCCGATGATTTATTTCTACCTCTAGCTCTGGCTGTTTTGCTGAGTTCACTATTGCCATGTGATAATTAATAAGGATTTTTTTAAACATTTACGAATTCCAGGGGTCTTATCCTAATGGCCAATACCGTATCAAACTTACTTGGTCAGAATAGTTGCTCCTGCAGATTGCAGGGATGGTGAACTGTGGAGTTCCATTCTCTTGTGAAACTCCATAAAATCTTAATGAGGTTTTGTTATACATACCTATCAATTTTAAAACAGCCTCGCTTTTCTTTTCTCCCTCTTTAACATCACTTTCGTTATGTGCCCTTTGTTTTTACAGTTTACTCAGTGTATATGTCCATGTCCCCTCTACTGAATTCTATTTCTTTGTAACTTATAGTTCGGTTTTGGTTTCTTTTATTTAATTACAGTTCAGTTAATTCAGTTGCTCTTCACCATTTCTCACTGCTTGTGTCCTTGTTTAAAAAGACCACACCTGATTTGCAAAAATGGTTACAGGCTTTGTCTTGCCTCCCTCCTTCCTCTGCCTTTTCCCAGCTTGATCCTATCACTGAGGTCCTGCTCGTTATGCAAGGATACGTTGCAACTAGTTAATCATCATTTCTCTGTCTGCTTGATGAGAACATAGCAAACAAAGTGAATTTTTACCATCAGACTCTGTATTTTTTAAACGAAGAAGACCACAATTCTCTCACTGTTCTAGATTCAGGTAACAAAATTCAAAAGTGTCCATAGCCCATTTTTTTCTTCTGTCAATTTCTGTCAGTTAATATTTTGAGCATCTTCAGCTAACAAAAGTTAAACATAGGTTGAACATTTAGAGCATTTGTGTCTTATAAAATCCAGGCCCATATAGAACTCCTTGTATACACAAATCTGAATTTTCCTGTAAAGGCAAGAGTAACTGACATGAGGCATCAGGGGCATGACTCAAGAGAAGAGAAGGAGAAAAATATAAAAGGAGTTTTCACTGCTGGATCATTGAGACGCTAGCTCATATTCCAGGTCACCTTTTAAGGAAAGCTTCAAATACATTCAGATTGTCTGGTATTGTTCTTTTGGGATCTTGCCGTTTATCCCTGTGCTTTCAGCCTGTGTGCCTTCTTCACTGAAGACAAAAGAACTTGAGGTACAAAGGAAAATTTGACTTTTCAAAGAGATTTTCTGTATGTTTCAGAAATGATGTCAGCCATATTTTCTTCTCAAGTCTTTTGATGCACAATTTTTTGAGTCATTAAAGCTTTTTCTTCCTTCTTCCTTACTTCAAAAGTGACCTACAAGCTTTTTGAGAACAAATGTATTCTTCTCCTGAGGTTCTCGCACTGTTGCTCTGAAGGGTCACTCAGCACTGTGCTGAGTAGTTCAATACAAGGTAGAGGTGATGATCAGCAACCCTCAGAGGATGAGGCTCAGGTCCTTCTGCAGTTCATGGGGAAAGTTTGATTTCAATAGGTCTGAGCTACAAGTGCATTGCTACCTGTTTGTATGCTCTCCTTAGACACACCAATCACACCCCAGCAAAATGGAAAACCCATATACATGTTTATTAAATCTTATTTCAGGTACCTCTAAAAATGACATTCAGAGAAATCACAGTAACTGTTCCGGTGCTCAGGTGTCAGCTCTTTCTATTTCATCACCATTTTCTTCCAGAGCTGCCATCTCTGCTGCTGGTGGTGGGAGTTTGGTACCTGGGAGCTATTGCCCACACAGAGCAGACATTATTGATTTTAAAGGTAAATAGAGGGACAAACAAAATTCAAGCACAGCTGTGGGTGATGTCTCTGTCCCTCCTAGCCACACTTTATGGCTAAGGATTGATATTTGGCTCCCTGATATTAAAATCTCCCTTGTCACCAAGTTTCACTGGTGCTCATAGTATATTTTTATGTTTTAGGGGTCTTTCAGTCTTGTTTACTACGAGGTTTTACTGTAAACCTTTTCCTCTATTTCTTCTATCCCTATTCCTAGTTTATGTGAACAACATACTACCAGCTACTGAGTCACTGACATTTAACTTCTTACGGCTGCTGCCTGCTCCTGGAAGCATGCAATATAAGCAAATAACTGACGAAGCAATCTTTCCCTTGAGATTCTGGTGGAGAGGTGTTTTCTCATTTACAAAAGCTGAAGACTTGCCTATAAGGACTCAGACTCAGATTGTGAGCTGATGTATTTAAAATATAAATAAACTTCATTGTCTTAAACCCTTTTTTTTTTGTAATTATCCTGGATTCTGGTTCCTAATGCTGAGCATCTGATATTTATCAGTAAGCTACAGGAAAGGTTATACAGGAAAGGTTATATAGAAGTTTTTTGACTTCTACCTCAAGATCCAAGCTTGAGAGGAGAGGGAAAAATCAGGCATCTCAAAGGTGTGTGCTCCTCAGTTTTCTGAGTACTATTTCATGCAGACTCAGGCATCTATTACCCTAAGTCCTTTTTATCAAACTACAGACATCTTGTAAACCTCCAGGCTTCTGCTTACAACTCTCCTTGGCAACACACCTAACGGAGAAGAAGACATCCTTTTTCATAAAAGACATATTTCAGCCAAAAGTCTCATTATCCTGTTGTATGAGCACTTCAGCATTTTCAGTTCCTGTATTTCTGTGCAGGAGAAACACATAAGTAGTGGTGGGGCAGGCTCCTGGCAAAGCCCATTTCATTTTGTCACACGGATGATTTCACTCTTTAAAAATTCTTGTTGAAAGATGAGCACCATAATATATAACAAATTAATATGAATAAAAATACATTAAAAATCCTGTTTGATTGGAGAACATTCTTGACTGTCCTGTGTTTTTCTGCAGCTCAACTATTTGGCTTATGCCAGTTTGCAATTCAGGGCATATATCACTTTCATGTGTCTGATCATAAGAGTCATGTTACAGGGCTTTCACTTTATGATTGGCTGACTGTAATTCATTTCAGATGTAAATGCTTGCAGAAAGTGCATTGTAACCTTTTCTTTTTCTTTTTTTTTTTTTTTGTACAAGCCTTCAGATATGCAGGCTAATACATATATTTGGCATTAATATTAATTTCAGAGAAATTCAATCACAGAAGTGGTAATGGGAAATGATCACAGAAGTGCATTGATATGAACATACAGGCACTACCTTGAAAATTATGATTTACTAAAGTCCTCCTCATTTACAACCTAAAATACTTAAGCACCTCAGCTTTAGCCACAATAATTTTCTGACAAAAGGCTTTCTTTATTAGAACGGATAATAGACTTAGGTTTCCTATTCTTATCTTCAGTTTCTGACTAATCTCCTAAGCTTCATAAGTTATCCTATCTTTCTTTGTCTGACCCAACTGTTTTATGCAGAATGGTATAGCTTCAGCTACAGATATCAAGAGGCCATGCCTTTCCTTACCTTCTTTTCCCATCTCCAGACACCTTACCCAACTTCAGAAATGAATGGTTAGGATGATCGTAAGTTCATAAACCTTAGCCTGGAAAAAGCTATGTTTAGGCATCCAGGAAAACCTAAAATAACAACCAAAGCTACTGGTCTGCTCACTCATTTGCATGCTACCATTAACACAACACTTAATATTATTGATATGAAATGGGAAGGCTTCAGTGGGGGGAAGGAGAAAGCGAGAAAGCTGTAATTCAAACCCACATGGTTGCATGGAGGGGACTTCCCTGTATGGTGGTTGTTGATTTCTTGTTTAAAATTAGATACTGACTGTGTTTAGGCCCTGGGTTTATGAGAAAGTTCACAGCTCTCAAACATAAGTCAGGGGAAGCACTGCCTTTGAGCTGTTAAAACTTTTCAGATGTTAAAATCTCTCTGAAATACACTCCAAGCAACTGCTTCCCTAACTGTTTTCCTCAGCTGATTTCTGCCTTTCCTCTGCTGACTTATCAGCTTCCTTGAATTAATTTTCAGGTATTTTTATTTCACTGTGTGTTATTTAGGTCTTTTTGCTCTGATTTCCTCTTAAAAGGCAAGTTATCTACAAGCTGTTGGAGGGGTAAATATAGCTTCATGGAGATTCCTTTTTGGAAATCTGGATTCTTGAGGTGCAATTATTAGTGACTATAATATGACCCCTTCCCTGTGATCAGATTTCCCTGGGATGTCTTCCATTGTTTTTGGCTTCAGCAGTCCCATGAGATACAGCAGAAAAGAAAGGTTCATTGGAAAATGTGGGAGGTAATGTTCCATCACCTCCATATTTCCCAATTGTTTTACAATAAAGGATAAAGCATTACAGTGCATCATGCTATTACACTGTCATGTTTTCACTGGTGCTATCACTGCACAGTCCATAAATTCTTGCAATGAAAAAAGACTACTAAACTCTCTATACAGACAGTGTTAAATTCAATGTGTTGCCTTCTGTTTCATCTCAATTATCAACACCTAAATGGCTGCAACCAATTCTGCATCTTCATTTGCACTGCCTGTCTAATAGCCTGATTTACATCAGTAGCACCAGCACAGAATTTTAGTTAATTGGTACTTCAGTAGCTAAATGGCATTCCATTGTCCTAGCAAAACAAACATATGTTTATGAGTTTTTAACTAAAACTGTAAGAGCTTGAAATGATACTTAGTTTATCAAGGAACAAAACTGTTTTCTATTACAATTCACCTCCCATGTTACACAAAACACTACTGTACTCTTTCGGGGAGGTAATAGCTTGTAGTCACAGTAGTGACAGGAAAGGTGTAGACACTGCATAGAAACTTACTCTGTAAAACTCTTCATTAGATTATTCTGCTGTACAGTGGATGCGGAAACTTCTCCTTGTGAGTAGACTAAATTCCTCAGAAGCTGTGCTGTTTTATCACAAACACTTAGATGCATTGTGAAATTCGCTTCTTTTTATGCTCTGCGTAAGTCCTGCTGACACCCAGAGGGACCTAGAAATAGCTTCTTAGCTGTAAGACAGTGCTTGTTTTATTGCTACAGTGTTGCCTAAGGGCTTATGCTATGATGGCGCCTTGTTTTTACTGTCACTTGGTATTGTTAATTCCAGGCATCCTACAATGATGAGTTATGCCCTTGAAAATCATAAGATAGTCTTTAAAATAATGAATTTAAAAACCATAATAGTAACATGCCTTAGGGATCCATTTTTTGAAATTAGAGTGGATGAGAGTCCAATGTTATTCTCCCATAAAAAAAAAGTAAACCTTACATTATCAAGATGCAAGTGTGATTCCTATGATTTTGGGAGATGTGCTTTTTGAAGAAAATATCAAAGTAGGTGAGGCCTTTTTGCTAGTATAGGATGTATAAGCATATCCTTATCCATAGCTTGGTGAATATACAGTGGAGAATGCATTATCTAAGGTGTGGTTGAAGTCTGCAGGCAGTGAGGGTGAGGAGGGGAGACAGTGGAACAAGTGGGCCAAGCTCTCAGTTTGTGTGGGTGAAGAAGTTCCCACTGGAACTACCAGGGACAGAGGAAACTGCTCGCACTGAAGCCTGGCCTGCTCTGTGTGCAACTCCAGCATGTCAGATGCAACACTCCCATCTGCCTGCTGCTTGCCTTCAGGAACCAGACTGTGAAGCATGTAAAGCTCAACCCCACCCTCAGCCTTGTGAAATGGAGCAATTCCGTTGGTGTGCTTCCCTTCTTGTTTCTGTGATTGCAAAGAAGAGACACATGCAGGGAACAGAGGATGGTCCATACAAGAGAGAGATGCAAATTAAAAAACCCTCTGAAAACAGTGGATGCGTTTTATAAAGATTTGTAATAAGTTTAGAGGGTTAATGAAGAGAAAAGGCACTCATAAAGGTGGAGAGGTGGGGAGAAATGAGTATGCAGAAATTAAAAAGAAAAAAAATAGAAAAAGGTTAGAAACCCTGATTAGAATTCAGCACAGACTTAAATGTTCTGCAAGGGGCAGTTGCATACACTGTATGAGACATCCTCAAGGCATAGCTCAGTGTTAAGTGACTGATAACTGTAATAATGACCATTATTTCAGTTCTCCATGTCAGCATTCAGAACTGAAAAAAACACTCCTGCTTAGAGCTACAGAGTATTTTAATGAACTTGCAAAAGACAAAGTCAAGAATCTCATTTTAACTTTGAGGAGAGGCAGTTTAATACCCGTAACTTTTCAGAAGTGATAGAAATTCTCTGAAGTGATGACAATTTCTCAAGTTGCTGACAACTTCAGTGAAAGTCAAAGAAGGCACATAAAATTTTTCATGAGGAAACAACTGAAACCCCAATGCTCGTGAAAAATTTTGGTACCAAAGAAAATAACCCACTGCATTCTCTCTGCATCTCAAGGGAACACTTAATCAGCCTTCCATAAGCACTACTGAAAGGTGCATAGTGAAAATCCAACACAACTCTTTAAAATCTGTGCTAGGTCAGGGAATAATGACAGTACTTGGTCAAGGAATAATGATCATGAAATTTTTATCCAGAGATTTTTCAATCACAATAATATTTGTCTAATTGGTTTTCTTCTGCATTTATGTCTTTGTTTTGTTTACAGTGGAATGTATAAAAGTTAAAATTGAAAGGAAATGCCTCAGATTTTCCATCTTGAAAATGAACAGAATGTGGATGAATGTTGGACTTGTAGACTGGGAGACCAACAGCTTTGAGTGGTTTATAGCACCTCCAGGATTGCATCCATTTATCCACCACAGTGGGCCTTAGTTTGATGTTGGGAAAGTCCATGTTGTTAGGCCATTCTTTCACTGATGCACTGTGCTTCACCAGCAAGAACACGACTGCAGTGGTGGGATTTTTGAATCTACGTGCATGGTGTGGGCTCAGTAAAGTTGCTTTTCAAGGTTTTAAGATGGTACCCAATGCTGGTACTGTTTCCATTAAAAGATATTCAAATGCTGCAGTATTGTGATATCCCTTTCTGCCTCATAAGCTTCCTTTCATGTACTAGAGGGCTAATAACTACATTAGAAATTTTTGTCAGTTCCTTTGTGTCATAGAAAATAAGGAAATGTTTATTTTCTGGGTGCACTCATTAACAGTCCACATAGCTCTGAAGCACTGAAATGGCCCATGTTGATGTCTCATGCTGCTATTCTCCACCGACAAGGCTCCAAATCCTGTGATGAAGTGTTTTCTCTAGCTGAACTGCTGTGAGGATTTGCTGTAGTCTCATGACTGTCATAGTCACCATCTTTCCAGCTAACCTTCAAGAAAAAAATGTTATTCAGAAGCAAAGGAGTAAAAATGCAAATGAAATCTGAAGAGAGCTTTTAAATAATGAGGCTGCTTTCCCAAGAATAAATTATGCCATAATTCAATAAAGACAAACATGGGGAAAAAACCCCCAAACAATAGTTCTGACACTAAAATGAAAATGAAAGAGAGGACACTAAATCTCCAGAGAGAAATATGAGAAATATGTAAATTCACTGATATCTGCTTTATGGCTTCTACCAGTGTAAATCAGTAATATTTATGTCAGTATTACTGGAGTCAGTCTGCGAACCTGGAGTGAGAGTAGAAATTTTCTCTATAACACTTTAAATTGGTTCTATTGAAACATTCCTGCAGATGTTAAATTTATTTCCTCACAGTTACCTGTGGGTAGGAATCCATGGGAGTCTCAAAGAATTGATTAGAAAGCCAGTAACTACATTAACTAAATTTACCCACAGGTGTGTCTCAGACAAAAGCTATACTTGCAGTTTTCTGTGACTTGTCTGAATAACAGTAGTGTAACAATTAAACTCTTAAGGAAGTAGAGTAGTAGAGAATTGGAGCTGTGTCTCTCTCTCTTAGTTCTAGCTTTTAATTTTTTATTTATGTACTTATTTAATGAATTAATTTATTTGATCTTCAGTTGAATATGACAAGATTTCTATTAAATCTTAGTGGGCAAATGGAGGGGATTTTGATGAAATTTTTCCCAAGACATAACTTCATTCTGTTTTAAAAACTTCACATATCTGCTTGGTTTCTCTGAAGTTTCTATTTAGAAAAATATTAAGTCAGAGAAACTAACACATCAGAGAGATGCTGCCACCACCAGCAAACAGCCATCTGGCTGTATTGAAATCACTGCAATAAATGACAGAGATGTGATTAATTAGTTTCTTTTGTCCATCCTGACTCATGGAAGCCTTCAATGCTTATACCACTAGCAATGTTTGGATGGATAGATACAATTTGAATTGCTTGGCACAGTGCTTTGCCTAAAATTTGGAGCTCAGAGCAAAGTGGGAAAATAGTCCATAAATAGTTCTTTAGAGAATAAACCAACTTTGAGTTGGCTGAGAACAATTTCTTTCTCTATTTTCTTTTCCATAAACATTTTCATGTGTAAGGTTTTGTTTTCATATCTACACAACAAGAAACTCAGAGGCGTACAAAGAAATGTGGTGGCATGACAAGGCTTAGACACTCAAAAGAGGCTGCTTCTGCTGTCTTGGGTTTTCAGTGGGAAGTGAGAAAGTGTTTTGTCCCTTTTCCTTCTCAGATAACATGAAAGTGGGGTAGAAATTTTTACAGTAGGCTTTTTGGTCTACCCCAGGAATAAACAATTCTGAAGACCTTCTGCTTCCAGTCAGCCTCTGTCACAAAACAGACTGAGCCCTTCTGCTGTTGGACTGCTGAGGGTTGAAGAACAACATGTACCAATCACTACCACAGCAGCACACTGTTGACCATACTTCACCAACAGGGACTCTGGGACTCCCACCCACGAGATGGTTCAGCAATGGGAGAGCCAGGGAGTGGTCAGCAAGACACGCAGTTTTCTGCCCCCCGTCTCAGATAACTTTCAATAAAGCTCCGAAGTGGGAAAAGTGTTATTCTATTCACAAAATCTATGACTATCCCCTTTCCATGTTGTTTGATCTAGTTCAGAATGAAGGTGAAAAGGAACTGTTGGTCACCACTACAAGTTTTAACTAGAAACATTCCAATTCTCTGCCTGTATGTTGAGTGTTTGTTCTGGCAGGTCCTCTCTCCTGACTATGCTGCTTTGGAGCTCCCAAATTAACTCTGCTGTGACTGAGGCCTTACCAGCAGACAGAGGGAACAGGAATACTGCAAGGTAATTAATTGAAGCCAGATTCAGGTCAGTAGTTAATGATGGAGAAACCCTCATTAAGTAAATTCAATCCCTATTAGCACAAGTTATATTCACTGACTGGAATATTATTTCTACCAATAAAATTCCCATTATTTTCTGTTAATGAAATATACTTACAACTGCAAATTATGATGTCCAGGTGCTATGAGCACCTTCCTTTCTATGTAAGAGAGACAAAGAAAGATGTGAAATTCACATCAGAAAAAGTATTGAGTCTAAGCATTGAGCCAATAAGCTAAAATGTGCAAAAAATATTCTGAAAAGATTGTGCACTTTTAGGCTACAGAGATGTGAGCTCTACTTGCAACCACCTTTATTGACAGACCTGCTGTACAACATCTCTCAGTTTTAGAGGCCTTATACTGCTGCTTCTTTGAGTGAAAGACCATCCCTGAGAAATAGCAGTAATCTAATCTCAATTGCCATGCAGCTTTATAGATTTTACACATGCTTTTCTGCTTCAGTAGGTTTCATGTGTGTCCTGAAGAATCATAAGGTTCTGCACACAAGATCCATGCTCGTAGCCTGATCACATTGCAATCTCTACTCTGGCTATGCAGCCGTAAGGAGAGCAGAACACAGGCCCCCTCAGCCTGTACCTAAAACTCAATTGTGTGCAATCCCAAAGTGTATAAGAGAAAGAGATCACAGCTTTATGTTGTAAAAATATAAAGTAAGAAGTGAGACCTTATAGGTACAACTCTGGTAGACAGTGTCTGAATCTAAGTGAGATTGTCTCGGACTCTCTCCTTGCTTCATTTCACAGAGCTGTTAAAGTGGGAGAACAGCAACCATTGGCATTTGTTCTGGTAGCTGTGACAGCTACAAAGCGTTGGATTTGAAGAGAGTATTCTAATGATGTGAAAGGAATACATAGTAACAGGAGTTGTGACTTTGTGTGAAGTTTCAAGATTTTAGTTATACAGTGAAAAGTGAATGCTATTTATAAAATCAGGATACAATTTTCCCCAGCTGAAACATTATACATTGTACATTTACATTAGAAAGCAATGAAGACATTATAGATGAGCTTGTTTAAAAGCATTACCTTGGGCTGAAATTGAATAGAACGATAAATACAAAAGAGCATTTAGCACTTGTTAAGTGAAAGTGAGTTTTCTCTTGTCTGTCATCACTTGCCTGTTGTGAAAGGTGGGTTTTGAGTTTCTGAAACTTTGAAACACTGTTTTCAGAAAAAACTGCCATTTGGCAAGAAGCACTTCAATCTCTGCTTGTTATTAAGTTCACCTTGTAATAAAATTTTGGATATGTTGTTCAATTCGCAAACTTTAATATACGCTTAATTATGCAAATTGCATCTTCAAATGCATGCTGTTAAATTTCTAGTTAACATTTTTCTTCTGTTATTAGAGTCTCATACATTAATTTACGAAAACATAAATATTTTATTTGTGACTGTCTATCAGCTTTTTTTTTTTCTTTTTGGTTTTCTTTTTTCTTTTTTTCTTTTTTTCTTTTTTTCTTTTTTCCTTTTTCCTTTTTCCTTTTTACTGATTTTTATCTGTCTTGCCTGATTGTGCCTTTGGGATCTTCCAGGACATGAAACAGTTCCCAGCTGTCATTCTCTATTTATTTTCTTTTTTTTTTCATTAGATTTAGCTTGGTGAGTTATAGGTTTTCACTGTATGAAACTGAACCTTCAAAAAGTCAATATATTGCTGTCTGTTATTTAATTCTGTGTGCAAGTAATGAATAAAATGCAACCTCTTCCTAAATAAAGATACTCTTTGTTGTCCTTATCTTGGCCTTCTTTTATATCTTGTAGCTGTTTAAGAATGAAAGAGAGAGACAAAACATATGCCATCAGGAATCTCAAACATGGTATTAGGAAGTGTAGATACATGGTGTTTACAGGCCAGGATTGATTTTTGCTGGTTTTTTTTTTTTTTTTTTGGCAATTGTTTTTGGTTTCATGATTTGTTGTTTTTTCTTTTCCCCTGAGTATGTAGTAAAATCCTATACCATGAATTAAATAAGCAACCACTTACTATAAGAAATGCTACTACTAGAATATAGATTGCTGCTTACCATGTCTACTGTATTCCTCCAAGTAAAAGATAGAACACTGCCTTCTTTGTGCAGTCTTCTACTTTTCCAAGCTAATCTACTTCAAGCTTTTTGAGCAACAGTTACAAAGTAAGTTATCAAGGATTTTGACCAGCTCTCATGGGAAAAAGCTTTTAACGCCATAATAGTTTGTATCAGTGTCTTTGGAGATGAAAGACCATGATTTTCAGGGTAATCCATCAGTGTTAGTGTTATCAAAGCTGTCACAAGAATTAAGCATTTTAGAAGTAGGATCTTTACATTTAGAGAAAAAAAATTACCGTTGATCAAAACCAGAATAAATATATTAGGTTTGATTGTAGAAATTTTATTAATGACATGTTCCCTTTGTAAATGAAAGCCCACACATGCATAAATAGATGCAGCAATAACAATGGAAATTAATTTTGCCTACTGTTAATGACCAGTCTGACAATCTCTGTTCCAACAGGGACAGTTTTACAAGGATCAGTTTCCATATGGAATTTTGAAGACATCTCTTCTACTGTTAGTGGTCCATTGAAGGAAATGTGTATCACAGATTGCGAAAATGAAAAATTTTTGGAGATAAATAAATAAATTGATCTGATAACTTATTTGGAAAATATGGAGTATGCCAGTCCTATAGGAATAAATTATTCCTATAGGAATATAGAATTATAGTCGATAAAGTTCTTGCTTTTGAAACTCCTGACAAACTTTCAAATGGCTGCACTAGAACATGAGTTTGTGATTCATAAAATCTGCACATAAATGTCAATCACAGAAACTCATTCTTGGCTCAGAAAAATCCAGGTTGAGTTGTCCACTTCTGGAAAATGTCACTTCTTGCCTTTTTTGTTTCTTGCACTTAATCTAAATGGGCGTATACGGACATAAATAGGTATGAAGGGTGGGGCAGGTTCAGGAACACAGAGTTTGGAGTTGGTGGTTGAAATGACAAAGTTTGTGTCAGTAACATTACGTAGATCTTCTCTCCGTAACAGCTTCCACAAGAGACACTGACAAGGACTTTTCCTAAACTCCTTCTTGTTTCACTCACAGTCATTGTCTAAATTTTGTAATGTACTAACAGTGCCTAAAATTGAGTACCTGCCAGCTGAAGATCACAGAACATTTTTAATCCCTTGTATAAATCAGAGTATAAATTTGTATCACATGCTAATTCTTCATACTAGCTTAGATAGGGGAGAATATAATGTATTCAATTCAGATGTCAGGTATAGACCTGACTTTAACCAAATCTGCAAATGAAATTCTGGGATTAAATTAGAGTTAGAAGATAAAATGTTTCGAGCTACCGTCATGTTCTAGCAACTCATTGTAGCACAAACCTTGGCTTCCTATCACATCTGGAAAAAGAATACCTCCAAAAAATATGACACCCACCCGCACTAAAAGCTTTGGATATTTCCTGGCTTAGAGCCCTGACTGGTGTAATAATCTGTGGCACCTGAACATTCCTGATGGCAGCACTGTGATCAGGAAGCTAATTACCTAGAAAAGGGAAATATTAACTCATCAATTACTGATTGCTATCCCATTATGTAAGGAAGCAATCACACGATGGAAATGTACAAGCTTGGAGGATAGAAAAGGCCCAAAGCAATTCTGTGAGCATAAATTGGTCCAAATACAGGACAAAAAGAACAAATAAGAGGTCAAGTCCTAGCACTGAGGAGCATACTGCACTCATGAATAACCAACACGTTTGAAGTCAGTGCCTGCTAGCAAGAGAGGAGCCACTGTGTTAGTAAATCAGTGAACCACCAGTAATGGGGAAAGCTGCAACAAAAGTGAGTGGGTAAATTGGAGCCTCTAAGGTCAAGCAGCAGCAGGTTTCTCTCCCTGGTGTTCAGTAATAGCAAACAGAGAAAGTATTTCTGGGAAGTTCTCTGGCTGGTGTGAAATTAAAAATCAAATATTTATTTTTGCATCCGTTTTTTGGGGTTTTTTAATTTTTATTTTTCATTTGTACTGACCATAGATGGAGAAAAGCCTTGCAAGTATATTCTTCCTTATGGAGGTACTTTGTGTTATGTCAGCTGCAAATTTGGCTCACTGATATCAATAGAAATGTGACTTATGTTGGAATTCTTCTCTGTGGTACAGACTCTAGCATGGATTTACACCTTATGAGAAGTCTGTCTAGAATTAGTTCTTTATTTCAGAGAGACAGTCTCTTTCAGTTACATATTATTTGTATGTATTTTAGAAGTGAACGAATAGCATCTATAGTATTTTTGATACTTTTAAACCTTAGAAGGACAGGTAATGATATAACTTTCCGTGAAGCACTATTGGCCAACAACAGAACATTTTTATCTCTCAGTGAAATTTAAGTCAACCCCCCAAAAACATTGTGCAACAGTTACCTAAACCTTGCCTTTAATCTAGCAAAATCCCATATTGAAATCAGCAGATATGATGAACTAAATACATTTAGAGTCGAAAAAGGTCTGTTTACCACGCTCAGTGTTTGCAAAACAGTTTGTATTTACCTTCAGATTGAAACACTGCTCTGGATTTGTTCGTAGTGATCTATATTCTTACTTTCTATGATTTTGTAAATTGTCATTAGTATTTACTCTGAGGCAGATTTTGCTGGTTTTGATGGTGATAGCACTTTCTTACTTGAACACACAATAATAATACTGATATGGAAAATATTATTTAATGAGAATGAGATATTGATAAACTATGAAAAATACTTGCAATTTTACAGAAGCATGCAAGATATGTTCTTCACGTTTAAACAATATTATTTTACATGAAGTTGCATATAAAATTACTCTTCAGAAAACTGGGAGGACAATGTTCTTTCAAGAGCATGTAGCTGATTTCAGAATAGAATTGCATGTTACCATGGAAACTAAGTACTTAAATTACTTTATGAAACTGCTACACAAGACTGGTTGGTTGAATGATAAAACCCAAAATATCAGAGCTGGTCAAAGATCTATTCCAAAACAATTTGTTTGCCATGGGGAGATGCCATTTAATCTGTCACAAACCTTAATTCAAAAACATAGTATATAAAGTCCCACCTGTGCACTTATGTAGGCTGAACTATTGGCCAACATTGCAGGAAGGACTACAAAAAGACATTCTCCCTTAGCATGAGAGCCCTTGGCTGATGAATTCCCTCTGCCAAACATGAAATCATAATGGATTGGATCAGATTTAAGGTGTTTAGTCCTAAGAAAAGCACTCTGTGCTGCATCGTATATGAATACCTTGAAAAACATTACGACCACTTTTGATATCTTTCTGTTGTGAAAATTAACCATTTATAGCTACCCCTTCTTACCCATCTTTTACTCATTCTCCTGTGAAGGACTTTTCTTATGCCCTGTAGTAATGTATCTGCCAACAAACCGTTGGATAAGCTGTTCTGGAAAGCAGACCAGCTGGAACTGAGTGGTGCAGTGAGAGACTGCCACGTGCTTTTGGGTGTTTCAGAAAGCTGAGAATCTACTCCAGCAACCGATAATAAATCAGAAGCAAAAATCCACCAGCACTTCAGCAATAACATCAAACAAGCAGAGAGAAAATAGATATGTGAAAGTGAAGTCCATCAACACTGCATGAGGGATTCAGCATGAGATAGAAAAACAACATAAATGATTTTCAGGCTGGGATTTCAAGGAAAAAAATATTGTTGTCATTAATAAAATGAGGAAAATTGCACCTGATTTTTTATATGTTTTTCTTGCATTTCAGAGAAAGTAGATTGAGAGTGGTGCTGGTTGCACTGCTCATGTGCAGGCCAGCTACTGTACTGTATCCTGTCTACAGGCAGCAGGACTTGAGAAGTGACTTGAAAAGATAGTTTCCATGTGTTGGATGCCATGAGTAAAGTAATTCATATTACCCACTCATAACTGTGACTTTTCTTGAATGTTTTTGGGACTATGATAGGGAGTGAAATGCAAGAACAATCTACTTCTGGGAGCTCTTTTAGCTCTTAGTCCCCTCAGTCCTTCTTGCATTGTACGGCCATACAGACATTAACGCGCTGTAGAAAAGATGCTTGGCGGAAGCTGGCCTCTTGCCTTTGGAAAAATCCACCCTTCCTTGCAAACTGCTGTTGGCTCAGACAGACCAATGAAAGGGAATCCAGAAGCTGGCTGCAGCCTGCATTAACTGTCACATAAGGCTACAGATGGCTTGTGGGCTGAAACACAGAGTGCTGTTTCATTGTTAAGAGCTTAATTGATTTACAGGGTAATTTTAGAATGATAGTTTGAACCAGTCACATGAAATATTTTCATTTTTCCTTAAGCAAGGCAAATTTTGTCAGCATTTAGATTTTTTCTTTTAAAGGTCACTGATGAGTGGTTGACCTCTCAGTGGGAAAAAAATGCATATATTCAGGTCACTAGCTTTCAGATGAGGCCATCTGCTTCAAATTGTTGGGAAAAAAAGGGCAGAGTCTCTTGCTGGAAATTAATAAATTGATTGAGACATGCTCAGGAAAGTTTATTTTGCTACAGGGAAAAAAATAAATTATAATCTCATCTGGAGATCACGTTCTACCTCAAGCCAAAAAGACCCTAGAAGCAGCCTGGATAAAGATACTGGAAAGTAGATTCCATGGGGGATCTTGCATTGGATGGACTGGATGACCTAAACAGTCTTCTGTATCTCTAATTCTGAAGTATCTATGGTTTGCTTTTTAAAATCTCGTTCTACTTAGTGACACTACAGATGCAGAACTTATTTCTATATGTGTCTAATCTTCGCTTTAGAACTATGAAAGCTCTCTGCTTTGATCTTGTAAAATAGATCAAATTAAAGGATGGGTCAGTATGTTTGCCTATAATTTACCAATCTCTTAGATGCTTTTGTGACCCTTGCTACAATGGTGCTCGAGTGACCCATATCACCTCTGTGAGATCAGAATGCTCTTGTTTTGTTCATTTCATCTGTGAGGATGAAAGTCATGCAGGACATCTGTGACACTGCACAAATCTCAGCCTTGGACTTTTGAGCTCCAGCCTATCTATCTCTTTATCCATTTGTCGATCACATTTTTTGCAGGTCCAGGAAGAACTGCACACAACTGCTGGACTAAGAAGGAAAATTTACTTTGTTTATAATTCCAAGTCTCCCACACAAAATTAAGTACAAACATTTTTCAATGTGTTTCAATTCATGCCTTAATTATATGATCATATTGGGGTGCAGGGAAGTAAACATAACGTACCTAATTAAGCTATCCATTGCATTTGCAGAAGTGAGTGTATGACTGATGAAAATTAATGTCATTTTTTAGTCGTAAATCCTCTTCTGCTGCATGTTGTTCTTAGTAGCAATGATAAGCAAATATGGTACTTTGATTCAGAGTTCTGACACATCCTAAAACCACTTTCAGGACCGGAAAAAATGATACCAGCAGTTTTTTTAGATAGGAAATCTGTCTTCTGGACCAAAAAGTTGTGAATGAAAGTGAGTAGAGGTTCCATCATGAGAGTATATACACACTAGGAAAATAAGCTGAAGAAGGGCAGAGAATTCGGGTACATAAAAGAAATAGCAGATGTGTGAGAGAGCTCTGCAAAGCCTGAGAGTAAGCAGGGTAAGTAAACAAACTGGAGGAAAGATGTGAAGACTGTTGAAAAGCAGATGGGCTTGCCAGTTGCAGTAGTTAAAATAAAATGTGATTTGGAAACTGCATTGTGGGAAGATGGAGGGGAGGGAAGAAGTAGTCTGGGGCTAGAAGGACCAGACAGCTATATCTCAGGTGATGTGTGTAGACAAAAATTCCCAAATGGATAGAGACTGGTCCATGGAAAGTTACTCCCTGACACAATGCTTGAGTATTCACACTGAAACAGACATTAACAAGCTCTTGGTTCACAAGCAGGCAGTTTTTGAATGTTGCTTTGCTGTCTCTCCTACAGAGAACTGATCCTAATGTGAACCTTAGGTCTAGGATGAAATAAGACTGGAATGTCCTCCTAGGCTGTGCCAGACCCTTTTCAACTGTGTTCTTAGTGTTGCCCAGGGTTTTCATTTTTAAACCCCATCTTTTTACCTGAACCTGGAAAAGAATTAGAGATTCCAGTCTGCCTGTCTTCAAGTGCCTGGACAATGTAGAGTTTGGAGGGATGTTTGAGTCCAAGACCCAAATATCACCTTTATGGACCTTTTGAACTCTGCTTTTACTCTGTCTCTTGTTTAGGTGTTTCTCAGCACCCCAACCCCTTGTCTGAGAGTGAGGTGTACAGATGTTGAATACATTACCTGGAGAGAATGATGCTAGCAGGAGAACTGAAAACCACACCCAAGTTTTTTATTACCACAGGTCATGCAGTCTTCTCAGAAGCATGATCCTAAAATAAACAACTAACCTAATATTTGAGAAAGGGTAGTCTCCCCTAAATCTTTCAAAGTATTGCACAGCAGAGACTTGTGGCATCAGAACTCTGCTAATGGAGAAGCAGACCTGGCTGTCTGCTCTAGCTTTCACTTCTGCTGAATGTTAACCCTGGACCTCACCTTACACCTAGGAAGCCATTAAATGGTGGAGGTGTTTGGCAGGAGTGCAGGGCTGCGTCTCAGTTCATAGGAGGGTTTAAAGTGACAGTGGAAGGTCTGACAAGGAAAAAGCCAGGCACTATAGTGAGAGTGCAATCTGCCACAGCAGGCTAGGGGCTACTGCTAATTTTTCTAGCCAGGGTAGAAAAAAAGTAGCCCAGACTCTTCAAAAGTTTCTTGCTTAAATATTATCCTTTTTGACTTTTCAAACCCTGTTGCCGGCTTTCTCATTTTCCACATTCTAACCCTTACTGGAGACATAATGCCCAGCTGTTACTGAGGCTATGTGCATTCTCAAATTACTGCTAGTGGGATAATTCTAGTGTCCTGCCTGCATTTAGTTTCAGAAAACCTTTTGAGCCCTCTTTTCCTCTGTTTTGTCTGCCCTTCAACTAATCCCTTCCCCTAAACCAAGCCCTAATCCTAGGTTCTGCCTCTGTGTCCATATTCTACATTGTTGGAAGAGGAATTCTAGCTGGATTCTTCAGTTTATTCTAGAAGAGCTTTCATTTGCAGCATGAAAGTCTTTCCCAGCTTTCTCAATGCTCTAAATTCTAGCCTCTCTTGGAGGCAGCAATATTTGACCCTGCAAAGTAGAAATTCAGGCACTGCAGTAGGTTTTCAAAGCACTCTTGTAGAGATTTAGTGAGTTAAAATGTTAGCGAATATTTGTATTTTAACAGAGTCGATATGCTTGCCCTACTACCTCTGGTACATTATATACAGGCAGGTAAAAGCAGTCTCTAGCCCAAACAGCTTAATTTAAGTAGACAAGAAGAACATAGATGATGTGATTGATCTTATCTGTCAACACTCTGACAAGAGAACAGCCTGGAGAAGAAATGACTGCAGATGTTCCCTGTTCACCACCTATCACAGGATGAAGAGCAAAGGCATGTATAACAGCCAGCTGCACCTGGTCCTTCCTCACACTCATCCTCCTCCACACAGACATTTCTCCCAATTGCATGTTTGTATTGGGAATCAATCTCTCCAGCATCAAGCAGATTTTTGCAGTAATGGAAATAAACCCCAGAAATTAAAATGCACCCAGAAAAAGACAGACTCTGTATGCAGAAATAAATAACAGCAGAATTATCCAGGCATGAATTACAACCTCTCTTGGCAGCAATGCTAGGGGAGTGGAGCATCAATCAAAATGAGATGAGCCATGCCCCTTGGATCTGGGATTCCTGACATGACTGGCTGGTGCCAGACATAGCTAGGCAGACAGCCATTCTCCCAGTAATGCAGTCCTTTTGAATAAAGCCTGTATCTGTAGGCTAATGGCTTGAAATTGCTCAGAGATTCAGTAAAAGCTCTGAGGAGAAAGGGAAAATAATAGCAATTTAGATAAATGATAGGACTCTCCCCAGAACAAAGGCACTTTAATACAAATGTGTTGCCATCAATGGTGGTTTGTATACGCTGCTGTAATTAGACATTTTCTACTCAGGCAACACAAAGCCAGCTGTTTGGCCCATTGTGTGGGCCTCCATATGCTAAATCTCAGTTGCACATGCAAGGCATCAGGCCCAAAGGACTGGTTTCATATTGAAAATGTGAAAACATTCGAAAAAACACACAAGAAAATGGCAGGGAGACAGGCTGGCAATTACACAATGAGCTGGTTATAGAGTGCTAATAATAAAAGCATCATAGTTAAATTACTGCCAGATGGACCAGGTACAGCTACTCATGAGACACCTGTTTTACTGGGGTGTGAAGCAGCTCCAAGCAGACAGAATACAGCTGCAGGATGGATGGATCCAGGCAGCCACCATGGGAGAATACACAAACTATGTGGATTAATTACCAGACAAGTGTGGGGCGAACCATGTCTGCTTTACTAAGGTAAAAAGATATTGCAACTTGCATATTTTCTGCTGTGCTGGGTTGCATCCACTGGCTCATGCTGAGTTCCTGTAAAGAACAAAATCTGCGGAGCTTTGGAGGTTTGCTGCATAGATTATATAATACACTTTGACCTGGATTATAGTGTGGTGTAACCTGTCAAAGCTAATTGATTTCTACCATGTGCGGATATATCTGCATAATTCTGAGTGCTATAAAACAACACCAATAAGAGCAAGGTCCATCTAAATGCAAAAGCCTTAAATACACCCCTGAATACTTACTTCTCCAGGTAGATTGCACCTAGTACTGGCTGTGTACAGAGATCTGGTAAACAGCATTGCTGAACTGTTGTATATAGCACAGCAACTGCACAGGAAAACACCTGTTGAGTTCTTGGGTATATCATGCTCGTCCTCTGAAGCCACTGATCTAATACCAATCTTTGTATAAAGAGAAATACAGAGGATGCAGTGGAGGAAAGTCATGCCAAGGTGAAAGCACTTTCAGCAAATTCTCTTCTCAAAATATGTGCACAGCTTTAAAGTTATTTCCTCTCAGATGCTCTGAAAGATGTCCATACTTATTTCATTGATTTATACTGTTTCAACCTTCCTATCCTCAGAAGAGCAAATCCTGATTATCTCTGGTATGAGAAATAAGAGTCAGGTTTTCCTGTATCTCTTTCTTTTGTTTGTTTTGTTTTCTTTGGGTTTGAGTAATAAAGGAGGTATGCAATTATTATTGTCATGTATAATGAAATGAAACTGTGAATGTCATTCCGTCAAATATCTTTGGGGAGGAAGACAGAACCAAAGCAGAATAGTAATTTGTGTTCTTTGCCATAGGGTTAACAGACAGGCTTTTTGAAAGGATCCTATAGTAGTACTAATGGACTTTGTTGTTAGTTTACACAGTGTGGGTGAATGTCATGTATTCAAATCAGGAAAATCATGGGACACTTTTCTGAATTTCATTCTTTTGCATTCTTTTCATGTTGCATCTGATCATTATTAATTTTTCTTAGGAAAATCATGAGGAATAAAGGTTACTATTTTAAAACCATTCTACAGATAAACTTTCCTTTATTTTTTTCTCATTAACACCACTTCAGCTCAGCTCAGCACGACCAAGTGCCAAACAGGTGATGCAGAACTAGCCCATGAGGACCTTGGAGCCTCTGTATTTAGATCACGTCTTCTACATTTCCAAACATGCTGAGAACTACACTAGGATTGACTTTAATTTCTTGCTCTAAACTAAAAATTTGCTCTTAAGTGATAGCTTGATAAAACTCAACAATTTTAAGATAGAAGCTGTGCTTGTTAAGCAAAGACAGGGAAACTGTCAAATATGAGATTACAGAGCAGAAATCAAAGTAGGAGAGAACTGTACCGACACACAAAAAAAAGGTTGGAGTGAATTTTGGACTTCGGCTACTGGGCTTCTGTGAAATGGCTGATTTGGAATAGAATCTGAAATGGAAGTAGAATGGAACAAGTTGAGCTGGGTAGCTCTTAAAAAAAAAAAAACAAACTTTGAGAGTGTACAAGGTTAAAATGACCCAGGAACTGACAGTCAAACAGCATTCAGGTGAATTGTGGTTACTTAGAATCAGGGCTTATATTGATGTTTTCAGGCACATTTACTCTTCTCATCTGGCCATCTGTTGAGAGGCCATTGATCTCTGAAGGAGATCAAATGAGATCATTCAGTTCTGACTTATGTAAGCTGAAGATCAACTACCATCCTTTTTGAAAGTGAGGACGAAAAAAATGCCAAAATCCCAACTCTCTGTATTTCATGTTCTAAAATATTTTTATGTTCTACTGTGAGAAAGAAAAAGCAAAGAAACTGAAATGAGGGAAGTTTTAACAAAGCGGAACAATATCTGTTGTTGTAGACAATGATTTTGTTGGCGTATAAACTTACTATTAGTTGCAATTTATTTTTCCTCATGTTGTAGCCATCTCATAAGCCTGCAGGTAAATTCTTATGATGGATTTCTGATTCTACTGTGTTATTTTATTGCTTTTTGAGTGTGAAAAAGCAACAACTACAAAAGCCCTGTGTTATGCAAAAACAAGAAATAAAAGAGCTATAGATCACATATGCATATCTCACAGCTAGTAGCTTTACTGGCTCTGTATCATGATTTTGTAATGATCACCACAGCAGTAGACATTCTTATTATAATGTTATCTTAAACCCTCTGCAACTGGCAAAGTATTAAAACCCTTTCTGTACATGAGAAGAAGAAAGAGGATGGGGGAAATTATGTTCCTAATTGAACCATAGGCTAAAATCGAACCACTTTTGGCAGTTAGTTGTAACCCTATGGTCTTCAGATGCCCACACTTCTGTCATTTCCTCTATACATGCAGCTATTCATACTTTTATACTTAACATTTATGATTTCAGTTAGTACTTGAGTATCCTCTTGACTTTGTCTTCTGGGACTGACTTTGTGGATGTTCTTTTGAGCATGCTGAAGGAACTACCAGCAGGAAGAAATGTCTTCCTGTCTCCTGTACCGGAGTCCAGCTGTTGTAGCACTTGCAATTTGTGAGATATGGGTTCATATACCCCTCTAGTCTATTTTATGATAAAGATTTTAATGCATAGCCCTCCAGAGGTGTTACAGAAACCTGTTGTGTGGTGTATCCCGAGTCCCAGTTCTTGCACACAGTTCTTTCTCTTTGTGTAAAGCAGAGTCTGAGTTGGGGAATTTTGTTTGAGATGGGACCCCACATAGTACCATTTACGAGCTTGAGAAGTGGGCCCATGAGAACCTCATGAGATTTAAGTCCAAGACCAAGATGCAGATGCTGCACCTGGTTTGGGTCAATCCCAGACATGAGTTCAGGCTGGGAGAAGAACTCATTGAGAGCAATCCTGTGGAGAAAGGTTTGGGGGTTCTGGTGGACAAAAGGCTGGAATTGAGCCAGCAATGGGCACTTGGAGCCCATAAGGCCAACTGCATCCTGGACTACATTAAAAGAGTAGTAGCCAGCATGTCGAAAGAGCCAATTCACTCCCTCTACCCTGTCCTCATGAGAGACCCTATCTGGAGTGTTGCATCCATGTCTGGGGTCTTCAGTGCAAGACAGACGTGAGCCTGTTGGAGTGGATCCAGAGGGGGGCCATGAAGATAATCAGAGGACTGGAGAACCTCTCCTGTGAAGACAAACTGAATTGGTGTTGTTCAGCCTGGAGAAGTGAAGGCAGCAGGGAGATCCCATTGAGGCCATCCAGGGCCTAAAAGTAACTTATAAGAAAGAGAGACAGGGAGTTTTTACATGGGCAGATAATTATAGGACAAGAGGGAGCTATTTTAAAGCAAAAGGGGAGAGATTTGGATTAGATATTAGGAAGAAATTCTTTGCTGTGAGGATGGTAAGACACTGGAACAGGTTGTCCAGAGAATTTGCGGATTCCTCATCTCTGGAAATGTTCAAGGCCAGTTTGGATGGGACCCTGAGTAACCTGGTCTAGTGGGCAAGATCCGAGGCCATGGCACAGGGCTTGGGAGCAGATGAACTTTCAAGTCCCTTCCAGCCCAACCCATTCCATAATTCTATGATTTTATCATATCATACTGAATATTAACATGCCTAATTCTCCCTCCTTGTGGCAGTAGATCCAAGTGGCTGTCTGGTAGATAGAAATGGATGTGGCTGTAGAGATTTTTTTTACAATAGAAAGACTTACCTCAATGATGAGGTTGGAAAGTGCTTTGAAGTGAGTTGTTCTCCCTAAACATGGCCTAATAACCTCTGTATTCAGCAAGGAGAGTGGGAAAGAAGAGAGACACCTTTCCTTTGTAGGAACCTTGACACAGTATAAACCAAACACCAAAGAAGTCAAGCTTATAAAAAAGGTTTTACATGCTGGATTTTAGGATTTTTTTTTCAGAAAAGATGCATTCCTTACTATTATGTGTCTAAAAAGACACATGGCTGAGGAATAAATTCTGGTGTCTTAAAAAAATCGTGGATTTGGCACACCATATCCATTATACACACCTAATTTTGGCCAGCAATTTCAGTTGTGAAGTCCATGTTTGTATTTACCCTAAATGGGCATATAGTGTCCCAGAGGTGACTGCATTTTCAAGGAGAAATCCGCATGATTTCATGCATAACCAGATTCTGCAATTTAGCACTTTCAGGACTTAGTGTAAGGTGCATGTATGTGGGAGAAAGCAAGGGACTTCTGCAACCAAAACGAATTGCCTCCACTCATCCTTTGTCTTTTGTGTAGCAGTTACATGGGTAACGAGAGACAAGAGTTTGGGATTCTGATCAGTCTCAACACAGACGTGAGAGAAGCACCTTGCTGACCTTCTCACATTGCACCTGGAGCCTGGTGCATCTCTGCTGGCTTGGAATCTGACCCTTGCTTTATAAGTCTGCTCAAGCCTGCAAAAATTTGTGAAGCTGCGGAAAAAAAAAAAAAAAAAAGAGACAGCTGATATCTTTCCATGTTATTTACTACTTATTAGTAGTATGGGGAAAAAGCATCTATGAGCTCTGCTTTTCAGCTTGTTAGTTTCTTCACTGTCAGCTTGTGTCAAGGATCTCAAGTGACCAAACCTTTTGGCAGAGAGCTTTGGGCTTCATTTGCCACTGACTGCTGGTCTAATTGCCTTCCAGTCCTGCACACAGGGAAAGGGGCTTAGCAAAAGGACCCAAGGGCTTAAAAAGCTGAAGATAATGATGACAGCCACACTGGTATAGAAAACAGGAACTCCCAGATGTCATTAAGAGCACTAGATTTCAGTTTGACTCTGATTCCCAGACATAGACTTCCTCAAAGATGGTGCAGTTGTCTGTATCTGGACAAAGAATCTTTCCTTCTTATGACAAAAATGACATCTGCCTCAACATATCTTATTAAGGACACGGCTTCCAGCCTGAGAAGACATGCCTGTGTGAAGGCAAGTTGTCATGCCGCTGTTGCAGTGCCTAGAAATCAGAATTACTGAGGATTTATTGTAGCTAAAAGGGACAAAAACTCACGTGCTCCCTCATTATTTCTTGTCACCAAGTCAGCCTGGGGTTGCAGATTGAAGGAGCAGAAGCTTCACTTAGAAACCTAGAGCTGTTAATGAAATTTGCCATGTGACTCTTGAACAAGACAAGCCCTTGCCGCATGAAAAATCAGAGCAAAGTTAGAAAAATTGTGAGTGCCTGGGCAGTGGTTTGGTCTTGAGAGGAGACATGACAACACCACTACTGGCACCAATGCACATCCTGCCAGTGTCTCCTCCAGCACTGGGCTTTGTTGAGGCAGGCATAGCCAGCAGTTGCAGCAAGAAGAGCTGTCAGCTAGTCTGTCTTTCTCCCAGTCTGGGCTGGACCGATAGGCTGGGGAAAGGTTTAGCCTCCCTTGGTAGGAAAGCACGCTCATGCAGATGTTCAGCTGGGCTCCAGGATGCTCCAGCTGCCGTGGGATCACTGTGGGATCATATAAACAATAAACCAGAGATGCACAAGTGAACTTGTTCCAGTGCTGCTACCAGCAGCAGCTGGGGCACTGAACAGGGGCCTCTCTAAGCTGAAACAGAAGTGGGAGTGACAGGATATCTCCAGGAAAATGTGGGTGTTATCCTGAGTGTTTTTAAAAGTTGACCTCAGAAACTTAGAAAAAAATAAAATAAAATTTGGACATCAGGAGGTTTAGGATAAGTCTCAAAGCAATACCTTTTCTTTTATAGTAGAGCAATGTGGTTAGTTTTATCTATTATCTGTAATTTTAATCTTATACTTCATGTTTTCATGGTTTGGGGGTACATGACAGTGTTGGTCAACAGTGATGACTAGATGTTTATTTTTTTTCACATGCTTAAATGTTCTGATCATTAGAAAATTTCTGATGCTAGTCTATGGGGCAAAGTATGAACTTTTAGTATTTTAAGAAAATTGCTGATTTTCAGAAGAAATTGTGGTGAAATTTTTTGATCTGCAGAAACTTAGTGTGGAAGAAGACAAAGGTTGGATATTGAATAGATATTCAGAGCTGAGAAGAGTTAAAGGACAGTAGGAGGGTCTTTGAAAAGCTGAAGAAAAACACTGTGGAGCAAAACAGAGATGTAGTCCTACAGATGTCAGAGTTTCAGGGAGAAATGATTAGGCTGAGGAACATCTGAAATACAAAAGAAGAAAAATGATTGTGATGGGAAAATAGTGAAGAATTGCTGACCTGGAGAACCAGACTTCCAAAGATTTTTTGATGAGTCCAGGAAGAACCTACTAGAATATGGCGAGATCCTGGAGCTTGTTTTGTCACTAAAAAGAGCAATAGGACTATTGCATTACTGTACACAAGTTGTTTCCCAGTGATTACCTGTGTTGGCTGATCCTGATAACATTGCACTTTTGTGTCATCAGCAGCTCTAAAACCCCTGAGGAATGCTAGAAAGACATTTGGTGCAGAGTTTTAGTCCTATCTTTTAGGCACTGGAGAGTTGCATCTAACTCCCTGACCTTTCTTTATGGAATGATATTGGGATTACATGTTGGCTGACCTAAGCAGGTGCTGTTCCCAGATGGATTTCCGCCCAAGGTTTGTGGGAGTTTGAAAGAAACAAGAGATAAAGGTCATTCTACTCTTGCTTTTTTTTCCCTTGGGTAGCATATCATTCAGGTCATTCACCTGCACTGATTCCAGATAAAAAAACAGAGTCATAATTGTAACAACTAAATACCTGAGTTGTATTGCAAAGCATTGCAAATTTTTACTGCAAATTTTACTTAAAATCAGTAGCTGGGAAAAGTCTCTGTTTTCTCCCTTCGACTACTAATAAGGGTTTGGAAGAAGATACAGGGCTATGAGACTTGATGAAAATTTAAAATTACTGATTTTTGAAAAAAAAAAGTGACAGATTTTTTGGAGGAATTTAGTAATGCACAAGTTTTACTGAGGGGAAGACTATTTTTTGTATGTCTACATAGATTACAGTTTTACTCTTCCTTACCTATTTACTTGAGGTTTGCACAAAATTCTCTGCAGGATTTAGATAAAATTCTTGGGGCATCTTTTTTTAGCAAGGTACACAGCATCCACATAAAAGTCCATTTCTACTCACCTTTAAGCTCTCCCCTGCATTTAACAGCCATAGTCATGTGATGTGTGTTAAGTGGCATCAGTTGTTTTTTATTATTTTTTTAAATGATAAACTGAACTGACATTGATCAAAATTAGCAACAACTGAGATTAGCAGAGCATTCCCAACTGAATTCTTGCTATTTCCTGTAAGTGTCCTGGGGGTGTGTGCAAGTGGCCCCTTTTTAAATGAAAAGTAAAAATTAAGTACTTTTCAAGTAGTGTGTCATGCTAATTTTGTTATGAAGATAAGAACAATTCAACATACAGTAGTAAAGCAAAGAGTTTTAAATAGAATTAACTACGAAACTTCCCATTTTGCTGACATAAATGTTGGATGAGAATTATTCAAAGTTCAAAACTTCTCATGAGAGCCTCAGTTTGTTCACAAGATTTCTTTCTTGATAAGGAAAGCAGTGAAATATCTCCCTGGCTCCATGCCTGCTTGTCTAGCAGGTGTGAAGTTTCTTAGTTCGCCTTCATTCTTCAGGGCTGGGGTAGGTTAATCTACTTTTCCTACAAGTGGGCTATGAGGGAAGAGACAGAGACAGAAAAAGAACTGGACAGTGAAAGAAATGAGGAATTAATCTTTTTAGTCTTCCCTTCTGGATGGGAAGACTAAAAAGACGTTCTACTCTTACTCCCTGGGTGAGGCAAAGAAACTCACCTCTTCTATATTTTGTGAAGCATCAATCTGTGAAAAATGTGTACTTGCTGATTTTGTTTTCTGGTTTTGTTTTTTTTTGGTTGGTTGGCTCCTTTGGGGTTGTTATGTTTGGCTTTTTTTTGCTTTCCATTCCAATTCCTGAGGCTTCAGCTTGAATTATAGATTTTCTAGGTCTAATGATTGATAATGAGATTACCTTGGTCTAATGATTGATAGTGATGGGATGTGAGAGGTGAATACTGTTGCTTTTGATGGTTTTGTTTAAGAAGTGTGATGCCATTAAATGTGTAAATAACTGTCAGCATGTTCAAAGCTTTCTGTAGGTGCTCTTTTTGGAACCGCTTTGTATCAGGCTGGAGTCTGAGAAAGCATAAATAAGAACACTAGAAATTATAATTTATAGGGAAGCCCAAGAAAAGGAATTACTTAATTTACTTTAATAAAAGAAGTTTTAAAACCTGGGGAAAATGTAGATCCATTTTCCACTCCATTAACCAGAGGAGAGATGAAAGCGAAAACGGAAACTGGGAGTTGCTCTAAGACAATGTGCAAAACTTGCTCACTGCAGTAAATATCAAGAGACCTGTGGATGTGTATCCTTCTCATCTCCAGGATTGATTCAATTGGCAGTTTGCAGTATGCCAGCATGCTACAGGCTAAGCTGAATAGAAATCAGAGTGTGTTTGCCCTTGTAAATTTTTCTGAGGATAAATAGCTCTTATGTTTAAGAGAGCTGATGTTTGTGATGATCCAAGGGGAATAGACTTTAAAATACTGTGATCATCTCATATTGCTTGGATTGGAAGGGACCTTTACATATCATTTAGTGCAACCCTTATGCCATGTGCAAATCTTTGCCGTCTTTCTTTAGACCACGTTGTCCAAGCACTCATCCAACTTACCCTGAACACTTCCTTTGATGTATAGATGGTTTTTATTGTTATGACAGTAACTGCGGCTCCTATGTCTATTGGTTCTCAAACCTGATACTGGAAAACCAGTAAGGTCAGTGCCTTGGTTGCACGTTCAGTTTAGGATTGATAATAATTCTATATAAAGTGTAATGCCTTCTGAATGGTGACTTTTCCCCATAGGAAAAATGCTTTCAAAGTTGTTGCATTGTCTTTCTGTAAAATAATTATAAATGCAAATGATACAAATGCAAAACATACCTGGCCTGGAGAAAAGGGGAATTGTGAAGTTAAATGGGTAAGAGGAACATTTGAGTCCAGACTTGATGTCTTGGGTCTCTGTAAGTTCTCCAAAGCAAGTTCTCAAAATTGCATTGGTGGCAAGGAGGAAAATAAAGTGAAAGGAACAAACTGTGTTTATACCACAGGATTAGTATTCAGGAGATTGGGTTTCTTTTTACATGCTAGCAAAAAATGTGCAATTTAAGTACAGGCAAGTAATTTCCCCTGGTACTAATGTCAAGAATCAGACTTTAGAGAGGTGCTGAGAGTCCTAAGGAATTGCTTCTTATAAAGAATATCAGTGCCACGAATGGGAGTCTCACTTTATGATATAAAGATAAGATAATTGGAATTAAAGCAGAGAGCTGGAAGTGGAAATTTTTTTTGCACTGATAATCAGATTTAGCCAAGGTACAGATAGAAGGAATTTTAAGCATTAAGAAAAAGTGCTGAGCATTACTCACAGCACATTCTTATGAATTCTCCCTAGATTCCAGTATTGAGATTAACTATTGCTGAGAAGGAATTTAAGGCTTTATCATATAATTATTTACTAGTTTATTGGTAACAGTCAACTAGTCCAAGGTTCCCATGATCCCTTTTACTTATAAAGTACCTTGGGGGTCCTGCTGACCCAAGAGGTCTCAAATACCCATCAATGCAGTGAAATCATATCAGTGAAATAAGTCAGCACTGCCCCTGTTTCTAATGCAGAAGACAAAACAATCATGCAGATTTCTTCCCAGACAGATTATCCATTCTAATAAAACATTTCCTCTCTGAGCCTTTGCTCTCTCTAGTAATTGAGAAGGGCAATTAATCTTGTAGGTACTACTTCTGAAACCCAGAAGTTGAATATTATGCCCCCTGAATTTCATACATATAATACACCTAAAATTTATCTGTCTAAAACCCCAAATGTCTCTTAAATTTAAACAGACAGTACGTTCTCTGCTCTGCTTGTTGCCTCTTACCTTGGATTGACAGTTGCTAGTTAAAATGATGTCTTTCATTCTGCATTTTCCACTCTTTGAATTTAGTCTTGTGGTTTAATCTAAGTTTTTAGTGATATCTTAGGCAATTTTGTAAAATCTCTTGGCTTTAATTTCTTCTCTGAGAGTGAAACTAAGCAAATGTTTTCTTGTGTGCTTGCTTTTTCGCTTTTTCCTCAGGGGAAAAAGCAATAAGAGTGGGAGGAAAAAAATTTAATCAAATATGTTTCTGTTGAAAATCCTGACCCTTTGGTATACTGTCAGAAATATCAATTTCAGGAAAAACCCAAAGGCATTTGGCTAAACTGTGCAGTTTTTAATTATAAACTTTGGGATTAAAATTGAAAGGCTGTTTATATCCATAATATTTATCAAGCACTGTATATTTTCCATTAGTTTTTGAAGCAATCTAGTGTTTAAAATGCAGATGTCATCATGGTGCTTCAATCTTCTGTCTTAACAAGACAGAGATCTTAGGATATAGAATTCATTAGATGTGTTGCATGGGTGGAGAGTCTGACATATAAAAGAGTATTGAGCCTGAAGAGAAAAAAAAATGAGACTTTTCTCCATTTCAGCTCTAATTTTCCCATCCTTTGTAAATATTACTTTCAACATTTATCATTATCCAGCACTGACTGAGAAGTGTTTCCTTTCTCCTGCACATTTTATGGCTTTTCTACTTAGATTGCGGAATGCACCAAGCTCTTGATCTCTGGTCTCTGTGTCTGGTGGTCAAAAGAGAAAAAACTACAAGCACACAGTAACTAATTGCCAGAATGGTCCATCAGGAATTATGTATTTTGTCAGGATGCCCAGCCTGCACCAGAAAATAGATGCCTTGACTTGTGTATTTGATTCATTTCCTGGTGCACCCCATGCTGGGGAGCAGGTATTTCCTGACAGCCCCCGTCTATGCAGTGTTGATTTATGAAAATGAATGAGAGAATTATAAGATAAAAATTAGCTCCTTTAAGAAATCTCATTCTGTATTTCAGGACTGACTTGGGACTGATCTGATCCTGTGCTTTTCTAAGCTTTGAAGTATCAAAATGATAGAGAACGCTTCATTACTTTCAGAGTCTGTCTGTTTTTTGTCTATTATATCTTCTTTGCCATTAGTTTAAGACAGATGGCTAGCACAGGAAATCTTCATGGGCCAGTTTTACATACCATCTATTTCAAATGGTGGAAATTGTTAATTTCTTCCCTATAATCCTATACAATGGACACAAATAATTTTTATGGATATATGTATATGTGTACTTAAACTAATAGTAATAAAAGGGCAGAGCATATTGCTAAATGATTTTTACACAGCATACTTTGTTTCTAAGGCAGCTGTGATGTTGCTGCTTTTCCTTGAACTATTTCAATTCCTTCCCTGAATGCAAGCAAGATAGCACTGAATTAACATCTTTTTAATTGGAAGTCTTCTCAGAGGACCGAGTGTAAGCTCAGAGTACTCTCTCTTGTTCTTGCTGTTTATCTTCATGTTCATTACATGTCTACAGTATGCTCTAAATGGAGTGAATGCAGATTGCAACTCTGTGTCCCACTCACCATGTTACACACGTGTTTATTTTCCCTTCTGTCTTAAACTCATTTCTGAGTTAACAAAATCCAAGTGTATGCTGAAATTCATTCTTGCACTGTTTTCCCCTGAGAAAATGACCATTCTTGTGGCCTCTAGTGGGTCTGAAAATTTTGAAACGCACTTCTCTGAAAATTATACTTCTGATATATTCTGACATTTTATCACAAGATAGAGTCGTTCAGACTATCTGAGGATAGTAAATTAATTATCTCTTCCCTTCTCTTGCTAACATAAAAAGATTAAATTAATCACATTCAGTTACAGCTGGCATTAAGCTTCCAGACATTCTTTTTTAAGGGCGAAGAGAGAGAGACATCAGTGACTTTTATTAAATGTTTTTTTCTGTATGTCAAGATATTATTTCAAAAATTAAAAGTGCTAAATTAACAATTTTGCCTGTTTTCTCTTAATTTTAATGTTTCCATATTCTTCATCTGAAGACTGAATTATCTTATGGTCTGGTTTTTATAACCCACTCCAAAATTAGTAATTCTGTGTCCTGTGCAAATTTTTTTTTCATTTTTGTAGTATGATATTCTTTCAGCTGTGCAGTGAAAGGACTTTGACTTGGCAGCAGATCTATCTTATAAAGTAAAAGCAAATCAAAGACATATATGAGAGTACTAGTGTCTGTGATCAGAAGGTAGTCTCTCTGGAAACCTTTAGGCTAACTAACACTAACTCAGAGGAAGTTATGTCAGACCATTACGTGGCCACATATGAGAAAGCTCAGACACAGGAGGAAATGGGACAGCTTTCTGTCAGAAAGATGAACAGTTTCCCGGATTTGTTTGAGAATTAATTCTTTTTTCGTTTCTTTGCTTGCACTGGTTTTAGAGAGAATTATATTATACAGCTCTGTGGTTGCCAATGAAAGTATATTGCCTTGTGCAATGAATTTGGCTCTTAAGATCTGATACACACTCATAGCAATATTTGCTTCTGTTGAGATGCCTTGTCTTACTCCACTCTCCCATATACTAAGTTTTGATAGTGTTTACTAAACATCATCAGTGCTTGTTTGGGGTAAAGCTTATTCACAGTTGCATGGTGCTGAACAGAATTTTTCAGAAGCAAATGACATAGGAACCATCAAGGAACAACAACTCTTCCATCTGGATCCAAATGTTGTTATGTACAACAACTCACGAAGGTAAAGACCTTAACCTTCAGATTCCTGTAAAAATCAACTCAGAGTTCTTTTCTAATGGACAAGACATGACTGAAATTCAACAACAGTACTTAGTTACTTGTAAATCTCACTCCAAAATGTCATGCTAACAGCTTTGTGTCCTCATACTGCAGTTTTATTTTAGTATCTGTTCTCACGGCAGACTGTTAATTCAGATTACTCTTCCCCGTTTCTTACCTTCTCTTCTTTCACTGTTTTTTTAACCCTTTAAAATGAGATTTTTGCAAATTGGCAAATTCTTGGTATCCATCCAGGAAATCATTCCCACAACCAGTAAATATTTGTACCTGGTGAACATTTGGTGCTTTGCTGCCATCGATATGCTGTGTGTACTTTGCAGCAAATGACATCTGATTTACAAACAGCTTGAGTGGAGACCAGGTGATGCACCCTCAGGGACCATGTCTGTGGAATGGAGCCAGCGTGCAGCGGCAGGGTGGAAGAGCCACCTTTCTTACGGAGCTCCTGGTGCTGACAGCATGAGTGATGCCTTCTCCGACCATCCCTTATGACTCACAAAAGAAACACTGGCAGAGGCATAGCTAAGCCAACCATCACAGCTCCAAAAACATGACCTTGGCTGCTGAGTAAAAGATGTGCTTAGATATGGGTTTGCAACTGTTAATATTCTATTGGACACCGCAGATTATAGCTCTGTGATGGACTAATTTGCAGTATAGTGTTTTACTATCTGTTCAACACTACAGTGCTTCCAATTTCTGAAATTTTATGCTGAGTTCTAATATTTGGAGTGTACCTTAAAACTACAGACACAGAGAGTCGGAGAAAAATTCCTACTAAAATGGAGGCAGGAGGAGAACTCCTAGCTATCATGAAATTGAAAATATCCCAGGAGTGTCAGGAAGAATTAGAACTCATAAGCAAACAAATTTATAAAGAAGTCATTATCACAATCAGATATTTGGTAGGGGTTGGTAAATGTTCTATAGATTGATTCTGGTGGAGTGCTCCATTCTATGGAAAACAGAGAAACTAGGAACGTTCAGTTGCAAAGATTTTACAGTCTTATAAATGCTCAAGAACAAATTAAAAGTCTGTTGTCTGATTGTCTTTGTGGCACAGCAGTTTATTGTGCTACGTGTCTTATTCTGATTGACCTTTATTCAGTGGGAAATAAAAAAACACTAAAGGCTTTTTGTGTGACAGTATGAGCACAGTCTCAGCTGACTTAGAATGGCAGCTCCCACCCAATTGAAGAGCTAGATTTGTCTCCCTGCTTAAAGGTATTGCAAAGATAATAGAAAAGTAATGTTTTCTTTTGGTCTCCTTTCAATTTCACAGTTATACCCTGTGAAAGGCCCAGGATACGATGTGAATAAGTAACCAAAGTTCAGAATTTTCTCAAATTCCTTTGATGTGGATGTTCAATTGCAGTTATCTCCTGAGAAATCTTTTTTCTTCAGGTGTCAGCACAGCTGGAAGTACTTTAAGACCCTCTTTCTTTGTAGGAATTTTACAGCTAGAGCCACGGAATTCAGAGACAAAAGGAAAATTAAAGGGAAGAGCTTGGGGAACATTATCAAGGTTCACTCCACGGAGTTTCATGGGTAAAACTTACTTTGTTGATACTGCCTCAGACACCTGCACACTCCCTTTTAAATCCTACAAATACTACCCTGAGCTTCTTCTAGACAACTTCAAATGTATTCTTAATGGAGGCTATATTATATCAGCACCTTCCACTAATGCAGTACAATAGTCACTGTATCAGCATTGCCTTTCTGCCCCTCAACAGGAAGACTGACCAAAATTTTGAATTCTACAGTCCTAAGGTTAAAGGACCTCAAAAATATCTCCTACCCCTGTAGTGTGAGATACAAGCCTTTTTTAAAAAAAAAAAATCTTCTTTCTTGATACCTCACAGTGCTCATGCAGAATCTCAGCTGCAGATAAAAGTGCTGCTAAAAACAATTTCAGGTAGTCCATCACAGGCTGCCTAACCGAAAAAGGAGAGTTTGAGTCTAGGTGCTAGGGGATGGTTCAGGGAACATGATTAAATGGGATTCACTCTTGTTGAACAAAGGCAGACAGTCTTCCCAGGATGGGGAGGCAAAGCAAACATATATCTCTTTTCCCTGAGATGTGTATTTGGACCGTGACAAAGCATGGGGCAGGGTCTTCATCCCTCCTTGGGAATAGCTGTAGGTCTCTGTCATGTTTGGATGATGAATATGAAATGAAACGAAAAGATGTGAATAACAGAATAGCATGGAAACGGCCAGGAGCTCTTTGAGAATCAATCTACACATTCCACAGGAAAAAAAATTGGAAAAGCGGGTTATGAATGTCATAATTAAGAGAATTTCAAAGCAAAAACATAAATCCAAACACCACTACGTGGGTACTCAAATTAAATATATTTACTATGTAAAATAAAGCTTATAAGCAACATGGTTAAAGGGACATTCAGGCTTAATGACTTTGCAGGACTCGTTACATTTATTGGGTTTTTATTTAGTAGCTACAAATACCAGTTCTTTTGGTTTATCTTGGCAGAAACATCCTGTATTCTCTTTGGCTTGATTTCAGGAAGGTTCTTGTGAAATCATTGTTTGATTGCTTGCCTCTCAAAAGTGGCAGTCTTGCTTCCCATGAAAGAAATTACACTTTTTTAATGTGAGCACATCTGGTGTTTCTGCTGCGAAGAAGATGGTGGTGTGTGATTGAGAAGCTGCCTTGGGCCTTTGGCAGACTTGTGGGCAGTATATCTGCATGTTTAAGCACTATTTTTTTCTCCTTTCCCTGTAACATCTAGATATTTGCAGAATCATAGAATAGCCTGGATGGGAAGGACCTTAAAGATCATCCATTTCCAACCCCCCTGCCATGGGCAGGGACACCTTCTACTGAACCAGGTTGCTGAGAGCCCCAACCAACCCGGCCTTGAACACTACCAGAGATGGGGCACCCAAAACTTCTCTGGGCAACACATTCCAGTGTTTCAACCCCCTCACAGAAAAGAATTTCTTCCTCACCGCTAAAGTAAACCTACTCTCTGTCAGTTTCTACGTCTCATCGTACTCTGAGGGCTTGTGAATTACTCTTTCATATATTACTGTGAAGTACTGCATAAGCCCAGAACCCGCAGTACTGGGTGTGCCTCAGATTGTATCACATCTGTATAAGTAAAGTTTAGGAATCCAATTAGTAATAATTTCTAATCATCTTGGCCAATTTAATAGTAGGCTTTACCATAAAATGTGGATTAAAAATCTTACAACAATGCAGTCACCCAATGTAATTTTTAAACATGATCTTGCTGATATGATGAACAAGGATGCTGGATTTATACTGGAATGACATTAGAAAGCCTCATTATTTTATTTATTTGGTTAGTTAGTTTTTTCTTCCTGTTAGTATGAACAATGAAGGACTACTTTCAGTTTTGTTTATAGTAAATTTTCTCCCTTGGTTGATATAATTTCTCCAAATGCAGCAATGTTATTTTCCAGAGAAGAAAAATGTTATTCTTTAAAAATTAGTTTGCTTCCCCAGAAATTTTGCAACACATTTCACGGTAGCTTTTCAATTGATATTAGGTGTTGTAAAAACTCTTTCACTTTTTATGCACTTGGCATTATTGCACTAAAGTTACTTGACTGCACTGCCAATACAGAAAGAGAGCACAGAATGATACGGTCATGAACTTGTGATTTTTTTTTTTTTTTAACCCATCCTTTTGTGATACGGAACGTCTTAGTGACTTTATTCTCATTTTTTTACCTATTTGAAAAACCTTTTTTTCCTTAGACTAAAAGGGTCTTAAAATTCTGTGCGTTCTACATATGTACTTGTACTTACATACCTGTACTACCTAAATTTATTTAAATTATTTCATGGCTTGGACAACATTTGATAATACCAACGAGTTGTGAAAGCTGAGTGTGATTAACTCTTCTGTCTGGAGTTGAGTGCATCGCATACTGTTTTTATCAGTCTAGAAAGAGGAGAAAAAAATGCTGCATTATTTCAGAGTCCAGTTGACTCTAAAACACAGTTGACTCTTCCCTTGACTTACATTGGCTTCTGCTGCCATTTGGGGACCTTTCCCCTTCTGTGGCATTCTGTGATAGCGTCTGATGAAGACTGACACAATTTCTGAATCAGTGAGGGTCATTTAATGCCCAAGACCTTATGACTTTGTGTCATACCAATTTCCAGGGGTGGCATAGATCACCCATTCTTCTACTATGCTTTTATTAGGACAGCTATCCAATAGGAGTTCTGACTACCAGGAGGACAGAAGGTCAACAAGCCAGCCCACATGTTATTTCATATGCATCCCCTCAACAGTCTTGTTTTTCACTGGGAAACTTGACATTTATTTTAATAACAGTAAAGTTTTCTCAAGTGAAACTGCTGTTTTGATGTTGGTGAAAGAAATAAGCCTTATTATTAAGGTAAAATGCTATTCTGAAAACAATTTTCATTCACTCAAAGGTTTTTCTTCTCTCTTTTTGACACAGTTATCACCAGAGGGGCGTTCAACAGGATTAGCTCTAAAGAACCTTTAGAAATCCCATATTACCACTTTCTTTTGCCATCTGACACCAGCTTTCTGAAATGCGATATAATAATCCCTAAGGACTAGAATTTGCCATCGGCAGAAGAACATCTCACCATTACAATTTTCAATATACCATTAGACTGCAATTTTGGTAAAATAAATAACACTCTTTACACCTCTAATGGACTAAATGTTCACACCTTTTTCAACAGAAGGACATTTTCCCGGCCTTTAAGATTTTCTATTGGTCTTTTCTATGATGAAAAAGTACTTTAAGTGATCCTCTTTATGGAAAAAATCTCGTTAACTCTGTTGCTATGCTATATGTTTCCCTTCTGATTTTTATATTGGAAGAGGTTCTAAGGTTGATGTTAACATCTGTAACAAGTCTAAAAGTGTGATGGGAAACCAAGAAATCAAGCACTGAAAGGAGACAGGCTTTCTTGAAAGAGAAAAATCTCTTATTCTGCAGTACAAGCAGGACCGATCAGCCACCACCTCCACCACAAGCCTGTAAACTCCTGCTGTTTGTTTTTTCATATTTATTTATAAACTCTGATTTGGCCTCATGTTAGTTTTCCATTGACTAGCTGTATGATGTTTGCCTTTTCTGTCAAAATAAGATAGAGATACATATTTGACAAAGACACGTGTAAGGAGTCAAGCATGAAGGAGATTAGGAATTTTCTCGGATTTCTCCTTAAACAGGAAGTGCTTGCAGAGCTGTTTATCTTCTTTGCTACAGATCATGATTGAAAGGCAATGAGATCAAATTCCCTCTAATGAAAGCCTACTACTTCAATTTGTTCAAAATTAATCAGGTATAATAATAGAGTATTCTTTATATCCCATCACAGTAATTATATTTAGGTGTTTAGTTTAGCGCTAACTTGCCTGCAATGGGGTATATAGTCTTGATTTGGCTGCTTCTGTAATCAGTGTAAAGAATCCTATTTGCTTCAGCAACGGGAGACAACCAAAGTTACCATCTCGGATGGAAGGAAGCGAATGGGATAAAATTGCAAGACCCTGGGAGCACTGCCAGAGAAGTGTCCATTCCCTGGTCCTGGGGCTGCCCCTGTGGGTGCCCCCAGTTGCTCTGCTCTCCCCCTGCCATCCTGGGGATCCCCGACAACTCCCCCAGCTCCAGGATGCCACTGGCCCACACAGTGCCCTTACCCATCTAAAATAAAGAAGTTGTGCTCTATGTGACATAAGAAATATAGTTATGAAAGAAAGGTAAGAAAACCCCACATAAATGTACTGTTCTATGAAGAGTGTTTCCAAAACAGAATGCTTTTGAAAGGTTTTTGTGTGCCTGACCCTTTCAAAAGATTCACAAAATAGCGCCTTTGTCTTGCTGTCGTTTTGAAATATGTTTTTTCCCTGTATAACATTAATTTTCTTTCAAAATGTCCCTTCGTTTAACAAGTGATATAACTGTAAGTGGTCAATTAGAATAAGTGCTCATCCGCAGACATTTCATTAGCTTACCAGTTGGACTGTGCATTAATTTTTTACAAAAATGCAGGGGAATTGTCTGCAAATATTTGTATGCAATATATGAATATTAGTGAAAAATGCATTTAGTTCTTTGTTGAGACACTGTAATCATGCTGATAAAATGTGATTATTTTCCCCAGCAGTTTTGAAAAATTGAGTGTCACTTTGGTTGCAAAAGGTTAGAAAAGCCTCACAAAGTGATCATGGAGGGCTTTACAGTAAGTACATAAGGAGATGTTCACAAAACCTGTATTCAACCTATGCTGCACCATCTAGTTTTGCATATTGTTGGATGCTTCTCCTGGTGAGGTGGTGGATAATGCCAAACAGCAATCCCAGGTGTGCAGGATGAATCTGTTTGCTGTGTGCTCTGACGGCAGTGTCCCAGATCCATCTCCAAGTTACATGATCCTGCTCACACTGTCCGTTCAGAGATAAGAAATGGTTCCTTGGCCAGCTGCAAGCCCTATCAGCTCGTATCTGACAACCACTGAGTATTTTTGGTGGGTGAAATTCCTCCCTGTGTAATATGTCAGGATGAAGTCTGAGTGCAGGTTGAGATCTACTTGCATAAGATAATTGCAGTTTATATAAGTACTGGCCAGCTGACATGACAGTGAAGTTCAATACCTATTTAATATCCTATAACTGCAATAAACATCTCCATAAAATTGTTTGTCCAATGGCTTCAGACTGCCAAATCAATAAGGCAGCAGGAAAATGCTGAGTTAATTAACCTGATAAATAGCTTGGCAACCTCTATTTCTAGTGACCACTCCTAATTTGATAAACTGTAATCACAGAAAGACACTGTGATAAAGCGTGAAAGGAGAACATTGTAGATCCACTCCTCTGGTAATTTTAGCCAATACAAATATCTGCAAGTAATCACGCTATACTGTTTCAATCTAAATGGCAGGGGTTTTTTCAGAAGCATAAATACAGGCACTGTTTCTGTTCCTTGGGAGACGAAACAAAGATCCCTGAATGTTTCCTACTCTGAAGTGTTTTTGTATTGTATATTAAATATCTGTAGAATTAGACAGCTTCTACTTGCTTATATCTCTAAGACAAAGCTGGACATCCACACCTAGATTTTAAAAACTCCCCAAAGAAAAGTATATTTGAGTTTTTTTCTTTAAATGCTCTGGAGTTAGGAACCTGACAACTTGAACAATTTTCAGGTCTAATGGTGAAAGAAGAGTTCAAGTTTCAAAGGGATTAATAAGTTGTATCGTCTCTGTGTGGCACATTTAAATTAAGGGACACAGGATTGCCTTCCCATTCTTGGGTCAATAAGATGTTGGTCCTCGAAACACCTGGCTCCATGCTCAACTGAGATCAGGTTCCCATCATTTACTTTCATGTGTTCTTTCCCTCAGAAAGAAAATTGTTGATATTTTTTTAAAGGGACTGTGTTGTGCTCAAGTAGATGATTGACTGATGCTCTCCTGTCCTGATATGGTGCACACCAGCAGCTGAATTTAAAAGTAGCCACAGATAACCTCATAAATCTCCTTTTCCAATGCACTTGTCCTTTCTGGACCTTAATTACATCACTCTGAGAATGAAAATATCACAGAAGTGGCGGGTTTTTTTTTTTTCTTTTTCCCTATATCCTCTTTAGTAGCATCATTTACAGTGAAGAAATAGAACAATATCAGTTATAGACAGAATAAGACTTTTTGAACCTAATTGATGTTATAAACAGACTAGTAGTGAAAGTACATTCTATCAGTGAACCAAAATTGGTCGTACTTTCATGTCACATAGTAAGGAAGGAGAATTCATGAGAGTATGAATGGGTCATGGTAAATTTAAGGAACAAAGTTAAAAATAAAAGTGCAACTGTCCATAAAACTTCAGGATATTTAGATGTCAGTCTTTGTAGGAGAGTTTGTTCAAACAAAACAGCAAAGATTTCCCTTTAAAACCAATTTAATTAATGTACAAAAATTTCAGGAAGCTTTTCCCTTTTGAAAGAGCCTTTTTGTTGTCCCCGTGTGACTGAAAGGGTCTGTGAGTGGCACGGAGACTGTGAAACCTCTGGTGCAAATGAAGTGGCACACTGTTAAACATGACTATTAAATTATTTTCTTGGGAGTTGTTTTTGATTCATGTGGAATAGATTAAAAGTCTGTTTCAAATCCCACAAGATTTCCTATAGAGTATAATTATACATGAAACAGAATAAGAAATGCAGTCCAACAATTGCTTTAATTAGACGGTAGTTACTGAAGCTGTCAGTGTGCCTAGTCCTACAAAGAGCTTCGAAGGAAAAGTTAGGTGATGGAATTGCTGATAAATGTTTGCACTTCAGAGGAATAAATTATCTGTGTAAATAAATAATGGGCTAGAAAACTGCAATCAGCTGCTGGGATCCTGCCCTTCATCATCATTGATGGTATAATATCTCATAATATCTCAAAGACCAATTTTCTGCCTTAATAAAGCAACCCTCAAGGGCCTGAACTGTTCCCTTTGAGCAACACGGTTTTCTGCAGTTTTATGGGGTCTGAAACTTGTAATAAGTCTGAGTTCCAGTAACATTATGAACTTGGCATCTCTAACACTTGAGCTCTCTTTATTTATCCGCTTGCCATTTTGTCACCAAAATGGGTTTGACAACTTCTGAATGCAATAGAAGAGGTAAAGATATTAATTTTCTTTGACCAGCCAACATTAGTTCTACTACAGACACACTGAGGAGCCTCTGCCATTCCTCTGAAGCATCTACCAGAAGAGGAGGACAGGTGGGAGGGACCAGTTTAGTTTTGGATTGGAAGTTTTTATGTTCCTTCATAAACCTACATGTACTGTTACAGCGGCACACAAAGAACCTCATAAAACAGGAGGTCAGAGTTGTGTAGCTGGGGGTTTTCAGAAACACTGCAGCTCTTCAGAACTGAGTATGTGTGATTCTTGCCTTCAGGCCAAGTTTTAAACTAATTTTAGGTCAAAAAAGTATTGAAATTTGATTAATTGATCATACAGTTTGGCCTGTGGTACGTATGTGCTCCACTGATGCCTTTGTGGCACTTTAATGGACAGTCCCGGCTGAGAGGAACGGTCCAAAGCTTACTGAGCCATGAAGGTCTCCCTTATTATTCCCACATGAAGACAATGAAGAGATTGTCCTTTCATCACCAGAAGCGAAGTGCAATGAAGGCAGAGGACAGGAGCAGTACTCCTGTCCCAGCTCCTACAGACCTGCACATAAACTGTGTTGTGGCATTCTTTTTTCCTTGTGCTAGGTGAGGTGTAGCAATGGAGACAGGAATGTAGAGTGACTGTGTTTTAGATGGGGAGAAGGTATTGATTTCCAGCTCTGGGAAGGGCAGATAAAGGTATTTGAATGTGCTCATTTCACTTTCGGGGTTGTTAGATAGTGTCCTTGCCACATTCCTAAAAACACCCCAATGCAATGCTTCAGATATATATATTAAAATATGTATATATATAAATATATGTGTAAAATATAAATATATACAGAAATAAGGTTCAGATTTGCATGCTGCTGATCCAGCTGTTTTCACTCTGTTGTTCAGTCGAAGCCCAACAAATAAGCTTCAAGAGGGAGATGTCAGGAGATGGTGCTTAGACATGACAACACTTCAGTGAACTTTAACGGTGAAATCCAAGTTACTAGTGTTGAGTTTGTACAAAAATAGAGGAGAGAAGAGTACCATAACAGCAAGTGTCCATTGGAGATTATGTTTGATTCTCAATTGTAAACCTTTTTGAGATTTATGTAGTTGAGGAACTGTTCTTGACAGAGATAATAAAGCAATTCCCTCTTCTGTGAACATATGCCCAAGATTCAGTTCCATAGTTTGTAGAATCTTGCTATTTGCCTCTCAGCTTAACTGAACTAATTATGTTTCACAGTTTCAGTGGATGAGAAAGAAATACCGGAATAAAATAAAAACTCTCACCTCTTGTTTAATTGCACCTTAAATCTTCATAGACAAGAAAATCTGAATCTCCTCGGGGAGTCTTTAAGACATGTAGAAGGGTATGGTTAAAGAGAAGGAAATATACTGGCCCCCTGAGCAAATGATGAACGAGTATCACTCACAAATTTCTTTTCCACCTGTATGTTCCTTCCTCCCACCCCATCCTGATCAGGGACTTGATTTAGGCAGCAAATATATGCATACAATTTGCATTTTTTTCCCAAGAGCTTTAGTTTGCAATGTTAACAGTGTTCTCTTCCATGGTAACATAATGAGAATTTCAGAAGTGGGATTTAAAAATGGTATTTAGGCCCCTGATATAAGTTACAGATTTTTAAGGATACTCTGATGCCTCAGTGAACTCAAACATGATGTTAAAGTTTTACAAATAGTTCTTTGCCTCTGTGGGGCAGAAGGTACACACTGCACTGAGGTACTATTTTCAAAGTCTATTATCTTAGGACATAACTGGAAAGGCTCCACCTGATTGCTACGTTCTGAACTCCTGCTCTGAGTACTCAGACAGAATGTCATCAGCTAGTGCTTATTCTTGCCTTAAATCCCATACAAGCTTCTATGTAGTTGTTTCTTAACATTTTTTCTCTGTCTCTATCAACTTACTCCAAGGTGTCTTGGGTACAGAAGATTTGCCAGATTAAGATTTGAGGTGATTTTCTTCATTTTCCAGTTCATAGGTCATTTGAGATCTAGGCACGAAATACAGTATCCATTCCTAAAACACCACTGCAGTCATTCGAACACTTCTAGCTTCCCTATGTCTCCAGGTGTCAATCACCTGAGCAAATGTGACTACAGAGTTCACTGTGAAGCTTCCCCACTTTTATGTACTGACTGGCCACACATAATATATGGAAGTCAGAAGGCAGAACAGAAGGAGAAGAGACAAGCAAGGGCTCAGAACAACCTTCTGTTGCCACCGTGATGTCAGAATCTCCCATGATGGGGAGCTGGGGACAGCAACTGCTTGGATTTGATCACCAGGCTTCTACCCCTTAATCACCCCATAACAGAGTTTCAGGTACTCTCATATCAAGAGGTCATTTCTGTTATCTTGGCACTTTGCCAGGCAGCCTTGGTAGAAGAAGCTGCTGTACCAAACTGTAGATATACTGATGATGTGTCCTGATATGACACAGCCATGGCTTTGCAGGAGCCAGGTAACAACAATGGGTGTTAGGCAAGTTGAAAATAAACATTCATAAAGATTAGACAAAGCTAAGAAGGAAATAAGGCCTCCATTTGGGGAAAAATATTGTGTCTGTGTTGTTGGAAAGCGTGTGTTGAGATAAGCAGGAATTCATGAATGTACAGGCTGAATTTTCCAAGTTGATGAACGGATAGGATAGAACAGGCTTCACTTGCAGCCAGATATCCCAGTCAGTTCTTTATGTCTGTTCACTCTGTTGCTCCAGAGCCATTTAACTCCATCCCCTGAGAGGACTTCCTGCTGTGAGGAGTGAGCTTCAGTGAATAGCAATGAGCCTGGATAGTTAATATGTTCTCTGCAAGACAGGTGGGATTTTTCCGGCCATAGGATGAAGTTTGAGGGAAGGCAAAGGTTACTCCAACTACTTGGAAGCCACGTGTTGCCTGCAGATATTTTATTTCTTCTGAAGACCTTTACATTTTTAAGTTTAGATTTTTTTTTTTTTTTAATTTGTGTTCCAAAGAGCAATAACTAAATAATCCTTGGTGATTAGTGGAGATGTTCAAACAGACCCAACTTTGGCTTTCATGAATTATTTAGCAGGTAAGTTCAGCAGGAGTTCTAAATCTTGCTTTTTTTCATTTGTAGTTAGTGCCTTTTTACAGGTTGGAAGGTGAGGACTGTTTTCTTCTTTAGTATGCAATCTCTGCTTTGTATTTCTACCTCTTATCTGTCATTTCACAGCCCTTCAATAGGTGCAATATGCCTACCCTTGCTTCTAAAACACAGTCATCTTCCAAGGAAGGAAGGTTGAAGAAAGACTCTTGAATTATTAGCTTCTAGGAGTTCACCCCCTTCTGTAAGTGGAATGGGATTTTTTTTTTTTTTTTTTTTTTTTTTGCCTAAGAAGTGTGCAGCATTATGAGTACCCTTGAAAACCTCTAATCAGTATGTTCTGTGGATGTAGAAGTCTTTTCATCAGTTCTTCCTACAATAAAGTGGCCTTTCTCTCTCTCTCCTTCTTTCCCTGCTTTTTTTTCCAAATGACTTAATAGCAGTATGTACGAACCAAAGTTTTGCAAAGAGGTGCCATAATTTAGGCTAAAGTGATTCCCTCAATAAGATGTGACATTATTGGAAGACAGATTTTATACACTATAGTTCAGGTTCCCATGTCGACATAAATGAGCTGTTCCTATCCTTTTCTTCCCAAGGATGGCCAAATAACCTTGAGGACAAGAGAACTGCCTGCTGTGCCACGACCTTTGATGTTGAGCGTTGGGGAAAGATGATCTACCTTGCTGGGTGCTTTTGGAAAGTGAGACCTGGAATAATATGTAAACCAGCTCATTACCAAGGTGCTATGATTACACCATCTTCAAAATAGCTAGGTACAGGATCCTACATCCTATAGTAGGATCAAATTACATCCTAGATAGTAAATTTTTCTACTTTCTGTCAGTAGTCAATCAATTCCAGCTTGAATTTCAGGCAGCCTCTGCCTTGCAGAAAAAAAGATGGAAAAGGACCTTGCAAAGTCAATTGATCCTTCCTCTGAGACCAGTGCTGGACCAGCTGTACTGCTGGAGGCTCTGCATTTGCCAAGACAATCTGTATCAGCTACTTGGCTAACCTGAGCTTCATAGATCAACTGGGAAATGGTGTTAATCCACCTCCTCTTCTGGATACCCTTTGATGTATGTCAGCCCTCTCCATTCTCACCTGTTTGGAAACTACTGTCTAGAAGGAAATAGGGTGCCTGTGACAGCAGAGATAGAGAAGTGCAGAAAAATCCCTGTATTGGGATGTGGCATTTCTTGTTGTCTTTCTGGAGATCTGCCTGATAGTGTAATGGAATAAAGATTATATGAATGGAATTATCTATTTTTCTGGGGTTTATTTTGGCTTTTGTTTTTTCTTTTTGTCTTGTGGTTTTGCTTCTTCTCATCTCTCCTGGCTTGCCTGTGAAGCTCTGCCCAATCTGCAGAGTCCATTCTGCACGTTTCTGAGCAGAAATAAAAGTGAATGAAAGGAAGTCATGACATTACGTATTTACATCATCACTGTTAAATGCCAGGCAAGCACACAACAGAGTGAGTGCCTTGTAGACAGATGCGTTCACTTGAACTGCATCTTCCTGTCACCACAGCTATCAGAGCTTTGTGATATGGAAATGTGAGAAAAACAGCCAAAAAAAAAAAAAAAAAAAAAGAAGGGATCTTAGTGATGCACTGTGGTGATTTAAATGTTGTTAGAGACAGAACAGGTTTTGTGTTTATATGAAGTCCCCAGAGTAAATAGAGATGTGACTCAATTCCACCAAATTCCTTGCATGAATAACATTTGTCTCTTTGTTAATAAGTCTGACATAAAATTGTGTGCTCTTTCTTTCTATCTCTCTCTCTCTCTCTCTCTGTTCCTCAGAACTAATAATACAGCCCCTAGAAGTTCATTAATGCTGGCATGTCTCTTTGCTTCACTTTTGTAATGCATGAGAACACAAGCTTTAAATAAAATCTTTGTGAAGCACTTGCACTTGTCTGAAGATAAAAAGCATGTTCCTACATTTGCATTACAAAGAAGCCAATATAAGCATCTTCTTTCTCTGGCACCCTCCTTCCTCTGGGCTTGTATCTGATGGAAAAGGCAATTTCCAGCTAATCATTCTGAAAGCCTGCCATTTGTGTCTGTAATGAGGGGAATGAGTTTTTAGTGTTGATTTTCAGTGGGCATTAGGCAGTGGTATTTGTTGCAGTTCTATGAGATAGTGCAATACACAAAAACACTACTAGGACTTCTACATTCTCTCTGCACAGAGAACTTCTGTTCCTCTGGGTGACAATGAATAGCTCAGGATTCCTAGCAGGGAGAAAAGAGATCTCAGAAAGGGAGACATTTTACATAACCTGTGTCTAATGCCAAAGTTTGCTCCTAATCATGTTAGTAGAAGGCTGGCATCATCATCCTTGTGGCAGGGGAGTGGCTTTGGAGTAGCCTGATGTAGGTGGCCCTGCTTGAGCAGAGATGCCAGACAAGATGGGCTCCAGAAATCCCTTCCAGCCTCAGGTGTTCTGTGAAATGTTTCAGAATTGTGTGGAGCAATTCATGTTCCTGGCAGCAGGCATTTAGTGACATTTCAAACTGTATATGTTAACCAGTCTGGGATCCAGCTGTCCATTTCTTAAAAGGGGAAGTTTTTCCTCTGATCCTGGGTCAAATCTTTGTCTGTTGTGTCAACACATGAATACCCTAATAGTCTAAAACGGGACTGTAATATCACCTCAAAATCAGGAAATCAGACAACAGTCTTGTGCTAGTACACACACAGGTATCACACCAACACTGTTTTATTTTGGCACCAAACCTCTGAGAACAAATTTTGTTAGAGGATGGTGTTTATAGCCTTGGGAATAATTAAGACTTGCCAAGTGACTCTAGTCCTTCAGAAAAGAACTATTATGATGAAAAGGGTATTGACTTGTAGCCTTTGGAAAGGGACAGATGAGAAAGACTGTAAGTTTGAGTGGGAGGAGTGAGAAAAGCATCCTAGAGTTCCCACTCCTGCTTACCTGTCCAGTACAGCACAATGTACACTCTGGTATGCATGAGGAGCACTCGCCTGGCATATCCTAAGTTGGAGATACCCCTTGGAACGCTGAAGCTGCCCTCATCTGCTTGCACTTTTAAAGAGACTGCCAAGAGGATCAGCTGTGCTTTGAAAATGTGATTTTCAGGATTAAGAGAGATTGTGATCTCCACAGAACAGAGGAACACAGCTTAGCTGGGAGAAGGGCTGTCAAGGTCATAGCATTTCCCAAGATTGCAGCACAATTCAGCTGTGTTTGTTTTAGATCATTCAATTTACCAAAACAGCAGTTGCCTTAGTTTAGTCCTCCTGGCTGCATAAAAGCCTGCAGTGCCCAGAGGCTGCAACCAGCACTAGTAATAAAACTCCCTGAATGCATCTTTCAAGGTGTGCAGCCAGCTAGTCCTTGAAAGGTGCCCATGTGTAGTATCATGGCACAGCTCATGCTCTTCATATTTAATCATTTCATTACTTATTAATATGGTCATTACCACAGTGTGAAGGGAAAAGACGATTATTAAAGGTTTAATGTCATTGCTGCTTATACCGTGCCTTGAATTGTTACAGCTTTTTCCTAGGTATTTAATTAAACTGATAAGTAACAATACAATTACATTTAATAATGTATGTGTAACTGTGCTTATTTGTCCCCCAGTGAGGCCAGCGACTGTCTACAACAATGAGAGAGAAAGAGACAGATATATTAAATCCACAGTGGTTTTGTCTTCGTTTTGCATGGTCATCTGCTTTCTGCCTCTCTCATGCTGGGTCGGCCTAGAGGTGAAGTTCCAAAGACATATGGATGTGATGAAAAGCCCGTGATATATTTATGGGTCAAAAGTACTGTTTAGGTATAGTGGCAGCCTTTCTTAGGGATTGGGAAAGTTGTTTTCATATATTTTCCCCGACTATATCAACTATAGAGTGAATTTCAGTCAGGATTTCAAAACACTTGAATCTTATGAAAACTTATGGAATCAATGGCAAACCAAGGGACTTCTGTACTTTTTCTGCCTTGATAAGATTAACTGTTACTGAACAGTCAGTGTGACAATGTCAAAAGTAAATGCACTCTTCCTTCTCTGTTCTCTCTGGCTGCAAGCTGCACTCTGTGCTTGGTGATGCCCGAACCAAGAAACCTAGTTTATTGGCTCCTAATCACTCTGAGGCATAGCTGAGGTCTAGATTAAAGATGGAATTTGTGTTAGTCATTAGTCCAGATTGAAGTATTCCTACCAGTAATGCAGCCAGGTCACAGATGGCAGACATAAAAATCCATTTTCAGTACCACCTTGCCCCTGAGGCCTAAAGCAATGTCATGGTAACAGTGCTGGAAAAAAAAAAAAATTCAGGTTCAGTCTCCTGACAAGAGAGGAGAGATGCTGCATGTAACTCTGGTATTTGAGTTGGAGGGGTTTTGAGACTTCTGCAGACCGTAGTGAAACACAGACCTCATAAGACCAACAACGTGTATGCGGAAGGAATGGCAGACCCTCACCCACACGAGCCAAAATTTCACATCTAGACACAGGTACTCTACAGTGCAGGTACTAAAAGCACACTGAAATCTGAGCTGGGCAACATAAACAAAACCATGCTGGTATGTGGGTGCATGCTCAACATGTATTCTTTGGAGTGTGGAATCAGGACTACACAGGAGGGTCTCAGAGATCTCATATTGCTACAACTGTGAGCAGAGTTTGGAGTTAAATGACTTGAAAATTGCTTTGGACACATAATAGCAAACATTACACCACAGCTGAACAAAGAGCAGTTAACAAGGGTTTGATTGAATATTTATGCTAATAATTTGTATCTAGAGGAGCTAATTTTTATGAGTAGAGATAATAGATTGTGATTTTCTCTGGTTTTGTGTGTTAAAGCTTAAGGATTCTGTACAGTATATGAAGTAAGGAATTGAGACACATATAAGACATGAGCAGATGTCCTACAAGCTGATGGAAATACCTTAATGATTTACACAGAACTTTGCATCAAATTATATTGCAAGAATCCACTTTCCATGTAGGAAGCTCCTCTTCTTAGGACAATTATTTCTGGAAGAAGCTTTGGAAGAGCAAGGGAAGTGTAGAATCAGTGGAACTGTACATACAGCAGTCTCCAAGCAAACCCTTGGGAACGTTTGTGGAGAGTGATTGAAGTTCCAGAAGACTGGAAATGGACGAAGATAGATCATTCTTTAAAAAGGGTAGGAAAGAATGACTGGGATATTTAAGTTTTAATGCCTGGAGAAATACTGGAACATCAATCTATTGGCAAACCTTTAAGGGTTGAGAAATATGCAAGTCTTTGTCAAGACCAAGTCATAAAACTACATTGTCTGACAGACAATAGGGCTTTTACAGAGAAGTAGATACGGTATATCTTCAGGTTATTGACACTGCCTTCAACAACAGTCATATAAACAAGTGGGAGTAATAATTAGTGGGTCATAAGTAAATTGAAAAGATACTATGAGGTTGTTACCCCTGTGGTTCTTTATGTCTGCTATTATCCAGCATTTTCATGAACTAATAGGACAATGAAAAAGACAATCCTCTTACTTCATTTGTATTTAACTTCTGTCTAGAGAGGGGACATGGTGGAAGTGCAGTGAAGGATGGAGTTAGAATTAAGAAAAAATTGTGAAAATTTGCGTTAATGAGTTAAAATAAACAGGGTACTACTTAATGAGGACAAGAATGAGGTAATATGCTCCAATAAGAATTCCCAGCTACACAGAAGTGAACTGGGGGATAACTGGAATTGAGGCAAGGGGAATGGCAAACTGCAAGTATTCCACCATAGTTTACTGAAGTATTGAATATTTATACAGAAGTAGCATATTCAATATAGAGATGAATAATCATGAATGTGATGTACAAAATGTTCAAAGCAATCCTCCCAATGCACTCAGTTCTAGGCTGAACTACACTGTGTTCATTTTAATACATAACATTTTAGGGAAGATGTGGACTGTCTGAAGAAGATCTAGATGGGAATAAGGGTCTTCTGAGAGTCATGATCTTGAAGGAGAGGTTGTAAGCATTGGATTAGGAACAGAATAGGTCATTATCTGTCTGGGATGGTATTTGTATTGTCATCCTAATTTGGGGAATGTTTTCAAGTAAAAGACTTCTTGATTGCCTTCTGTATTTTCTTTGATCTTAAAAAGATTGATTGTATGTAAGATTTACAGAGTTGGAAAAACCCATACATGTGTGTATGCGTGTCCTTTGTGACATGAGACAACCTTCATACTACTGCAAAAAATTCTTCAGTGACAATTCCATCCATTTTGCTATCTCACTTCTTTTACATTTATTACAGCAAACACCTATAGAAACAAAGAATAAAAAAAATAAGAGAAGGAAGGTAGGAAATCTCTTCCTTTTTTTTCTGAGAAAGCTTAAATTTATGAAACAAAAAAGGAGAAATTTTCATTTTGCCTAACTGATATGTTATGATAAAAAGTAACCTTTCATCAAAAATTTCCAGTTCTGTTTTTTATTAGCAGGTAGAGGATGGAATGAAACTTAACAATAAATGTCTTCCATGACTGTAGACCATAATTAAAAAGAAAATTAACAAAAAACCTGCAAGCCAAATTACAGGAGACAGATTGATTACAGTTTTCTATCGAGGGGATTTTAATTTTTTGATTCCTGCTGAGACAGCTGAGGAATCACGAAGGGCTAACTGTGTTGAAGGCTTCTTTTAGCTGAATGAGTTGTAAAAGGATTAAGAATACAAGCCATGTGACAATTTTGAAATAATTTCCTTATTAGGTTGCCCTTCCTGGAGGTATTCCAGGGAGCCCTGTGGCTTTTCATGATCAGCAGAGAGGAAAGGAGGAATTCCAGGCTGAACTAGAGTGAGCAGATGCCCTCCCTCTGGTGTTTAATTTAATTAATTGATGTTTGTTGAAATAAAGCCAATTAACCTGGCTTATCTCTTTATCAATCATGCTTCTGCTTCCATTATTCAGTTGGAGAAATGGCATAATGTATTTTATGGCAGACAGCAGGAACAATTAAAACCAACCTGTGCTGCTTTGCCTGCAGCAGGCTTTTCAAGGGAAGAGCGAAAACAGATGTTGTCGTGTAGGATAAAGCCATCAGGCTTTTTACTTTAACTGTTTTCTGCCTCTGAATCCCTTGAATTCTTTTTCACATGTGGGTGAGGAGTAATGGGGGCATCATACAGTCAGCAGCTCTTGCTTAGGGTCACAGTGAGCTAACCCTGATTTCTGGACTCCTTGATCTCAGCCACCTGCTGTAGATAGAAGAAAGCAGATCATAATCCAGTGACAGGGACCATCAAAGATGTTGCACTCTCAAATCAGCTGCACTCCCCATCTGCAACCCTCAAAGAAGTGATTGGTCATGTATATCATGAACAAATGCAAAAGAAGTCCACACTGTTTATCATAGAACCTGGCACGAGATACTCCACTTTTATCTCCCATTAGTTATATCCTACTGAATTTTTTTCTCTCCTGTGCCTCATTTAGACACCTTGATGAATGTAGATTCAGTAAAAATATTTCCACTCTATAGAAGCCCAATTAGGATTATTTAAATCTTGTTTCACCTTATTTTAACATTATTATGTTGTCTTATGCTCATCTTCATGGGGACTGAAACCCCTTAGGTTTGGTTTGTGTCTGGGGTTTTTACCATCATGGTTTAACCCCAGTTCCCCAGTTTTCAATTGAGTGCCAGGCTTGTACATGAATATCTGTGCCTCTCCAGAATGTTCCTTTAGCAAAACTTGAACTTCTTCACAACAGGAAACCCTTTTTTTTTTCTTTTTTTTTTTTTTTTTCTTATAGATAATTAAATCCTTTCATTTTGGTTTATTAAGGTATTTCTGGATTAGTCAATTGTTTTGCACTTGTTATTTCGACTGGTCACCTTGAACTTTCTGAGAAAGAATACTAAGAATAATAAAAGCAAGAAAAAGCAACAAAGAACAAACAGCTTCTGTCTGTTAATGCAATTCTAGATGATTTAAGATTGTTTTTCATCATATCACCAACATTCAGTGTTTTTGTTTTCAATCTCATGCTAATTTTCATATAAAAAGATGAAACAGAGTGGTTTTGTGTGTTTGATTTTTTTTTTTTTTTTTTTAATTTACTGTTACTAGGGATGCACTAAGGAATAGCCCACAATTTTTGGGATTTCCATAAAGCACTCACCGTACATAGATTAAAACCATAAATCAGTTAGTACCTTTTGCAAGAATTCATTGCTCGCATATCAAATCTGTCAGTTAAATTAAAGCTGATCTTCTAGGTTTCCTATGAAAAATTGTCGAGGGTTTTAAAATATTGCTATAATTTTCTCCAATTTCTCATATTAGCTATGGAAGCTTTGTGTGAAGTGACCATTTCGAAACTTTTCTAGGTTGCTTTTGTTAAGGTTTTTAAAGAAAAATTTGTTAGGGCAAAAATTATATGACAGCACAGGTCCTGTGAACAATTAATATTATATTACTTAACAAATTAAATATATTGAGAGCTGTTGGAACTTAGGCCATGAATGCAGTACAAGGAAGGGTATCTTGGAATCCTAGCCTCCCCTCATGAATCCCAGTCTATGGAGCCAGACATTGCTCAGGAGCATATTCCACAGTGTCAGCTGGCCGTGCCTGTTCACCTGGGCTTTTGCTGCAGGGTTTTCCAGAACCAGCAATGCAATATTACACCATTTTCCTCATGGTTTTGCACACAGAAGCCCAGATACAGATCTTTTGTCATGTTCTCATGGGATGCAACAGCCACCAGCACATTAAATCACTTCTCCCTCTCTTTTCCTAAACCTTGTCTTACGGTTTTAGTGTGTGTGTTAAGAAGACTCAGAGCACAGTAAAGCAGGCTGTGGTCATCTATATACCTGGTTGTGATTATCCAGGGAAACACAAGCATAAGAACTTAGCAGCCAATCTGTGTGCAGTGCCTGTGTCTAATTAAGCCTGTTCCAGGCAGCACAGAGGATGCCAACAAGGAGAACAGCCCGTAGGATCTGGAGATGTCCTGGTGGAAAATACCAAGAGCTGAGTAGCCAAGGATGATGATGGTTTGTCACCATAGTAACCTGCTGGTGCAGGAGAGACTGCCCAGAGGGAGACACTTATTCAGCTAGGACCCTGTCATTGCTTCTCCCAAGTGGAAATAAGGAGAGGTCACTTGTTGGTCTTAGCTACGGAGGAATCTTTTGCTTCCTTCTGTCCTCCCACTTTGTTTATTGCTAAAGTAATTTTGACAGTAAGGTATGGCATTGGCTACTCACCCCACGAACAAAGCTTTGTGTATATAACCCTGTCCTTACTCTCATTAACAAAGTCTCTTAAGATTATATAGTCCACTACAAAGTATATTTAATAAAAAACCAAATGGTTTTATCTTCTGTATTAAAGAACTGGTAGTGAATAAAATGTTCACAGTGATGGTCTCTCCTATGCCATTATAGTTTAATCTGTTGAGTTAAAAGGGATTAAAGGCTCAGAATTTCCTCCCTAGTGAGTGGGATAAGTGCATTTTCCACTAGGAGCAAATAGTCAGGACTGGTTAAGTTTGAAAGAACTCCGCAGACTATTCAATAGACCAGGTCTGTTCTAAGATTTTGCACCTTATATGCACCTAGTAGGTGTCCACTATGTAGACATAGTACATTGGGCTTTTTAATTTGTTGAGGTTGAGAAAAAGAAGAAATAGAGCTGTGCTGGCTTTTCTTTTACTCATAGTTTATTCTTTTTATGCCATAACCTAATCACCTGAGACAAACATTAAGTAATTTTTAATACTGGTTGTGTCTGAATCCCCCAAAAAGGCTAGAAGACCATCATACAGAAATCATCAAAGAAATAACAACCTAGAATTAGACATTTGGAAACGATATGTAATAGAAACCCCCTAAAATACCACAACATGTAATATATGATGAGCATATAGTTGGAAAGGTAACACTGTACAAAATCCATTTGCCTTGTCTTCGTCATCCATTCCTTTAAGTCTACAGAAATCACAAGCGGGCATAAATCCACTTTCTGTCCATCTCTGTAATGGAACCTATGACACAGCTGCACTCAAGAGCTTTGTGAAGCCTGAGGAGGAGGAGGTTTTGGCTCAGACAGAGCTCTAGTTAGGCTGTCTGAGATCTACTTCAGATGTGTAGTAGTTCTCTTATCAGGAAAACTGTGCAAGCCCAAACACTCAAAACTCAAATGCTTCTCAGGAGAATCAGTGAGAACATGATGCGAAAGGGTCTTAGCCTCTCTCCTCCTCAGTAGGATTGGCTTTTCCTCAAGGCATTTTGGGGAAAACTCTAAAGTATTTGAGAAATGTGCACACAATACCTCAAAGAAGTCAGTGATAGTTAATGCCATCACCCGTGGGCATCTTCACAAAAGTTAACAATTCATGTCCAGAAGGTGTTTTGTCTGTTTTGCTTTGGGTATATGTCTAAGAGGAAGTGAAAATAGTGGTGTTGTTGGCATTTTTGTGTTTGTTGATTTTTTTGTTTGGTTGGTGTTTTTTGTTTGTTTGTTTTTTTGTTTTGAGGAGGGTTTTTGTGTAAAATTAACAAACTTCAGAAGTAATAGGCTTATATTAAATCTTTCCTTTGGTAGGCTCCAACTTAGGGTATGGACACAACAATGGGACAAGCTGCTGCATGAATCTTGGAGCACAAAATGTTGAAATTATTTATTCATGCCTACTAATACATCTTGCTAAGCATGAGGAACATTGTCTTTCATCTGTTTTTTAAGGCATAGCTGTGTTTCAGTCATAGGAATGTTATCATAACTTCCATAAAAATGCAAAGAAAGTATTTCAAGTTTTTTCACTGCAAGTTCCTGGGAGAATGGGATGATATGTTTCTCTTCAGAAAGATAAAAATCAAATGAACACGTACACTCATCCAGTAAAGGGAACATTTTGTGACTGCATCTTGTTTTTTGATACATTTCATACAAGGGAGAAAGACTTATACAGAGCCACAAATCTACCCTGAAGAGATTTGAAATATAAACTGCATAAAAAGTGATTTCACAGATTTCAGAAATTGCAGCAAGAGATTAACAGTGCACAGTACAATGGAATGGTTATATATCTCACAAAAGAGGGAAGTGAAGGCATTTGACAGACAGAATGGCAGAATGCAGGAGTTGAAGTATTGAATAGAGAATCTGTACCATCCCCCATCCTGACACAACTGTGAGATTATCCTCTGTGTGGAGGTGTTTTACCTTAAATCCACTTGGTGATGATGGGGTTTCAACATCCAGCATTAGAAAATCGCTGTATTTTTCCACTGGCAAAATGTGGAGATTCTCTTCTCATTTTTCTCATTAACATCACCTTCAGAAACCTACAGCTTTTGTCCTATCGGCAATCATATCTCTTCTCTCTCACACTTTTGCACGCACATCTTGTTCTCATTTCTTTCACATCCTGTTCTCCATTCTGTAAATCAAGTATTACACTTTAAAAATGGTGCTGTGCTTTTTAATATCGACTTGCTGATAGCTTGTGGTCTCACTGCAGTCAGTGCTAAGGTTCCAGCTGACTGTGAAAGTGGAACTGAGCCTTCTAAATGACTTATAATCAGATTGATTTAAAGACCAATTTTCAGCAGTCTAAGGTCCCTAGCTGAACCATATTTTCATGAAGAGCACAATGCTGTACTTTTCTGAGATCTTAATATTAAGTGTTACATTACAAGCTAGTGGACCTTGTGCATTTTGTAGGATATGGCCATCCCTGAACCACATTAATGGTATCTGATTTATTCCAAAAGGATATCTGAAAAGTCTGGCTGCTGATCATATAGACGTGTAAGCTTGCCTGTTGTTCTTGGTGAATTGAAAATGTGGCTGAGAGAAAATTTTTAGTAAATTATCAAAATATTGACATGTCAGCATGAAGATATCATCAGTGTGAAAAGACACACGTATTTACAGCACTGACAGCATATAATACACCATGTAAAAAATTACCAGAACTGTATTCTTTGGTATCTTTGTTAAGATCAAGGTTGTTCATTTAATTTCTGAGTATCTTCCTAACTTGATTTGTCTTGCTCTGTAATGTCTCCATATTTTCAAGTCAGAAGTAGATCAAAAGAAAATGGTCAAAGAAATGCCTGGTTTTTATGTTCAATATTTTTCTTTAGTTGTCATTGAAATAACAGCTCTTATCAAATGAGTAGCTTTTAAAGTCCTTATAGTTCTTGAAGGAAGAGGTTTCTGCTAGCCACTAGACTATTTCTCAAAGAGGTTTTTACAGAAGCAGGCACCTGTCACAATAGTTTTAGAATGAATGTCCACAGGTACCAGATTTAGCAGAGAAGCAATCAAAGCAGAGTGCAACAGGGCAATGAACCCACAGGGAGAGTGGGGGGAGATTTATCACTGCTCTTGCCTCCACACTATCTTCTCCATCAGGAGTGCACAGAAGGCTCATGCTGTCTTACTAAACAATATCAGTTTCCAATCCAGGTGTGAGTAACTTTGGACGCTATCCCTTGAAGATAAACATGGGAGATTAACTGTTGGAAAGTCCACAGAATAGAGAAATTCCCAGATCACCAAATCTGGCCTTCAATTATTATTGATATCTTTGTTATCTACCCTGTCAATAACACTATTTAACTGCTTCTTAAAATTATGCATTTTGTCCCTCTTATTACTATAGAAAGACTGTTCTAGAATATCACTGGAAACCTAATTTTTGGCTTAGCCAATTTACATCCATTTTTTGTGCTTTAACTTGAAAAATTAACTTGTTGCTTTAACAGAAATGGCTTCTCCTTCATGAATATTTACTTTCTGTTTTTTCAGCCTTGCTCAGACTCTCAAACGAGGAAACCAAGGCTAGAAGATGCTATGGCAGGTCATTCAATTCACCCTCATGTTTAGTGAAGCTAAAGGAGCTAAGCTCATCCTGTCAGTCTCAATTTGTCCTAGTAGCTCTTTTCAGACTGGTCTTTAAATTCAACTTCCTTGGATATCTTCCAGAGACTGTATCTGTGTCTCCCACGTCCGCAATGTGATGATGTCTTGTAGTGCCATTATAACTAACACATCCACTTGATCTTTTCCTTTATGCACACCGACACCTTGCTTACAGCAGAAGCTCTGCTGCTCTGAGGGCACGGCACGCAGTGCAGGCTGTTACATCTTCTACCTGAAAGCACGAGTTAACCTAACTCCTCCTGTTTCTCCCCTCCTCTGTGATTGCAGTGCCTTTCAAATACTGCCCAGTAAGAGTGGCTCGACCTAGTGGCTAGGGACAAAGACTTCCAAGATCTGGGCTCAGCTTTACTATTATTTCAATGAATGTTTTCAGGCAAAAGGGTGCTGGCCTGCTGTAAATTACATTCATTTGCTACTCTTTCTAAAGTGTTTCTGACAATTGACAGGAGCCTCTTAAACACGAAGGGTTGTTGAAGAAACATCAACTTGATCATGGAGGTGTTATTTTCTTCAACTAGGTGTAATGATAACTGAAATTACTGCCACAGTTTTGTCAAGAGGAAGCTCAAGAGGCAGATAGTATAAAAATAGTGAATAAGAAACTAGACAAATTCATGGACCCCATATTCATAAACAAGATACTGGAGGGGATTAACAGGGTTATCACTTCTATTATTAATAAAACAAGTGTGGATACCGGGAAATACAAAGATAATGGATTAAATGAAAAGCCCAGGTTCTCTTATTCTCTTAAAGAGTATTTATCTAGATGCACCGGTGGTCTGATCCAGAAGAGCTGTTCTTATATTCTCAGAATGACTTGCAAAATTCCACTTTAATAAGAACTGTCAATACTTATTCTTAGATAATTGTTAACAGTAGTCTGTTATGCCCATTTTTCTGTAAAGGACAAATATTACAAGACTACAATTTTTTAATATTACAATGATGAAAAATAGAAATGAAGATGTGACATATTGTCTGTAGGGACATGGATATGTATGGTTAACATATGGAAAGTTGCATGTAAAAAGAGAAACATGCCAAATCTCATGTTGAATACACTGACCTGTGAGGTGTTTTTGGCTTTTGGTTTGGTTTGTTGTTTGGGTTTTTTTTTAAATTACTTGTCCTTCTACAGATTTTTTGGTGGCAATTAATCATCATCTCTGTGACCAAGACATAGACATTTCTACCTTGAATTGCAACTTTAGTTACAGATGGAAATCTGGTTTTTAGGAGCTGTTAAAAACTTTGTTTCTGAAGACAGTGAGTCAGTCATCCTCCTTGGAAGCAATATGCTTATGCAAAATTCTGTTAGTGTTTTTATTATCCATAAAATTTCCTGTTCCTGCATAATTCAGCAATATTTGACCAGATGACCTCCAGTAGCCAAGGTAGCTCTGATGCACCTGTTATAACTGTGCTCCTTCATTCAGATCAAAAGGTTCTCTGGCTTAATTCACATCTTCCTGTTCTATTATTTAAAACTGTCTTGCCTTTCCCCTGATGTAGTTAACCTTTCATCTCCAAAAGTTAGAGAAGACTGATGCTTCCAGCTAAGTGCACAAGTCTACTTCGCCCATGTATTTTTTAATATAGATGTATAAAAATATTCTAAAATCTAAAGCAAGAAATACAAAAATTAATTTCAGTTATTATGGGGAATGAGCTGAGGTGTTATGACTGGGAAATTGTAGTGGGCGCCAGCAGTCATTTAATAACATCAAAAACATCAGTTCTAGTTCCAAGAGAAAAAGTCTTGGGTAATGGATTTAAGTAAAGGGCTTACAAAGCAGTACTTAATTTAAAATAAAGCAAAACAATTTGAGTTAAACACTGATCATGAAAAAACACTAATTAAGATGTACTAATGATATGAAACTTAATTCTGATACAATTTATGCACAATTACTCCTGAACAAATATTTAATTACGTTCCCTTTAATACCCTAAAACAATCTCCCCTCCTCTCACACTTTGTCTCTATTTCTAGTTGTTAGGTAGGAATATGTAAGCTCTTAATTGGCACAGAGTAAGAATGACAGGTATTAAGGGAATTGAACACAGTTATATTTTTAGTTCTTAAAAGTTAGAAGGGAAATGCTTTACAAGAAGATGACTTGAGGAGTGTGTAGTGTTTTTACAGACTAATTGTATTAATTAATTGAATTAATTAGCAGACATTTTAAAAGAGCTTTTCAGACAGAGATTGCAATGTAAGCACAATGTTGATGTTATTATTATCATTGAGTGCTGAGGATGCTTCACTCCAGAAGCTGGGCTGGCAAAACCTTCAGCAGGAGTGGGAATGAGTCAAGAGAAACTCAGAGAGAAATGCAAATGTCTTACTGCAAATCCCATTTCTCAAGTAAAACAAAGGTAAAGTATTTGCCCTGTGTTTGTGTGTGAAATCCAGTGACCTGATAGAGGTGAGGCTGTCACAGCTCCCCATCCCTTGGCTATGCATGAATTCCCAGGAGAAACACACATAGAAACACAGAGAAACACACATATAGAGCACATATATGGACAACTGGACACACAGATCAGCACAGGCAGGCTAATCTACACTGACACAAGCATACACAGCCTCAGCAGTCTCATCTTTTCCCCTCTCTGGCTGATCAGGAGAAAGGTCCATGAGTAAGAGATATAAATATGTATAAATGTGAATATTTGTACTGTATGTGTCTGTCCAGCAGCTGGCCTTAAGCAGTACCTGCCTCCTGGATCCCAGTCTCCCTGGATCCCAGCACCTGGAATAGGAATCTCAGAGGTCCAGAGCCTCTCTCCAGCTGCTGATAAGGACCTGTTGCTCACAGAAACACACACACAAATGCAGAGAGGTCAACGACAGCCGGCCGGGACTCTCCTGGCCCCTCTGGGAGCCAGCTCCTCGCATGGTTTCCCCCTCAGAACCACAAGCACACCTGATTTCCAGGGCATTTCGCAGCAAGCCTGGCTTGCTATTTGTTAAAGCTCACATACTCACGCACACACTTGTACTCCCTCCAGCTGCTTGCACCACAGACACCTGGGCCTCTGACCCTGGATCCCACTCCAGCTGTTGGCACTTAGACCCACACATACCTATGTACACATAATAGAAAAATCCTTAGAAAGAGAATTTAATAACATATAGCAGACTCTGCTGAGCACTCTGCACAGTCATAAAAGTGCACTGGCCAATAATCTGTGTACAGGCAACCTCTTGTCACTTTTTCCTCTATTTTCCCATTTGCATTCCCAAATCATGTAGATCTATCCCTTTTCCTCACCTTTGGTTTTTCAACTAGGCATCCCTTAATGGGTCTTAGAAGTCCTGAAATGCTTTTCCCCTGCATCCCATAATGTGTCCCATGCTCTGAGCAGAGACCCCCACAGTCTGAAGGGTGATCCTGACTAATGGGGGAGCAACTGGAGAGATCAGAGAGCACCCTTTAGCTCATCTTGATGGGTGTCACTCCTGGACCACAGAACTGAGCAGCATCTAGGGCCACCCTGACAAGGGTTTGATTAGGTGCTTCTTCCTCTGAATGTGTAATTTGGGCTCCCTAGCCAAGCCTGCAATGTACCAAAATTCCTGTGGTTTATAAAAAAGCATTTTTTATTAAGAGTGTTGGAGAACATCTTTAACCCAGAGGTTTGTGAAGTTTTCAGAGAAACTTTCTGAAGGACACCCAAATTATTAATCTATATGCAATGTGCCTGAACTCAGCTGGGCATTTCTCATTCCGCATCCAAGAGATTTTTCTTTCATGTTTTTTTATATATCAGTGTTAATGCATAAAGAATTCAAATGATGCACTTGGGTTACAAAACTTTTTCACTTCCAAGGTCCCCAGATTGTTTGGCTTTCCTCACACTTCAGCTCAGTGGTTAAAGTCTCAGATCACTTATTGTCAAAACCTGCTGTAAAACTTGTAACCTGGATGGAGAAGTAGAGGCAGTCCTTACTTGAACACATGCACCTATTGGTCACTTAGTTGTCACACTTAATAAAGAACTCAGAGTTACAGAAATGGCCTTCAGGAGAAGCCTGAGAATTACGCTTCATGGTACAGACATTCAGGTTGACTTTCAGGAACGAGGCATGAACAGCTTGTAATGGGACCCACTACACAAACATGAATTGCAGTCTTGGACAATACCAATATGTAACAATTTTATACAGTGAGAACAGAAATTTAATATTGTTTTCCTAACAGATTCTTTTTCCTCTTCCAGTACTACTGTAAAATTAATTCCCAGATAAATTGAATAACATTTTTATTCATATATTTATATATATGCATACATATATACATATACATGCATATATGGCTAAACAGAGAGGAATGACGATTTTTATTTTTTCTGAAAGCAAGAGATTAGCTTTGATCTGTAACTATGACTTCAAAAAAAAAAAAAAAAAAAAAAGAAAAAAAAAAATAAAAAAAAAAAAAAAAAAAAAAAGGAATAAATGAAAGGGAAAGGAGTAAAAATCTCCTCCTCATGTGGGAGGAAGTGTTTGCATGTGGCAAAGGAAATCAGAAAGGGCAGTAGAAGCAGCAGACTTTGAGATTCTGCTCATTCCAGCAGGGGAATTCAAACAGGTGGTGTATGATCTTGGAACCTAAGATAAATTTTTTTCCTCTGAGATAGTGTTTCACATTCTTAATACATTTATTCCTATGCAGATGTAAGTTTTGCCTATTTATCCCTGGAGCAATAAAAGTTATAAATAAAGTTATAGGTTGGCCCTGTAACTTTAATATTCCACCTGTCCTGAAGAAGCACAATAGAGGCCTTGGAGGGGACTTAATATTATTCAAAAGAATTAATCCTGCAGCGCAGCAGATGCCCTACAGAAATAGTTTAAAGGGAATTTTTGAAGTTCTAAGTGCCCTATAGATAGCTTTGAAAATCTCCATCCCATTGTCTCTAGTGCTGGACAGACAACAGTCCTTGTAGCACACATGCTTTCTTGGGACCACAGGAGACTTGCACCTGGAAAAAAAATAAATAGTGGGGTTTTTGCTATCGTATTAGCTATTTTGGAAAATAATTCCATTTGAGAAAGTAAAGCATTAAATCAAATTGCAATGAAATATTTCATCTGGATTTTTGCATCTCAGCTTCTGAATACGATCCATTCAACAAGGGAAAAGGAAAAGTTGTTTGGTTTTAACTTCAGCTCAGGATGGAGCTCACATGTGGTATAAGAGGCAAACCCTTCCGTGATTTTGTACTTTACTGTCCTGCCAAGAAAATGTGAGGTCCTTTTTTCTGTGAAATGGCTGCTCATGAAAATGTATAATTTTTCCAGGACTTGCCCAGGCCCTACAGAATATGATGGCTGTGTGTGTCCACACAAGGTAGGAGAGTAGGGAACAGAGAGCTGGAGAAGAATGTCGCTTCCATTGAAAACAAGGTGGAAAGAAATAGATTTGGAAAGGATGTTTAACAAAAAGCAGAATCAAAGAAGGATTTTTCAGTCAGACCCTGCAGATAGGATTAATCTGGACAAATGCTAACATTTGCAGCGTAGACATCTACAGCTGAGCTGGATGTTGTAATTAATCTTCAATGTCACTTGTGTCCAGTGACTGTGAGGAGACTGTAGGGAAACTGTCTTCAGTGCAGCCATCTGTATTGCAGATGCTGAACATTACAGGAGTTGAATACTGCCGTAATTGAAGTCGCTTTTTGCAAAACTCAGATGACTTGTGTCAGGGCAGAGATATGGCATACAGAATCTCAAAATAACAAAGCAAAAAATGAAGCACACAGCAGTGAGAGGGGCCATCTAGAGAGGCGTAAGAGGGCCACGGACTGAGGCTGATTAAAGATAAACTTTTTAATGAACAGAAAGGAGACATGCTCATGTTCCTTGTTTAGCTTCAGGACTTTGCTGAATTGTGCTCATTTTTGTTTCTCTTGCTCTTTAAGTGCAGAACTTTATTAAGCTTCCTGACAGCCAGGCACGTAAACTGACTAAATAGAGCCCAGACATAATTTCAATCTAGATTCAGCTGGTATGGGAAAAATCTTACACTCCTGTACTCTGCTCACAGTAAAGTTCTTCTCAATCTGGGAGGTGACTGAGAGCCAGAATTCAAAATCAAAAGCCATAAAACCCTGAAAATATTATGGACTTTTTTCCCAGTTTTTCTAAGATACACTCAGTATAATCAACAAACCGACTTCCAGAGTTGTTCTGTTCTGTGTCTATTTTGGAAGGGGAAGAAGAGGATGAGGTGCCTGCACTGAAAAGGGCTCTGTATAAAACAATTTCAGCTGCTTGAATTAATGATGCATTTTGAAAATAAAACATGTGGCAAAAGAAACCTCATAATCTTTAAAAAAGGATTGTAAAGCAGTGTCTTGGGCTTTGGAACACTTATTTTATCTTTTCACATCTCAAAAATTCACAAAACATTCTTTTGTTTCCACACACAGCCCTTTTAAAATCTTTACCTCAAGTCCTTTGAAGTGCACTCCAAATATTTTGCCACTTAATTTGAGAAGGAGAAGTTTTCTTGGTAGCAAGGCATCGGCTTTCCATCATATTGTAAGCAGCTGATGCTAAAATATGAGGGAGAAAATTTCTGCAATAGAACTTACTTCTTCTTATGCAAATACACCCTTTTGGTAAAGGCAATGGCCTCTTGGGTTATGAAGGTTTTGTAGATTTGTTAACCTGAAATTGTTTGGGGTTCAATTCATTGCTGTATCATTCTGTGCACAATCTGCAAAACGTAAGACTGAAATTTACAGTTAAGTACACGGGCAACGTGAGTAACACAAAAGAAAAAGAGACTTTGAAAGGATGCTTTTCAGAAGTCGAAGAGAATCACTGAATATTCCTGATAGACTTCTCCACATCAACATGACAAATCCCAATTTTAACTTGCTTTCTGAGCAAGAGCTTGTAACTACACAGTCTTATTTTTTTCTGCAAGCTTCAGAGAGTGTGGAAACCTGTACAGTGTTAGAAATCCACATATTCAGATATGTGGTGTAGCTAAAACTTAAGTCATCTGGCTATAGGGACTGATGGAATCAAGTTGGTCCCTGATTAAAAAAAAGAAAAAAAAAGTGAAGAAATTCCTCAGAGATAGGGATAGGACTGACATAGCAACCGTGAATAAATTTAACTGTAGAAGGGTAAGTCTGATCAGCTGTCAAACCACAAGATTCTGTCGATATTAGAAATGTATATGGCTAGTTAACGTTGTGTATATATATGAGATGCTGACTTTCACAGTGAAATAACTTCAGAGGAAATTTGCATTATATGGCATTAAAACAAAGCCAGCTCTGTGTGGAGCACTGCATTGGTATAGAATAAATGGTGAGAGGCACTGGTTCAGTGCTGAAACTGAATGAATAAAAGCAAATCGCAGGGCTTTAAAAACGTTGGTGATTATATTTTCAAAGAAGATGCTTACTATTATAGCTACTTTTCACAAAACTTATTTCATAAGGAGATCTCAGAAGAAACCTGAAAAAATTCTTTTTTTGATATAGCTCAAAATAAAAGAAGGAAGTTCCCCAATAACAGTGATAGTAATGTCATATCTTTTTTAAAATGCAGTGTGTTTGCTGACCTCAATGAGTTTTGCAGGAAGAACATGGCTCTATATTGATAGTGTCCATACAACTGAGACAATTGTATTTAATTATGAGAAATCACTAGCCCTTTTCCAGTAAAACCCTACAGGGAGATGGAGTTGTTCTGTTTTATGTACGCAAGAAATAGCTTTGCAGACAGAAACTCATGCTGTGTTTGTTAATAGCTTTTTTACTTGCGCCAAAAAGGAGAGATTAAACATGTTCATAGGGTTAGGGTTAGGGTTAGGGTTAGGGTTAGGGTTAGGGTTAGGGTTAGGGTTAGGGTTAGGGTTAGGGTTAGGGTTAGGGCTAGGGTTAGGGTTAGGGTTAGGGCAAGGGTTAGGGTTAGGGCAAGGGTTAGTGTTAGGCTTTTAAGGTATGATGTATGTATGATGTCCACCCATCTCTGATCACACAGGAGGTTTTCTGGCTGGATTTAAAATTTGTGTGAGATTCTCCTCATGGGAAGAGTGTTTGCCATGCCAGGAAAGGAGGATATGGTGTTCTGATGGTTGGCTTTTGTCCAGCTTTTTGTACAAAAAGAAAGTACAGGTTTTTTTCTTCTGGCTTCTATCAAAGTTCTTGGCATGGCCCCGTGCCCACTGTGAATTGAAGCGTTCACCCCTCAGTGTCCAGAATTCTTTGGGATCTATTACAGGCACTAGGTAAGGAAAATTCTGGCTGAAATGGGAAAGGGAGGGAAGGGATGGCTGGTGCAAAAAGCAGAATTAGAAAATCAGGCTTCTCTGCTTAACTCTTCCATTACCTGTGGCAAATAAGCATAAATAAATGTTTCAGTTTCCATTTCAGTTCCCACTGTGAGAACAGGATCAATAATATTCTGTCATAGGGAAGGGGCACTGTGATGTTTGATCTATTTTTTTTCGAAGGGTTCATATTTCGCTACTGAGAAAGCAGGCTGAATTCTTGGCTATGCAGTCACCAGGCAGCTATACAGGCATCTCTGAACCCAGAATTACAGGAATTTCAGAGGGAAAGGTACAGTGTGGGCAGACCTGCTGATGCTCTTGAGTGGGACCAGCGTGGGAGACTTCTGTTTTTCCTGATACAGACAATGCAGGGAGTGTGGCAATGGTCCACAAAACCAAAAGTTCCCTAATTTTACAGGATCCCAGTGCACAGTCTGTGCACAGATGCACCAGCTTCACAAGGAAGGGAAAGGTAAAATTTGGACAATATCAAATCAGCAGAAGTAGCTGCGCCAGTGACCTTACCAGTGAAACGTGAGGGATGACTGCTCTGGTGCATAATTCCTCAGTGGATGGGGACGATCAGGGAAGATGTCAAAAAACATTTTCTGAAAGACAGTGTAGTTGGTTTCCTGGAGGCCAAGCAATTTGAGTCAACACAGCTGCAGTGAGCTTATTTTCCGTCACTCTATCCACTTCATATGGAACCAGATGGAAATGAGCTACAACTGTAGCATTTAGAAAGTATTGCTGCTTTGGAAAGTCGAGCTCACAGCATTCTCACAGAGAAACTGCGAAAATCCAGGGGTGGTCATTATGGGTTCCTGACTGACTTTCTTTACTCTTAAATAAAAACGTTTGGGCAAGACAAACTGAACACAAATTAGGAGTGTTGGAAGCATGTCTCCCAGCTTCAGTGACACAAAAATTTCCCAGCATACCAAAGCTGGACTTCTCAGTTACAAGCAAGGATGGGTTTATTGTCTGAAGTAAAGAACGCTGAATCTCTTTGAAAGAGTGGAAAGAAATAGGTTGGAAAATGTTATTGAAACTGCCCAAATCATGACTGTAGATTGTGCTCTCCCCTGCCCCCAATGACTCAAACCTTCTTCCTTTTCAAAACCAGATGTGCAGCACAGCTGAGATCTTTCATGCCACCCACATCTGAGGATGGTTTAATCTTGACCATCTGCCACATCTGCATTTCATTGTTGTTACAGTCTGTGGTAGAACACTCTCACCTCGAGGTAAGGGTTTCGAAGTTGGAGCTGGAGCAAGACCTGACTGTGACCAGAGTCAGGTCATGTAGTCTGAGCCGACGCTTGGAAGAACTTCTGTTTAATGGGAGAAGTTGGTGGTCCTGTAGGTGCAATGGTACTGACAGAACAGAACAACACGAGGTATTCTGAAGTGTCTTCACTGTGAATTTACTTTGTTCTTACACAGTCCCATCTTCCCCTTTGTTTGAAAATCAGAAATTAATTTCACACTTTAATGCTCATTTAGTTCAGTGCCACAGTGTGTCTCTGTGAAAGAAAGAAGTAATCAAAGGAGAAAAAGGCACTTTTTAACTTTCCCTGAGATGGGCTTATTTGTCACCTCCATGCACGGTGATCTTCCGAGTGCGTGGAGGTGACAGTCCGGAGACCACCAGTGTGTTGCTATGAGCTGAAGAAGTGCATACATGCCATGCCTACAAAGTAGGACTGTAGTCTAGAAATCAGTATTATCTAAATAATATGAGAGAATTCATTTAATCTTGGTGTAGTGCTGTCCACTACACGACTCCACACTTCTCAGCATAAATGGTGGCTTTTCCTTTGCTCTTTAGTGGAATGTATAGGGATACTGGAGATTATAGGACCACAAGTTTAATTGTTTGCATTTTTTTCCTTGATGATATGGATTCTTTTCAGTGATTTGTATTTGAAATGCCAGTGGTCAAAAGAAATCTTCTAAAGCAGTGGAGGACAAACAACACAGCTTGCAAATGCTGGGCTTTAGAGCAAACAGTGAATAATTCCTGCTGCTTTCAGGACTAGAAGCCCTTACAGCAGCCCAAAATATGGCATCAAACTCCACTAAAACTCTTTATGGAGAACAAATGCAGCAGCTGTCTAGCAGCAGAAAGAGGAAACGGGAATATTACATTTGGTATTTTCAGGGCTGGTGAGGGCAAGGATATTTAGTACAGAATCTAGGAATTACAGTGTGCAAGCACAACTGTGGTGGGTCAGACCTACATCTTTTTAAAGTCCCTACCGCATCTCTAGCAGCTGATGCATAACAGAATAGTGTTGGTACGGCTCACTTCCTGGAAAGTGCCCGAGTGCCAATAAACTTTGAAGACTTGCTGAGTTGAAGGCTGTATCTAGACCGTGAGGATTAATAGACTCCAAATGACCTAGTTGAATAAATGTGTTTCATTGCTTTTGAACAAACTTTTCTTTGATCCCTGCATCTTACAACACAATGTTCTGCAGGTTTATTTTGAGGTATGTGGTAAGTTCATTCTTTTGTTTGTTGTAAACCTTATGTTTGGGTATTTTATTGGGTAGGCCTACAAAAATTATTGAATTATTCCTTAATTCATCACTTTTTAATTAATCACTTTATTGTTATGGACTTGTTGTTGTGAAATTGTGAAGACATTTGCACATATCTGCATTTGTAGGTCTCAGAAATGACAAGGCTAAATTCTGCCCTGGGTGGCTCCTGTGCATCCAACTGGACAGCACTGAATGTGTGCATTGCACAAGCACGGAGAGTGGACTAAGGCTTGGAAGCACCTCACATGAGGCGTTTAGAGATTAGCATGACTCATATCCTCAGGAACAAACTTCATCGCTTTCCTTTCAAATGCCAAATCTTTCTGCTTCCCTAAAGTTGTTCTGAGCTGGAGGGGGCAGTTGCTGAGGCAGCTTTTGAAAATCACCTTACAGAAGGGTTGAAAAGCTGGCGATGTCCCATTGTCCCAGGGGCAGAATTAGAAATAGGACACAGATGTCAGTTGACATACATGGAAACGGAAATCAAACACAAACAATGGTTTAACACTTACAAGTTATAGGCAGTTATGTCTATACTCCCTTCCTACCACCTTCCCTGCCTTTCCTTACCATTACAGCCTCAGAACAGAATTGCTGCCATTTGCCTCAAAGCCTGGTTTAAAGCCACAAGGTACTGCTCAAAATATTTTCAAACCTAGAAATACACAGGCTAAAAAAGGAGCCTGGAATTCTCCATTTTGCTTCACAAAAATTAACAAGAAAAAATGTTACTCTTGTACATCCAAAGGAGGATCTCTCTCCTTTGATCCCGGCAAAAAGTCAGTGACTGGGAGGCATTCGCAGTAAAAATGGACATTTTCCCCATCCCTTACTGAGCAGAAAAGATATCCTCAACAAGTCCTGTAGGACAGGCTTTCAGGTAAGCACTTTCTGTGTATCCTGCCAATGCTGTTATTTCTAAATACGGTCTGTGTTACCTGCTAGTTTCCATGGACGACAAAACCCTTATCCTGCTGACTTCAAAATTGCTCCTTCCATTCATGCAAAATGAGAACTGCTCTCAATTTTGCTGACAGCCCATTATGCACTTGGTGGCCTTTGGATCTGCTCTACAGACCATATGGAGCCTTGAAGCTCTACAGAAGTATAAGAATAAGCAGGATAAATTCCGCATAGTTTCACATACTTGCAGTGAGAACCATTGTATGAACCATGATTTCCACAGCAGCAGCAGCACTTTTCCCCGGGGAAACCTGCAAAGTGTGAAAGACTTCCCACTCATCCTGTTATCCATGCCCTTGTATTGATTTCTTCATCAGTACTGCAGCTCTGAGCTACTTCACATGCAGCACAAAGTCGAGTCATCTCTTTGGCTATATTTCTCTGACAAGGAACCTATTCCAGACTGGCAGATTTAGACACTAATGAAAGCTGAAAGAAAGCGTAAAAAAGGAGCTCCATTCTCTGTTAAGGCTGGTGTTTATATCCATAAAGTAAAACTATCATCCAAACACTCCCTCTATACAGACTTGGGGCTTAATTTTCTAATGGCGTTATTTTGGTCCCAGATCATCCTAGAAAGAGAACAAACCTCTTCCACAAGAGGCATGTGATTGAGCATATCTCTTCAGGAACCATACCAAGTGGTAAAGTTTGCAACCACTAGCCTGTATGCTGTGAAAGAGGCTCACCTCCCAAACTCAGCGAATGCAAAACAGCTGTTATGGTCTTTTAAATTACAGCCAATTCTTTGAACTGATATAACAACACGAGTGGGGGAGACCTAACTGTTTCACCGCTGCTGCGGCGGTTCTCTTATGCGTTAAAACACCAGATTGAATTCTGTATAGATCCCCTGCTACTCGTGCTACTGTTTTTATAGTATCTCAAGCAGTTTAAGACTCACTATTTAAGCATCATAGAGGATTAATTCTTCATTAATTTGGTGAACCATAAATACATAAAACCATTTCTTCCAGTTCAAAAACATTAAACTCTCCATTTGTCAAGCTCCATTTTATTAAGAGAGGACAATACAGAAAGTGAGCTTGGGTTAGTTTTCAGTACATCACGTTCCTTCTTAGTATGACTGTTCCCTAGCCAAATCTCGTTTTCCATGTTTGGGTATATCACTTGTCCTGTGCATGGAGTTTCGAGCCCTGTTCTCAGCTTATCTCCCTCTGTACAGCCCCTTTGGCTCAAACCTATCAATTAAATAGATCCCTGCTTAGGCTGCAGAAGCCTCCTGTGGTCTTCAGCCCCAAGTAGCAATTCCTGAGTCAGGTGAAAGCAGGGCCAGGCAAACCTTTCATTTGTTGTAATAACAAACTGTGTGTGGAAGTCCTACTGAGGAGCCAGCACTTCGAGTGATTCATGGAGCAGCACTAATTGTACTGGCTCCTCACTGATAAGTTGCACCCTTGGTGAGAGATTAGCCCATAAATCACTGTGGGGAGGTCATTAGTTTGAAGTAATCAGTTAGGCCTGCCCATTTTGGCAGCCTACCACTTCCTTTCTGCTCTTTTTTTTTTTTTGTTTTGTTTTTTTGTTTGTTTTTTTTTTTGTCTCTCTTTTTGATGAACATCACCAAAGGGAACCACAGTTGTAGGTCTTCTCTCATTCCTTGCTCCTTCTTGTTTCTTGCCCAGCTTCCAGAACTTTCCGCATCACCTCAAGTGCTAGCTTCCAGTGAGTGGGCTCTTCTGTTGTGTATTTCACCCACGGTATTCAAAGCCCTTTATAAATACACAGGAGTTCAGGCTCTAAACCCTTCTTCCTGCCTCATTTTGTAGGTGATGAAGCTAGGATATATGTGACTAAGGAAACAATTTGCCCAAGCTCAGGACACTGGCCGTATTTTACACCAGTCAATGATTTGCTGGTAATTTTTACAGACTGGACTATACTGAAGAGATGCTTTGGATGCTGATTACCACAGGTTTGTAGGATGGGGAATCTTGCAGTGCTTTATAGGTCAGTCTGTATTATCTGCCTACTCATTGTATTTGTTTTTGTAGTGCCCAGAGGCTAGAGAGGAAAAGCTGTTTCACTGTAGTACATAAAGGCAAATACAATTGACTTGATGCACTTTAAGAGCCCCCTCTGAGCCAGGAGGTGCTCTTCCTGGGATCTTTATACAGGCTGGAAGCAGAGACTGAGCATACCCACAGGCATCACAACCTCTTCTCTGACTTCCCTAGTGGCCTGGTTGCCTGTGTGATCATGAACAGATCCGCTCTGCTCTTCTCTTTCAGACACTGTGGGGTCATGTCCTGGCCAGTGAAGTGACTGCCTTGCCAGCTCTACTGTTACCCTCACAAAGAAACCTGCTCTTGTTGCTCCTTAGAGATCATGTTATCAGTCGCTTCCAACCTGTCATGGAATGGATGCAACAGGAGCAACCTCCCTTAGACCAACGGAGACAAAAGAATAGAGAATTTCTAATGCGGAAAAAGCCCGTGGATTTGAGACAAGTTGTGCCTTATATGACTTCTGACAAGCTATTTCCAGATTGTTTTATATTGTTCTAGTCTTCACTTGCAAACTTTACAGAACATCACTCAAACCTTGAAAGAACCAAAGCAAAGGCTCAGAAGTCAAATCTCAGTATCACAGGAGCTCAGCAGATATTCTAAGCAGCTGTGATCCCTAGACCTGTGGCTACAGGAATTCACTGAGCTATTGATAAATGATTTCTTCTGTGTCAAAACAAGTCTGTCCACCTGATGGCACCAGATTTTCTGCCCTTTGAGTGGTTCATAGTGTAACCACAATGACCTGATTAATAATCGGCAACACCTGGTTAATCATGGAGATACATCTTCATTTTCTTATGTGCGACTATTTCAGATGCCTAAAGGAGTAAAATCACAGCACAAATTTGATGAGAATGTTTCTACTATTACAAGGGCTAATGAAAATTTTGTTTTGTTTTACTAGTTGTTTTTAAACCAAAGCTTCAATTCTGCAAATAATGAAGGACCCCCAAAGTCAACAGCTGTGTGGTCTACCACTAACTTTCTCCTCAATCAAGTTTGTGTTTGCCAAGCAGCTCAACTTTGGCAAGGGGAAAATAAAAGTATTTTTTTCCCAACAGAAATTATCATGTGTGATAATTTTGCATGTAAAACCTTGACTGTGAAAAAAGAGTATTTGTGGATGTAATACTTTTTCACATGAAAATGTATATGTTGCTTAATATGCACAAAAGTTTCATTTAATTATCTATTTAGTTTGGATAGTTTCAGCATTAGTTCATGACTGGCAACCCTTTATGTTATTCTAATGTCGCTCATGAGAACAGCACAGCTATTAGTCTGTCTATATTTCTACATAAATACTTATAAATAACAAATAGAATTTCAATTCTGCTATTAAAAAATACCAAGGAAAATAAGCTAGTAATTATCTTAATTAAAGTTAGTAATTCACTTCATTAGCATGGCAAAGAGACTTAGTATGAGATAAAAATCACTCATACAAATAGAAGATGTAACCTTCTAGAGAACCATTAACACTTCATAACGAAATGAACAGCAAGGGACCAAAATGAAGGTTTAAATATAAACTGAAAGATAGCTAAAACGAACATGAATTAAAAACACTGAACAACCTTAGACATGTATCCTCACTCCTGAAGCACTCTCATGCCTTCTTCCCTTCAATATTGTGGGGTTAGAAACAGCTCCAGAGAGAAAGAGCTCTCTTCTGATGACTGACTCCTGTGAAAGGGCTTTTGAAAATTGTCATGAAACATTGTTTAAAAAATCAAATAATCAAAAACCCCACCAAAAAACCAAGGAAAGAAGCCAACTACTGGACAGCCTAATAAAGGACAAAGTGAAAAGGCACTGTATAACCAGCTTGTCTTGATCACATCAGATCCTGGTCTAAGCAAATATTGCCTGTACTGGGAGCCAGAGCCTAAATATCAGGACAGCATTACTTTCCCTTAGACTTTTCCCCATCAGTCTTGAGCTGACAGCTCCCCAGTTTACATCTAGACTCCTGGAGCTGTCTTGAACTATGATCTTTGAAACTTACTACTCCACTACACTGGCAAAGGGCACTAGCAGGCTTCTGCATGTTGGAAACTTTGGGAGCACACCACTAACTTTGTTTTCAGGGAGCCTTTTAGGTTTGACTTGCAATGGCCAACTGCTTCACATACACCACAGTGTTTAAAAGCAACTACTGCCAATAGTGGTGGCTACCGAGAGCAAGCTGCATAAATGTGCTTTTCTATTATGTGGTCTGACGATTAAAAGCTGCAGAGAGGGGGTCGACAATATCATCTTGACTCTCTTGGACCTCATGGAAATACAGATCATGGCATCGGTATCATGCCTCCACAAATATCCGTGTTGCACAGACAGAAGTTAGCTCCCCCATCAAGTAAAGGTGCGGAAACCTCTACAGGCTGCAACCTTCTCATGGTTAATAAATCTTATCAAAGTCATCGAAAGCCATAAGCAGATCCTAGCACGACCCTGTTCAACCAGCAGCTCGTTCTTCAGGGACCTGCCAATAAGTTTATATTCCACTCGGTGTTTCTAAGATACACTCAGGAGAATTTAACCCTAAAAATCAAATCTAAGCTTTCAAAAAATCAAGTAGTTCAAAATCAAGGACAATTCTCTGGTGAGGAATTTCCATGTAGGAACACAGTTCATCTTGTAATACATTCTTGAAACATATATCCTCTTCACCTTTTAGCATAGAAAGAAAATATAATATACTGATTGGGCAAATATACTACAAAGAGAAGATCCTGTCCATGATAGCTTTTTTTACCCTTAGAAATGCACAAAGACATAATTTTCTCTGTAGATATGCACTGGAGATTCTGCTCATTATTGACATGCCTTTAATAGTTGGCAATGAGCAAAACTACCTTGTAAATTGCCTCCCCATCTTATTGAAATAGCCTGATACAAACTACACCCTAATTGCTGAATTAGGACTATGTGATTTGCTGAGCTAATTTTCTTGCTAAATGGGCATGTGGTGTGGCAGTTAAGGGCTTTTTTATCAGGTTATTACAATGAGGGATTATATTGTTTCAATGTAATTGAATTTTAACGAGGACCGCTCTTGAGCAAATACACCTCTATAAATGATGCAGCACCAATGTTATGCTGAGAAACTGAAGATGACAATTCAGTGGAGCCAGCAGGACCTAGGGGCCTCTTTAGTGCTTTAATTAAAAGAAGTGAAGTCGTATTTTAACTTTTCTTTTCTTTTATTTTTTTTGTTTAAAAAGAAAAACACGGAAAAACCCACAAACAGAAAACAAAACAAACACAAAAAAACCCCACCACATTTTTCTCAGCCCTGTCTCTGTTCGTCTCCCAGCCAGAGAGTCCAGTGGGGCTGAAGAAGGTTGCTGCTTTCATTTTCAGTTATGTTAGAACTGCTGAATGAGACTCTCTGCTCTAGAGTCCAACTAGGTTGTCATTCATTATTTCTTAACTGCACTTACGTTACAAATGCAGCAATCAAGCAATCCATGTTCAGCAGTCTTATTGGCTGAAACAGATAAAGGAAAACATGGAATGCATTGGATAAGTCTTGTCCGCGTGTGATGAGAGTTGGCTGAGCTCCGTGCAATCTGAATTCTAGTGGGGGACTTCCTGTGCTGAAGGTTTCCTGGTGTGTTTTCTGTACCTGGCAGTACAAGATGTCTGACTTCTCCCAAAAACACAGTTTCTTGCTGAGGACTGAGGCACTGGGAAATTACTGACTATGGAAAAGTATCAGCCTTGAAGTATGTTCTGATTAAGAATAAAATAAACCTCTCTCTGCTCTGATGATTGCTCAGCAGGGGGAGGAAGATACCTGTGGTATGACACAACATCTGTGACGGAATGTCAAAAAGGCAAGCCTACCCAGACATACACACTTCACTGCCAGAAAAGGAAACACTAGAAGGCTGGGTTTACAATAGCATTACTTAGCTACTCCGTACTTGTACTAGATGGGATCAGTGTGGGGCAGATAAGAGGCATATGACTCATTTCTGACAAGAAAAAACCTTTCTGAAACACCGTGCAATGTAATACAAATGGACAAACAGATTGGAAAGTTCAAAAACCCTCAAGATGTGAAGTAACTAGTGCATTAGTGAGATGTCAATGTTTGTCAACAGGGATTGCAACTATTTCCACTTATGAATATGGAACCAAACCAAGCAATCCCACAAAGAGAAAATGTCTTGACAAGCTCTGTAGTTATTGTGTTTTAATTGCTGGTAAATGCCAGCTCCAATAATGGCATCTGCTGTGTACCTGTGCAATCACAATGCTCTGGAATGAGCTAATGACTGCAGAGCAGAAGGCTGGCCTGAAGCCACTGCACGTGTACACCTTAATGACGGTCTCGTGGGGAGCGGGAGGCATTGAGTAACAGACTTCTGAGACTGTAGAAGCTGTTGGAGCAGAGAAGGGATCAATGTGGGCCCATTTTAGCCACTGGAACAGTGCATACACTTTTAAGGATGTTTGCTTGGCAACTGTCTGCCTCATGTGCACACAGACATTAAACCAGCTGCGGTGTCATGATATGCTCAGATGCAGAAATTTGTCAGATAACAGCTACCATAATGAGCATATTAGACACTGCTCATTACATCCTTGATAACCAACCCAGGCCCAGCTCTCTGTGAACCACAATGAATTCAGCATCAAAGAGCTGAATGGAAGAAAACATGCTGATGGCAGCTGCGTTTATCTTTACATTTTCCATTACTAGACTACATACTTGCTGAGAATAAAGGATTAACCCCCTCCTGGCCCATCCCTAACCACCTGGCTCTGGAGACTCCTCAAAGGATGGCTGTGGAGCACAATGATAAGAGAACTCCTGGGGAGGAAGTAAGAATATACTCAGAATTGATATAGTGGTCTGACTACCTCAGGATTACTTCAAACATTAAGACACTTGAGGCATTTCAAACACCTAAACATTAAACTAAAGGTGATCCCAAATCACAAAGCAGAACCACCACTTGGTGATGAGGACCACAAGGGAGCCTGAATACGTTCTGTGCTACTGTTGGGTCACGTATCCTGAAGAAAGTCCTTCCACCACTCACTGTCCCTCTTCTCTTCCTGCTTTACTGTTCAGGCACGTGCTGAGGTTGAAGATATCTGCCCATGTCACCAAGGTGCAAATGACAGTCTGTTCAGGGTTAGAGAGGAATTAGGACCTTCCCAATTTCTTCCCAGGTTCTCCCAGTGTGCTATTTGCACGCCACTTGCTATAAAGGGAAAGTATTTCTAAATCTGCCAGTCAATCTGTCATTTTATATTCAGGTAGCAAAATATCCCTAAGTCCTTATGACATTTCTTAGGCTCCATCCCCAATTTTCCCTTTGCTTCTTATTGCCCTCCTTGGTCCACCATTCTCATTGGGTCATATTCCCAGCTGTGTTAATCATCATCTGCTCCTAATATTTGATATAGTGAGTATTGTATGTGTTAGAGAAGCTCTTTCCTGCTTTCTGGATCAATAACTTTCATTTCTAAACTTCCCAAGAGAAAAAGATGTGTGGGTAAATGTGGTATGCCTGATCTGCCCTGAACCTGTTTTTGTTTAGGTTCCCAGTTCTTGATGTCTACTGACTCCTAAAAATGAACACTGAGCATATGCATAAGCAAGAGGCAAAAACCAGCTCAGCATATGGTGCTGGGTGTTTCTTTGGAGCAGAGTTTCCGATCTAGACATGTTTGCAGGAAGCGTCATCACCATCTGAGGGCTTTTTGGTGAATTGAAACTACAGTGTCTAGAAGGTATCATCTGTAACAAACCCACCATATGGCAGGACTTGAGCCTGAGACCTGCACCATAAGTCACTGCTGCCAAACACTGCGTTAGCACAATATCCTTTCTTTTTGTCAGCTGTAGAGTACAAAGTTTCTAGTGATGCAGTGACTAAATGACAACACCACGTTTACATTTACTCTGATTTGCCACAGACAATTTAATCATAGAAGCAAGTGAATATACAAGGAGACTAAAGAAACCTCTTAACCCTTACAGTGCTCTTTCCAAGAGGAAGAATTAGATATATCAATTCAAGGCTCTGTGCTTTGTACTTCACTTACTTTTGGTATATCAAAGTGATACTCTAAAAGCAGAGATACAACAAACAGTTAGCAATAACAACACAGCAAAGGCCTGCAGAGCCATTCAGCCTATAAACTCATTCCCCAAATTCCTCTTGCCTTCTTCCTGTCCTGTGTAAGGGCCATTGCATCAAACTTGTTGTCTCTGTTATGTTGCTGTAGAAATGAACTTTCTTCTGTTTTGACCGTTTGGTTACAAACACATTTACTCTGCACGTAATTCTGGATTTTCTCTTCAGCTCAGTTAGAGTTGGAGTTGATTGGTCAAACTGCTGTGCTGCAGAGAGGGATCAGAGGGGAGCAGCTGAACCCCACAGCTTTGCACAACCTTGTTCTTCTCATTGAGCTCAGTCTGGGGGGCTCTGCTCCATTCTCCTATGAGACAGGAGTGCTAATCAATAACAGAATCTTTGCTGCATATAACAGCATGTGCTATTCTTTGACCTTTCCTTGCCTGTCTAAATAAGAATAGACTAGTCTACCAATTCATTTAGTGCCATTTTAATCTGTTGTATGTGTCTGGGAACAGATACTTACTACTGAAGAATTATAGATGGCAAAAACCTTTACTGGCTATGTCACCATCTTGGTAGGTCTGACCCTAGAGGTATTTGACAATTATCATCTTGCAACTGGCCTAGTATAGGGTCAATACCACCTACCATTATTTCCCATCTTTGTGGGCTAGATTCAGTTGACAGTTTTGGGGCTTTTTTGTGCGTTTTGTTTTGTGTGTTTTGGTTTTAAATTTTTACTTTGACTTGTACTTATTAGAAGATGAACCTAAACCTTCAGTGCTGTCTCCAGTATCTCAGAGGAGTTGGCCAAAGTAAAAACCACAAGATTTTGAAAGTTCGCTTTGCACAGGGTTATACCATTCCTTCTATGAAAGGCACTAATAGTGTGTGAAAGACTCTGATTTCAGACTAATTGAAAGAAAAAGGCAGATGAAAGTCTGAAGTTTTAGCCTGAAAGGATGTTTATTCCAAGTATCTCTAAGACGCTTGGGTTCAGGCTGGTATGAAGGTTCAGCTTAAGGTCGGATCTGAAAACCTTTGGTCAGTTCCAAATATTTCATCAAGATAACTTCAGGAGGTCTCTGGTATGTTTAATACTAATCTGTCTACATTTTAGCTAGCTAGATGTCTGGTATTTGGGGAATGGGACTAATATTTGTGAAGATCACCAGAGAGGGTTCATTTAATTTAAATACATCAGCTTTGGTGCACTGAAGGTCCCTGTCTCAATGAAGAAAAATGGGGCCCTCTACTAGAGGGCCAGTGTCTTCATGTACCTGCAATGTAGCCTGAAGTTAAGTCCTTCTGCAAGGTGCCTGGATACTTCCTCCTTTTGGCAAAAGTGAGCCTCAAATGTATTCAAAATGCAACTTTGTGTTGTGAGGAAAACTCAGACAGCCTGTTCAACTTTTGATAGAATGCTAATTGATGTCTTTGAACGTGTTACTTTCCTGGCCAGGCTGTTTTATATATTGCAAATTCTGTTTTATATCAGTACCGTTTATCTGGGAACTGAAAGCGAATATGGTCAGTGTGACCAGTAGAGATGAAGTTGCCCTAGGTTTGTTTTAGTGTAATGATGGATTTCTACAGAACTTGGGTGTAAAGTGGGTTGGGTTTACTTTCAGACACAGCTCTTTGTCCTCACCAGGAAAGATGCTCCAAACTGTGAGTGTGTTTCGTTTAGTTTAGTTTTCAAGTTGGATACAGTGAAGACTGCTTCTGGTGCTTGAATTACTTGAAAAATAGGTGTTGTATAAATTGCTAGGCAATGTTTTCACACTGATAACCCTAATAATTTGAGAGGAAAAGCACAGATCATGACTTTCTTGAGAGCTCCACCTTCATACAAGGAAAGATTTGATAATCTGGACCAATCTTATTTATTAGAAAGCATTAGCAAAGCCTTGTGTACTATTGATGATAGGGAATCTTCAAACAAGATTCTGAATGTCATCTCATGGAAAAAAATCCAATCCCCTTCTTATTTCTTTACTCACTTTATTTTGATAATTTTCACCTGAATATCCCAAGTACATTCTGCCAGGATAGAAAAAAAAAATCTTCCCAGTAAAAGGAAGAAATAGCATGGTGTCTTTCCAGTTTGTGATTCAAATACTTCAGATGAGCAGCATTAGCCACAAGCCATTAGAATGGATAGCCTGAACTTCTCTCTGGCTGCAACTGAGCAGGTGCCTAGCACTTGAGGCAGAATCATGCCTTGCAAGCACAGCAATCCTGGCAAAAGCAAAATAAATCCCCAAGTCCCCAGTAAATATTGTTTGCATATAGAGCTCACCATGGCTGACTATCAGGAGGAATAAAACATGTGGAAGACAGTGCGCCTAACTGAGGGTGCACAGCTTGACTTAGATAATAAAAGAGGATGGTGCATGATCTGGAGCAATAAACACCATATTTTAATGAATGATTTTTTGAAATAACAGAACACAAAGTCTTTCTAAGGGTTATCTGTTTCCATCAGCAATCTGTTGTGTATGTGGCAGTAACCTTGGCCTGTATTTGTCCACAATATCTTTATGTCAGGAGCTTTTAGAGGGGTTGCTATGGCTTGTGATTGCAACACACTTGGAAAATGGATGGCTGCCAGCACCTTTGCACCTGAAAAGTGTAAAATGAGTAATTAGGGAGGTAATATGTGGAAGCAGGCAGTCAGAACTAATTTATTTTAGTTTTCTGTGGGTGATTGATGAGAGGGTTTTACAGGAGCTCCTGTAATATGTCCATAATCTGAAGCTCCTTCTGATTTTAAACGTTTCAGAAAATACAATGGAAGTTTATTGTAATGTGGTGAGGATTCTCACTTTTTCTTTGACCTAGTTTAGAGATTTCTAAATTTTTGTATTTGAAGCTGTCTTGGTAGGATTTAATTTGGGATCTTTGCTTGTTAGTGAAAAGTTTGCTGTTTTGTCCGGTTAGATTAGAAAATCTGGTTGCCTTCCTGAGAGGCTGTCCCAATTCTTTGTAGCTACTAAGTTTCACAACATGTTGTCAAGTATGCAAGTACTGTCTTTTCATGACTTTGGCCAGAAATCCTTACCATTGACTCAGGAAGGAGGAAGTTATAAATGCAGGAATTCACTGTGGATATCTTCTCGCCACGAGCATATGGTCTGCTTTTTCTCTGACCTCCCCAGTAAGGGGAAGGGCAAACAAAGTGAAGCTGGCTTAATCTGTTGTCTAGGCTCAGAAAAAGTCTTGATCTCTTTCATGGAGAGAGGATGGCATATTTGCTCAATAAGGGCCTCATTTTTCCTGTTGTCTTTGTGCAAGCTGTCTCTGACACAGGGCTGAGCTGTCCTATGGAGTGGGAAGAAAGTGGTGCTTGCCTTAAACCAATATTTTATGTTTAGTTACAGAGGGCATATGAGCTTAATATCTCCTGCACATGGATCCTTGCAATTTTGAAATACAGTGAATGTGTGTGATGAAGAAACAGTATCTTGCCCAGACTGGCTTGATGGGTAAGCAAAATACAAAGTCTGGTCTATTTGCAGAATGGAAACTTTGTTATTTTGTTTCTCCAGTCTCACACAAACTGAAAACCCTGGGAGTAAGCACTGAGAGGCTTGGTAAGGGCAAAGCTTTCCCCTATTGTTCTTGTCACGTGGGAAGGTGGTTTGGGGGAGATTTCTTTTACTTTTTCTTTTCTTTTTTTTTTTTTTAACTATTTCTGAGGGTGATGAAAGAGGACAAGTGAGGGGTTTGGCTTTTCTGTTGTTGAAAGGCACTTTCTTCTTCTCTTCATTCCAGCCCTGCTAGCTCTCAATCCAGCCTGAGCCCGGAGATGATAATAGAGAGCTTTCACATGCAAATGTGTCAATTTACTTCCACAATAGCAAACCACTGAGGGCTGAAAAGGGAAGCCACTGTAACGCTGACAATTACATTGTTCCAAAACCACTCTGCTCCTCAAATTCACGAGAGGAACTCTAATCAAAGGCTATTCAAGTCTCCACCACAGGACTTGCCATCCTCATCTTCTTGATGCTTCTCATCTTTCTCAAATCTTTCTTCATAGTAAAATCACTGACGTGCTCACCTGGACAGCTCCATCTGACCATTTTACATCAAACCGGCAGAGCTGAGGATGTTTTTTCCACAGCCTGGGAAATGACTTTAACCTTCTCATGCAGTGGTGTCACTGGGGCAAAGAGAAATGGAGGGCAGGGACATGCATTTATCTCCGTGTCTTCCTTGTGTCTCTGACCATAGAGAGATACATTTCAAGAAGACAGGCTCCAGAAGTGAATGCTTTACTTTTTAGATTGTATTTACAAACTAAATGCAATCCTTTCTCCACACACATGTAAATAGAAATGGATGGGTATACTAGAATGCTCTTCATAGACTATGACAATAAAATCTTTAAATCCTTTCCTGAAAATAATTTTGCTCTTTAACGGACTTGCAAATATAAGGTAGGGAACAAAAGCTCCCATTTTAGACCATTCAGTTTGACACTCTCAGGCAAGTGGAGGTGAAATGACAATTTTCTGTGATACAGTGAGAGCTCATCACAGCACAGAGTCTTTCTCAACTCTGGAAGCAGGCTGGCAGTCCGTATATGGCTACCAAGCTAGACACTCCTGCCTGGTGGCATGGAAGTGTTTCTAGGTCTGAGAGATCTTGTGCCAACACAGCAGGAAGGGGCTGTGTCGGTGATTAGCAGGGCTGGAGCAGGCCTGCGCCCATCCAGGCTTCTCCAGAGGTGAGCTGCTCATGAAGGGGCAGGAATGGAGGAAAGAGGAAAAAGAACTTCTGGAAACTCTACAATGTCCAATGTTGTACTCCAAGTCCTAAAGCGGACAGTTCTTAATGCTCTTAGAGGGACTTTTATTTGTGTGTTTCAAGGAGCTTTGTTTATATGGGGGAACCTTCTACCCGTAGTAAACTTTAGGTTTAAGGAGGACACAAATAAGAATGCATCCTTTACTGTTTCTCTGAAGCCAGTGCTCAAAAGATCAGCTAATAAACAAAATACAAGGTCAGCCTTAGTGTCCCACAATGTAAGTGAACTGTGCTGATGGAGGATCTTAGAGCAACGCCTGTGAGTATCCATTCTGTCTGTGCATTGCACGTCTTTGTGGATGCACCTTGAAGCCGAGGTCAGCAGCCAGCCTTCTTCTGAGAGGTTTGGTTAATATGTCACAACAAACACACAAGAGAACCCATTTGGATCTCAGCTGTGGTCTTTTGTTACTGCATCTTGAAAACAAACCTAAAGCTTTCAAAGTCTTGAGTTAAGCCCTCTGGGAATTTTTTTCTCAGCAGCTGCAGTAAGAGAGCATACAAACCTCTCAGATCAGAGTGTCCCTCTGGGGTCTGTGCACTGGAGAATTGTAGAAGGGGCAAAGTGGCTTCTAGCTCCCTTTCTAGTGTCCAAGTACCCACAGAAACCAGGAAGCTGATTTGTTATTCTGGGTGTTGGCAAGGAGTATGACTTGTAATTTTAAAAAAGGCAGCTAGTGAACAGCTGTGGATTTCAACGGTGCGAAAAAATCCCAGCTTTGTTCACACAGGAGCAGACTTATTGACATCAGTGAATGTCTTATTTCCTCCTACTTGTAGAGCCTTTTCTTGTGTGTGACAGAGAAGAGATTTGAGAGTCAAAGTGGTTTAGAAGGTGATTTCCTGGTGGCCAGCTCTAACAGTATCCAATCATCTGTCATATGATTATGTTTTCCTTTATTGCAATATATTTATTTGCAAGTTTCTTTATGCTAAATTTTTAAGTTGAATGGCCTTTCTTAATGTAGATCACAGTGTATCTACAATTGATATATGAGAAATCTTCAGTATAAGTAATGGATAACTATTCTTCATCTAAGGAAATTCTATTTCTAACTATTTAAAATACCTTTAAGTCACAAACTTTTTCAAATCCAAACTTTGTGCAATTTCCCTCTTGCCTGAGATCCACAAAATATCTATAGATTCTTTGTTATATCTATAAGGGAACTTGCAGCAGTTTGCCAGAATCTGAATGTAACATAAGCAAACTTACCAGAACACTTGGAAGCATCATCTACTTCTGGAGGATTTCTTCCTTCTTAGTTGGTATTGATTGTGGAATTCCGACAAACTCATTTTTAAAATTAAAAAAGTTAAAAAAAACTTGTTTAAAAAAAACATGATTCACTACCAGTTCGTTACCAGGAAATGGAGAAACATGTGCTACCTGCCACAATTAATTAGTCTACTGGTGGTTTTCTAGCTCGCATAAGCCTGTATTCTAATTATATAGAGACAGCGTCTGCCATGAAGCATTAGTATCCAACCACTGAAAAGTAAATGCAGTGCCACGGATTTCATCTGCTGGGTCAGCTGTCAGAAACACAGATGGTGAAAACCCATGAAATGATCTTGTCCCATCCTCCTGGTTAGCACTGATTTTCTCACCTTTAAGGATTCTGTCCAGCCTGCACTTAAACGATTAAGGAAGAGGAAAAGAACCTTTCACAGTTTCACAGGGAAGAAGTGCATCTTAATTTGTGGGCCATGACCTTGCAGCTATGCAGTTCATGGGCAGTTTATCAGTGCTGAAAACACTGTAATAATCCTAGAGCAAAGAAAATACAATATTCCGCGTAGAATCTGGGAGAGACGAAGCTTTCCAAATATGAGATGAAATGTGGTGGTGCTTATTATGGCCAGACATATTGCTGTCATGTTAAATATTTTTTTATTCTTTCTGAGCTAAATTAAAGAGATCAGGAAAAATCCCTTTATTTTTGATTTATACCCAACAAAGGTAATAAATATGATGGGAAATACTCTAGAAACTCTGCTGCTGCCTTTTCTTTGGTGAGCTTTTCACCTGCACAACTTGTTTCCAGGAACAGCCAAGACATTTCAAAGGGACACCATGTTGCCACATCTCTGTTTCTTAAAGATCTGACATCTGGAGGCATGTGATTACATGTGATTTCCCACCTTACAGAAACAAATAACTAAATGAAATGCAGTTGCTGTCCAAGTATAGGGGAGGAAAATTTGAAGTCCGAGCTTGTGTGCTGGCTCAAGGAGAAGAAAGCAGAACTCTAAAGCAAATACATTTTCATTTATTTTTAAGATCTCTCAGAATTTAAGTTAATATTATGATTTCAAAATGTAAGGAGTAGACATAAGTCTTGGCTCTAAGAGACTGATTGTAATAAAAGCAAAATGAAATCAAGTTTAAGTCCCTCAAAGTTAAATAAGCAAACTGAAGTTTAAAAATACCGAAGTTTTGCTTTTTGATAGAGGATGGATTATGCTGGTTTTTTTCCCTGCTCTCATTTAACTTTTTAGCTAATGCTGACAGCAGGGCTCGGCATCCATCTTCTAAGCTGACATGTCAATCTGATAAACAAGACACGCCATTGTAGCGTTTTAGAAGGCAGAGGAAAATTCTCCTTGTAAATACAAAACCCAGTGGCTAAACTATTTTTCCAAAGCAAGTACATTTTGTCCCACCTGGTAAACAAGGAAAGACAAACCACCCAAAACAAATGAAAAAAGCTCACCTTGCTTCAAATGCTACTAGTCTGTAGAGCTACTGGCGGTAATGGTTATCTCTCCTGCCTGGCAACTGGTAAGGTATTTAAGCACAGGAGCTGAATAAAGTTGAAATTTATTTTTCTTTACCTTTCAAACAGAATGTGTGTCTGTGCATTTATTTCACGCTGGATATTCTTACTCTGACCGTATCAATTCCAAAGAAAAGCTGAAGTTGGTGCAATAAACAAAAGCAGCCCTAATGGGTCAGCTGCTGTCAGTACTTTGTGTGACACAAAACTTGTTTTTATAGATGTTCTTACTGATGTTGTATTTAACCACTTGAATGTCTATAATGAGGATGCCTTGATCATTTAACTGGAGAATATAATCAGCTTCTGTCTTAATTCTGACTCTTAAGAGCCTTTACCTGTTGCCTGGGCTGTTCATAGAATCACAGAATGTTTTGGGTTGGAAGGCACTTTAAAAATCGTCTAGTTCCAACCCCTGCCATGACAGGGACTCCTTCCACTAGACCAGGTTGCTCCAAGTCCTGTCCAGCCTGGCCTTGAGCACTTCCAACGATGGGACATCAACTATTCCACTGTGCAAGACTGTTCCAGTGCCTCATTACCCTTGTAATGAAGAATTTCTTCCTAGTGTCTAATCAAAACCTAACCTCTTGTCCTATCACCCCACGCATTTGTAAAAAGTTCCTCTCCAGCTCTCTTGTAGCCCCCTTTAGATACCAGGAGGTTCTATAAGGTCTCCCCAGAGCCTTCTCTTCTCCAGGGTGAACAGCCCAAACTGTCTCAGCATTAAGAGATGTGCTTCATTCCTCTGAGCATCCTCATGGCCTTCCCCTGGACTCACTCCAAGAGTTCCACTTCCTTATGTTGGGGGCCCTATATCTTTATTTTTCTTCATTTCTGGCTTTTTCTGTCCTACCTTCTTCAGCCATGACTTAATTTCCATCATTAATCTATTATAGCTTTTACGATATTGGACTCTAGTCTTATTCCTCATTGGCTTATTTTTAACTCTTGACTCATGGCTTGTGCTCTGATTCTTATGTAACTTTATGGTTGCCTTTGGTCTTTATATCTTTCCATTCTTCATGTTTTTCTAAATTTAGAAGGGTATACAGAAGTATTCAGTTCTGAAGCCTCTGTTGCACTGTGACTGCATAGATTGGCATTTTCACCTCCCTGCTTTGCTGGGTCTTTTTCCCCCTTTTTTTTTTTTTTTTTTTTGTGCATCTGAGAATAATCCAGGAGTATACAGCTGATAGCCCAAATCTGCTGTCAGCTGTGTCAGAAAAACAAAGATGAGGAGTGAATGAAAAATAAACCACTTGAAGCCTCTGGGGTTGCCTTTACTTTTACTCTGAAGATTTTAAAGCAGAAGAAATAGAGCAGAGATTTCGAGGGGAGATCAGAAAGGCAGTTTTAAACCAGAGACGGAAATACAGACAGTGATGTGGTGTTCTGCTAAAGGACTTAGCAATGGCTGGTAGCTTTCTTCGAGAAACTTGGCTGGATGATAGTCAGATTTGACTAAAACATGGATAGATTGATCTATTTAATTCATAATATTTCTGAAATACTTAAGATAATTGTATCTAACATGTTTAGTCCTTCAGAGATAGTTCAAATAGCCCTTAAATTAGTCAAATCTACTTCTACCACTGTGAGAGATAAAACCAGTGAATATTTGTCTGTAATTGCTGTGTAATATGTCTGTTTAAACAATGTGATTGCAGTTTAAGTTTTGACAGTGGGTCTGGGTCTGAATGGTCACTCAAGGGTCCTCATACGAAGAAGGCTGGAATTGGAAGTCTCTATAACTTTTTGGGTCACCCTAAGTGAGCATATATTCATTCCTAAAAAGTGTCCTGTCAGAAGTGAAATTAAAGGTAGTTTTCATGGATCTAATTCATGGATGTCTAATTAGTCAAGAGCAGAGCCAGAGGACATTTCTTTGGGGATCACACACCAATGGGAAGGAAACATAGGTTCTTTGACATCAAAGCTCTATATTTCTGTTAACATATCGTTCTACTTCATAGCAAAAAGCTGATATGCAAGTACCCTGTGGGATCTTAAGCAGAGTGCTTGGTAGGGATAATGGTGCTATGTTGGCATTAGCTGGAATTTTTGTGTTGGAGGAGCAGAGGTCTTGCACACAGTCAGCTTCAGTGTGCTGACCTATCTGCTTTTAAGCAGGAAAGTAATTTCAACAGATATATCAGTTTAGAAGGCTATCCTTTCCTGAGTCTCCCAGGCTTTCTGCTACTGCTTCCCTAGCTCAGTTGATGGGAACTCTCCACAACTTCTCCCATGCAAGGTCAGGCAGGTTAAGTTACTCCTCGTTTACCTCAGGAGCAACTCTGCCTGACTGTGTGTACAGTAATAAATTCAAAGTGCTTGGGAAAGTTTTCAGGCACGGAGTTCATCTGCCAGGGAATGACTTTCAGCCACGCTATCATGTGCTCTTGCAGCCTCGGCACGCTGCCTGTGCAGGGCTGTATATGGGGAGTGATCCCTCAGATGCTGACGGGGCTGATCAAAACTTGGGCTCCATATATGAAAGGGCTAATTACCATGGGGCAGCAGTGTGGAAGGGGCTGTTCCCACTGAGGAATAATGAATTATATAACTGTATTTGGCTTGGAAAGGTCAGCTGGATTGCGGAGGGATTCTTCCTATAGACATATCCCTTACGTGCTATAAACCCAAGGCTATCATTCATAGAATGATTTTATTTATTATGGCATTTATACAAAAGCATACCTGTGTTCACATGCTAAACTCCCACTAAATTCATCAACTTGGAATGAGATTCAGTTTCTTATAATTCCCTGACTGACGCAAAGTTGAGTTTGTGAATATTCTCTCTACAGCATATGCACATCACAGTGCAAATGATTGAAGCTGGACTTCTTGGAAGACTTGTTCTCAGGCTTTTGGCCACTTTGAATTGCTTTTAAACCACGTTATTTATCATTAGCATCCTCTTTTCTCACCCTTCTTTGCCCATCTTTGCTTTTCCCTTTATTTTGTTCAATGCTTAGGCATTGCAGCAGGCTGCCAGGGCTAATTAGAAACATGTGAGTAAGTAATTAACCTGCCATTCATAGCTCTTTCATGCCCACTTGGAACAGGCTCACTAGCCAGAAATAGCCATTGCAAGGATGTGACATTACTCAGGTGTTGCTACATGAAGGGGAAAGCAGCATCTGCTGTAAATAAAACTATGAAAAATAAATACTGTTAGGTCAGTTGCTCTGACTCCCAGGCAGTTTTTGCACATTGTTCTGCTGAACTCTACATTTTTGAACTCTACTAGATTTTAGTGATTGAATTTACTTTAAGTTACCCAGGCTAGCCATTGGGGGAAGATTAAGGTTATTCCCATAATATTCTTAAATCCCACCCACACTTGTTGGAGAGATCCAGGCTCTCGAAAGGAGCCGAAGCACAACCAAATACTTCAATAATAATTGCAGGTATTGCTATACACAATTTCATTCATATATTTATCTATTTACACTGCTGGTGCCTTTGGACAGGCAGCTTGTCATGATTTTGTAATAAACAGAGCTGTCCTGTGTGTGATATGAACTTCCCTGCTGAACAGGAATGCATGAGTCAGCTGATGACCAATTCAGCACTTTTCTACAGAAAGGTTGTTTGCTGCTGGAAACTGTCATGATATTAGTGGATTCACTTCAGTGAAGTTTCCTGAACAAATGAATGCTTTACTGGAACTGTCACTAGGGGCACATGAAAGATGTAAAGAAATCAAAGGGAACTGGGTATGGGGAAGCAGGGGAAGGAAAAGAAGAAACAGCACAGCTGCGTAGAGCTTCTTTCAAATTCTGTACTTTCTCAAAGATTAGACCTGTTTCTGCCTGTCAGCTGGTTTCAGTCCCATAAAAAAAAAAATTAATTTTGAAGCTGTTTTCAAAGAAATCTGAAGGTTCTAGTCAGTTGAAATGACCTCAAAATAAAGACACAATACTTCTAATTTTACCTCCTAGAGTTTACTGAAGACGTATTTGAAGATACAGGCAAACACACATGGGCCAAGGATCTAGACTTCCTTACTCGAACTATTCAGGGGATAGTAGTTTTCAAAATGCTAATAGTGCCTTGAATTGTATCACTGGAATATATTCTATTCTAACTGATCAAACAGTATTTAACAAGTAACGTTTATTATCTCATTAACATGCACTTGAACTTAGACTGAGAACAGTCTAAGTACAGTCTATGGCACATATTCCTGCTCCAATAGGATAAAATGATTTTAGAATGAAAGATGAAAAGGGCAGCATAACATGTAGTCATATTAGTGAAAGAAAATAGTCTACTGCTTCAAGATTTCATAGTCTATCACCTCAGGGTACGAGAGCTTGGGTTTATAAGCTCTTTCAGCTGCATTTTACATCCCTTCTTCCAGGTACAGCTAGAAATGCAAGTGTCTTGCCACCTGTTGGTGCTACCACCATAGCTCTCTGCGAAGAACATCCATCATTCTGCTGCTACATGTGTAGATGCAGTATGTATCTGTACATTAAAAGACTAAAATGCAGGCTGATAGTTGAACTTCTGGTGTTAATGTGCTATTAAAACCATGCAACTAGCCTTGCTCTTCAGATTTGTTTTCGGTAGTTTAAAGATACAGTTGTAGCTATCTTTAAGGGAAAACAAGCAAAGCCCTCGAGAGTGTGATTTCTCTCTACAAGTGTTATGATTGTTAGGTTTTTCTCTCTTAAAGAACTGCTTTAAGTCAAACTTTAAAAATTAGTCTTCTGAGGCAGTAGGGCTCAAGAGGGTGGGAATACCACGTGGTGGTTCATTGCACAGGGTCAGCAGTCCAAGTTCACCCCAGCTCACTGTTCAAACACATTAAAGAAAATGGAGTGTCTCTGCTCTGCCAGCTAACTCATAAAATATGCATCCAGCTCACCATGACTGCTAATTGTCTCCCTCCTGGTTGTCAAACTCAGTAGAGAGGCTGAGAGGTGAGGGAGACTATGAAAAATGAATTACCCTCCCCTGCTTTTAACAATCTCATTAAAGCATGTTAGCCAGGAATTAGGTATATGTAGGGAAGTGAAATCCTTCACCATTGTTGCCTTTACACCAACAGTCAATATTGGTCTCTTGATTTGTTAGACTAATTTGCCTCTAGGTGTACTATGTTAAATAAATAGAAATATATTTCTTTTCCTATGGAAGAGAACAAGTTAATGGGAATAACTGAGTGGTGGTGCATCGAGATCAAACATAAATGATGTGTTTGTCCATGTGACTGAGCAGTGGTGCAGGTTCTGGAGTCTTGTGGTCAGTGTGGGTGAGGAAAGCACTCAGAGGCAAATATTCAGGTTAACAGTGTGAGGTCTCAGTGTTCTGCCCTGCAACAGAAGAAATACTTTCCTAATTACTCCGGTTTCAGACCAGACCAACAGGGTTCATCCTATTAGAGCAAAACTAAATATTTGTAAGCAGTTTGTGGCAGAACTGAGTGGGAAAAATTTGACGTAAGAATGATACAGAATTGCCATACTGGTCAAACAAAAGATTTATCAACTCAGTACTCTGGTTTTAGCTGTAGCAGTATGATGTGGTTACTGAACATTTAGTGTTTCTTATCCCTGTTATTTTTCACAGCTCTGATTTCTTTTAGAACACGACTCCTATTTTTCAGTGCATTTCCTAATCCCCAATGATTTTTTTAGAATAGTTCTCTATTTGGCACACATAAATATCTAGCATACATTTCAGCTTCTTTTGTCCAGGAGTTTCACAGACCTGCTACCTGTAGTAAACCACATCTTTCTTTGTTTTGGACATGGCTCCTAGGATCCCTATTCAGTTCCTGTTAGTTCTTGTGGTGGAAGAGACAAGGAGCACTTGCTCTTGATACATCTTCTTTGTATCCCTCCCAATTTATGTATTAAACCCCACCCAGGCTATTATTTTTTCAGACTGACAGTCCTTTAAAAATAAGTTTTGACAGATGTAAGCAGATCTCAGATCATTTTTATTTTCTCTCATGCACTCTTTGCTGCATACTCTGTGTTCCTCTGCCTTTCTGCAACTGCACCCTGTGAGACGAGGTGAGATGATTTGAAGAACACGCATCAAATATGAAGCCTTGACTTTTCCTTCACCACTGAGGGTTAAAACTAATATGATAAATATCTACTAAGCAGCCTTTACTTGAATGCTTTTCTCCCTGGGTAGATGGGTTATTCCATTAGTATTTCAGACAGGCTAGGATTTTTTCCTAACTGGGCCTCTGCATGCATTTCCATAATCAAATAGATGCAGGCACTGGTTTGGAAGGCAGAGCCTTCAGATCCTGATGTGACTGCTAAGCTAAGCAGAAGTGAGCTGACACTGAGATTCCTGAGCTTTCAGTCACAAGCAGGTTTCTGTGGCTTGGCACTGGGGGAAGCAATAAGAAGAATGCCAAAGGTTTGGGGGCACTGGAGGCAGTCAAGGCTCCTGCCTACTGCAGAATGACATGGCTCAGATAGAGCCATCTTTTTGGCAGGAACTTTACAGACACGAACAGCTTATGGTTTTTGCCTGAATGATGAAGAAAAATGGGAGAATGGGAGTCAAGGTTCTTCATTTCTTCTGTGACATTTTGCCACTGAGCTGAGTAACTTGGGACACATCACTTCCTCCTCTCTGTACCTTATTTTCTGAGTCTAGTTGATGAATATTTATAAACATACAGAGCTTTTACAACTGTCAAGTGATAGGCAAGCAGAAAACCATAGATACTAGACTGTTAAGTAGAAGGAGAAAATTCAATAGTTAGATGTGGAGCACCTAGATGTGCAGTGTCCTGTCCTTGGTATTTCATGGCTGCTATATAGGTTTATTTTTTTTCTTTAATGGAAAGAAGGAATATATCATGTCAGGGACTGGAAAAGCTTCTCTTTACTTCAAAGAAATTAAAATTGCTGATTATTCCCTCCTCAGACATCAGGACTTCATGGGCTAGGTCAAGATGCAGAGGGTTGAAGGTGGTTCAATTCAGCGTAGTTTGTATCCTGATGATTTGTGAATTTACATTTATGAGAAGAAATAGGAGAAGGAAAGAGGGAACTGAGACCCGTCAGAGCAATGTTCAATCAGAGCAAGAAATTAATTACAGGAATCAATCTCCTTATGCAAAACATCTGCAACCTATTTTGAATTGACATTTTAAAGGCTGACTTTCTGAATAAAACTATTATAGAGGTGCTTCAGGGAAGCTGGAGGTTTGGAAAGTACTCGGGATTCAGGCTTTAAGAATGGAGAGAATATTTCCCAGAATGTAGGATAGTCTTCGTCATATCCCATTTCTGTCACTCACACTTCTGACAAAGGTCTTCAGGGGATCTATAACCCACCAGTCTAAGAACAGCCTACCTGAAAGCATCTTGTCTTTGTTGTTATTGCAAGAGGATGAGCTGGTAAAAAAACAAAGGGTTTTAATTCTCTGTTGTTTTTCCTAGGGGAAAAATCAAGTGCTGCTTGGTTTTCAGTGTTTATTTAAAGAGTTGTGGCAAAATAGTCAGGCTTTTAATTTGACTATGAAATGGGAAATCTGTGCTTGCTCAAGGAAGAAAGCAGCTCTGGCATTGCTGTTTGAATTCATAATAATGCTTCACCTTAAGTTTTTAGTGCCTCAGCCACTTGAGAGGAGCTCCTATGCTGCAGTCTTGCACTATTCTAGCCAGAAAAGGTGATTTCCTTCCCAGATCCTTAGATGTAAATTGAAGTTCACTTAAAAACTCTTTGAATAGCATTAGTCTTGGAGAGGCATCTCTGCTTCTTGACAGGCATCAGCAATGAGGTGGGTGGAAACACCTCTATTTTTTTTTTTTAAATTCAAGTTGAGTGGAGAAAGATGCTGCCCCCAGCCCCCTGTTCCCAGTCTAGAAGTGAGCAGCACAGTGAGTGAAACCTAGTGAAGCTGCTGCACTCTGCCAACTGGCAGCAGATCCAGAAGACTTACGCAATTAGTGAAGTTTCTTCTGAGCCATCTCCTCTGCCCTCACATACCCAGCACCTGGTGTCTCTCTTTCGCAAGTTACTGCAGCCACGAGGGCAGTTTGGGATCATTTGCCGAACTGGACAGGCTGAAGAGGAGGCAAAGTTTGAAGCCAGTAAGATTTGGGCATTCTTCCCATCTCTGTGCACCCAATCTCTGTGATTGCAAAGACAGCTGGGGTACCCTGTGCATATGAAAACCTGGCAGCTCCATGCCCTGCTGCAGCAACTGAACCGGTAAATCCTTGGACACTTGAAACATTAGAGAATGCACATGGTAGAGAAACTCCATCCCTCAGCCATGCACAACTTGTTGATGGCAGTGGACTTACATTTTCTAGGTGTGACAACTGTAGGACATCATTAGACTAGAAGGTAAAATAATTTTCCGAAGATACTCTTGTATAGGGAATTTTCCTGTAATTTGCACTAAGTTAAGCCTTCTTTGGATACAGCAGCAGTCATCAAAAGTTGTCTTTAATTAGCTTTCTAGACCAAATACCTATGTTTTTTTTGTGTCATTTGCTCAAGTGTGTTGCCTAAGGCTAAGTTACCTTGACTGGAAAGGATTTGCAAGAGATGGGAGATAAGTACAAAAGGATGCCAAAAATACCCTTGAAGTATTGAATAAGGCAGGGGGAGTAAAATAAGAAGACAGTTCAAGGGCACACAAGAGTATATTTGGCAGTGTGTCCATTAACCAGGCATGTCAGAAATAACACCAAACAAGGAATGGATCAGAAGGCAATATTGTCCAGACCAACAAGGACCAATTTTTACAAGGATTAATTGTTTGCAGGGAGTTGCCAAATGGCTTCCTTATTCAAATTGGATTAAATGGTTCAAATTCCCATGATTACTGAATCTCTCTTGAAAAACTGAAGAATCCTCTCAAGGCCTGTCCTTGCCCTGAGTCTGTAAATTTCCTTTCAATCCATGTCCAGTTCTTTGGCAGTATAGGGCAAAATAAAACAATGTGGCTGGTGTAAACCAGGTATGTTGAAGGTTTCAGATTTTTGAGAGATGTCTGTGTTTGAATGTTTGATGTATCTTCTAATAAAGTCTTGATCTCTTGAAAAGAGGAGAATCTGGTCATGATCCACAATTTGAGTTTAGGTGGCATTATCCAGACACTTTGGGGTGTAAGAAGAACCAGAAAAGCCTTGGCAGCAGTTCTGCATTGCTATATGAAAAATCACTTTATGAGCAACTGATTATATCAGGAGAGGGCTGCATACAAACAAAATCAAATCCACCTTTTGTTTTCTAACGTTTTTATCTAGTATTATCTCGCTTCTCCAGAACCGATTCAGCCACTAATGGGTTTTTTGCTTTTCATTTCCTTTGAGAGTTTTTTTGATAGAGGTTTAATAGCTCCATATTTCTACATAAAATGTGCCATAAAAGTATTTATATACCTGTACCAACTACATATGCAGTTCAAGTCCCTCTTTCATAACTTCCACTGTAAGTAACCTCTAGGCAGAGCAGTGCCTGCAAGCTATAGCTACCAAACTGGAAGAAATGTATTTGTCTGCACCTCTCATCTCTTATCAAAGGCGTAGGAATTTAAAGGCCATCTCATTACTGTTTTCAAGGTTCAGCAGACATGTAGCAAGAATAAAGATCAGGGTTTTTTAAAACAATCTAATTCTCCACCTGATTGCTCTTCGTGCTTGATTTGTGCACACAGCATAATAATGTTATTAAGGGTAATCAGTACTGCCATTGTTATTCAGGCAAAGAAAGGCTACTGCACTATTGAGCAGCTCTTCACATAGGAATAATGTGAAATAATATAGCCCATAGAACATTCCTGTGCTATTACAAATACTGATGAAAAGCTCGGGCCAAAAACTGCTAGGATCTGACAGAACACACAATTATTAATTACAAGGTATAGTACATATAGCCATGGGCAAACACCTTTATTAGAAACCAGTGCCTTGTGTCAGGATCTAATTTGCCAGTAATTGGTACTGTGCGTTCCTGATATATGCCAATAAAGGTATTGATTTAAGATGTAAAAGTGAGATGAAATAGCAAAGCAAATCTCTTGGAAATGAAGGACCATGTGAGAAATTCATAAATAATGTAATTTACTTGTTGTATAGTGCTTTCTGTCTGCATTGATAACACTATTACACATAGCAGAGGCAATGTAGGTAAATAACACATAATAGGTAAAAAATGCCCACTTTTCATTTGAAGTTTTACAAGATTTTTATTCTTCAAATTTACCCAGTATCATTATAACATTTAATTTCAGAAAGAAACCAAGAAAGCTGTAGAGAGAAAAGTGTATTCTTCCGAAGATTTCAGTTTGCTCTGTGTTTTAATCAAACTTCATTTGTTTTAATTTTTTGTCACTCAAAAAAAACCTCAAAAAAACCCAAAGGAATTGTAAAACCATTTAAAATTTAAAAAATGTTTTAGTAAAAAGAAAACATAGTCATTACCTAAATAATATATAAACTGGGGGACAAGATAATATCAAAGTAAACAGAAATATGACATTTGCCCAAATACAGGCTTTTCATTTGTTTTGTAGCTTGTGAAAAGTGTTTAGCTGTAGCAGTCTAATAAACGTTGCATCTATATTATAATGCTCAGCCTTTTTTATTTGTTGGTGTTATCAAAGCAGTGAAGACTAAGGGCGGTATTCAGGCCTCATTATTGGTGTTTGATATAGCAAAGACATTTAGAACTGCTTAATTTGGTAATTCTAAAGTTTGTTTTAAGAAAAACTTTTTTCAAATATGCTAATTGTGAGAAGAGGGTAAAATTAATACAAACTACAAGAGAGATCATATTTTTATGGGCAGGCTCACTCAGGAGAGTAATACAGTCCTCTGTTGGCTTTAAACTGAGGGGTATCAGGCAGGTAACCATCAAAGACTACTTTCCCCATCATTAGCAGTGTCTGCTTTAAGCAAACCCTTCTGATGGTGACTTGTTCAGTTTTTCTGGCTCTGTAGGGCTGCTACAGCCAAATGCACTCATGCATGCACTCTTGTTCTCAAATCTTCACGAAAGGAAATAGCAGCCCCTAAAACCAGTACCTTGTTATCCACACTTGGCTTTGCTATGACCCCACCTTACTCATACCATATTTTCATCGTGGAGAAGCAGCTACCTATCTGATCACCTGGGGACCTTTCATCCCTCCCTCATCTCCCAGCTGTGGTGGCACTGAGGTGGGGCAAGAAGGGTGCCTTGCTGAGATAGTGGATCAAAATGCAGCTGTTTGGCAGCTGCTGTGGTGAGCCCTGCTGTAAGGGCTCTGTCGAGTTAACAGCGCCCAGCAGAGGATGTTAGCACTGTTAGTCTTACAGGAGTTACCTCTCATAACCAAGGACTACATGTAAACCCTAGAATAACAAATGTATGAACAATACAGTAGTTGATTGCTCATAAGTACAATACCTCTCTTTATTGTAAATTGCAAGATCAGAAAAAAATGCACCTTTCCAGTGAGATCTCCCACAAGCAATTTGGGTCTGTGTGAAAGAAGGCTTGATGGGAGTTATTAGGCTGATGCCATATTTATGTCCTGAAGATCAATGTGGCCAGACTGTTCATCTGAACAATCTAGAAACTCCCTCTGAAACAGCAGGGTAAAACTGATAGACCACTACATGGTATGTGTGCCAGAAATCCTGCCTTGTAAGCCTAGACCTTTTTATATGCGCTCCCTGTGTAAGCATTAAAGTCAAGAAAAGAGCAGATAATGCACTGGTACTAGGACCTGCAGTGCTAGGATGGATTTAAAAAAAAAAAAAAAAAAAAAAAACGGGGTCCTTACTTTGTTTTTAAGTATGTNAAAAAAAAAAAAAAAAAAAAAAAAAAAAAAAAAAAAAAAAAAAAAGAGAAAATACTCAAAAAACCCCCAGAGCCAAACAAAACAGACAAAACCCCCTCAAAGCAAATTTTAAAAAAAGTACTATTCCTAACAAGCTACAGTTTCTCTGCATGAAACAAAGATCAATATGCCCTTTAAAGAGGCACGAGCTTAGTGGTAGTACTAAAGGAAGAAGGAAAAAGAATCCTCAATTTCTTATATTTTGCAATTAATGACCAAGACACTTACCAGGAAACTGCCTCCACAAGCAGAAAGGCTGCATTTCATTTCAGTCTGAGCCATATGTGTTGCTCAGCTGTGTCTGATAATTTAGGGCAGCAAAGCTGCCAGATCTTTCAGTCTTAGCTCAGCTGCTGTGTCCACAGTCATTCCTCCTTTGAACTGAGATGGTGGGACTGACACTGGGCATCCAGCTTGGATGTCTCTGCCAGGCTGCTTCTTCTGGATTTAGGGGCCAGAGTGTCAAGGGCTTGCTGCCATGAAGGGGGTTAAATTTATTCCCAGGAAATTAGCTAAGGTTCTATGTCGTTTCTCTCTGGGCTCTTCAGATTACAGGTTTCTTCGACAGCTGAGTACTTGACCTGAGGCATGGATCATCTAGGTTGAGCCTAGATTTCTCACAAGTCCACAAGTTTGATTTTGTTAAGTGCTGTGAAAGCTGTACCTTATTGCCTGAGGGATCTGCCTTGTGCAAGCTCACAGAGTCATCAGTTGTTTCCAATGCTGACAATTTGGCTCTGCTCTTCCTGGGGAATGATGTGAGCATTCGTGTGTTATATGCCTGGAGACAGGATTATACTAACATGAAGCAGGGTACTATGTGTGGTGTAAACATGATAAAAAGCATCTTGTTCCTGCAGTGGTTACAACCTCCATAGCAAGAGAACAAACAACGGAAGAGGAGGGACAGATACCAAAAATTACTTGACTTTACACGGAAGGTTTCTCCTGGCAGTACAAATTTTCAAGGTCAGAGTCCAGTGGGTTAGTTTCAAGAGTGCAATTCATAGAACCATAGAATATGATGAGCTGGAAGGCACCCATCAGGATCATCAGGTTCTGCTCCTGGCCCTGCACAGCACAGCCCCAAGAGTGACTCCATGTGCCTGAGAGCATTGTCCAAATGCTTCTGGAACTCAGACAAGCTTGGGGCTGTGACCATTTCCCTGGGGAGCCTGTTTCAGTGCCCAGCCAAACTCTGTGTGAAAAAGTTTTCCCTGATATCCTACTTCAACCTACCCTCACTCAGCTTCATGCCATTTCCTTGAGTCCTATATCTGGTCACAAGAGTGAAGAGATCAGTACCTGCCCCTTTGTTCCTCTTCATGAGGATGTTAAAGACCACAAATAGGTGTCCCCTCAGTCTCCTTTTCTTCAAGTTGAATAAACCAATTCAGTTGTTCCCACTGAATTTGTACTTCATTCTTTAGAGAGCCATTGCTCCCTTAGGTGTGTTGGAACAAATAGGAAGTTTTCTGAGAGCAGCCTGAGCACAAATTCCAATTGTTTTTTTGGGAAAGCATTGTTTGGGCCCATGGTTGTCTTTTCCAATTTTTCCTCTCATCAAATACAGTATCATCATCCTTCCATCATCCTTCCTCCTGCTCTTCCTTGCCAAAGCCTGTCATTAATACCTTACTCTATCAAAGTGGTAACGCCCAGAGAATTCCTCCCATCAGAAATGGCTTCCAAGCTCTCTCTACACTGCATTTGGCTTGCTATAACACAGTGTAGGACCCATTTTTAGCCTTTCTGTCCAAAACAAAGGAGTTGAAGGGTAGAGGTGGGTGGGTCCATGAAAGTTCAAAAAAGAACAAGTTGAAATAAGGACAAAATAGGAAGCAGTACTTTTGGAGACATTCACAAGGTAGTGTGATAGGAGTCTGAAGTGATGTGCCCAGTGGGAACAATCAGAACTTATTTGTTCAAGTTCAAACTATTCTATTTGGACATTAGCTGTCTTTAATGGAAAGCACACTGACTGATTATCTGGTATAAATCTGCATAATTTGCCATTATACATAATGTATCTAATTTACTTCAGGCTAAAACTTACAATCTATTCACATTAACACACTTTACAAAGAGCAGGAGGAGGGCACTTGGGCTATATGAACACATTCTTCCCCAGCTCTAGGTTCCTGTGCCTCTGGGTAGTAACCCTTAGCAGGCAGAATGTCCTGGGGGTGTGGGGAAATATTTAACATCCAGCCAAACAATCTGCTCCTGATGCTTTGGAGTTTGCAGGCAGAATCCTGCTAAGGCAGTCAGTGTATTAACTTCTGGCTTGTGTGTGATTGCAGACAGGATTTTCACACGAGATTTAGCAGAGCTAGGGCGTATCCATCTCAGTCCTGCCCAGGCTGGGCAACACATAGACTCCCCTAAGTGTGCTGACTAATGGTACTAAAGAGGAAGATGAAGATGAGTATGAGCATGGAAGATGTCTCCTGGAAAACACACTGGTCACTCTTCACAGCATTCATCATAAGGTATTGGTACTTTCTGTAGGCTGAGTTTGCCAGGAGAGATCACAGCAACAGTGAAAGCAATGAAAGGTGTGTTTTCTGGGTACAGTATGAGACTAATAGCTCTTGTCCAGCTCTGATTCTGAACTGGTTCTGGTGGTAAATTACTGGGAAATGTCTCCATTTTAAGATTATTCATGTTTGAATCACTTTTATGGAAACTTTGGCTTTGATGCATTTTTTCTGTTTTCATTTCTGTGATAATCTTTTATATACTGTTCTAATAATCTCATGTATCGGACATATTTTACATTTTACTTTCAAATTGTCTCTACACGTGCTCATAGATGATTATTCAGCCTTATGAAAGGATGAGTGAGAAATAATGCTGTCTCTGGATTAACAGCAGTCATCATATCTGTTAGCAAGGATAGATAGCGCCTTGTAATATCATGGATGAAGAAGACTCAAAATCAGTCAGGTGTTCATAACAAGAGCAGAGACAAAAAAAGGCATTTGCCTGCCCACAGAGTCTCTTTTGGTATGAATAAAACAAGATTTTTCCAATAGGGCTTTTTGGAGGAGGGAGAACGAAAAATGGAAACAAAATTTAAAAATATCAAGAAAAAAATGGAAATAAATATGCTTATATGTGTGTGTGTGCATATATATATATATGCACAGACATCTATACGTAGTCAATACCAGTCATAGAGACTCATTTGTGTTTAAAGGTTTGCCCAAGCATAAGGAATTCCAAACTCAGGATTGTTTCTCTGCTTGATGTTAGTTCATAGATCTCTCCAACATGCCGACATGAGTCTGTTTTTCAAGAAATTCAATATTGGATCTGGAGGTGTAGGGAGGAAAAAAACCCTTTTTTTCTTAAAGTTTGTGTTTTGGCTAACTACTTCTGTGAGGGAAAAAACACTACTGGAAAAAATATTCAAACTCTCTGTAGTTCCAACAGCTCTATTCAATATATGTTTCATATTCTTTCACAATATAAGACAACTGAGATTTTAATTTGAAATATCTTTCACACAATTTTTTGTTTTTCACTGATTTCTCATTATCCCCAGTGATTTTCACAAGTGACACATTAGAATTTATTAGATTTGACAGTTGTAATGCTGACAATACATAGAGTTGAAGAACAGTGAGGTCTGGTCATATTTTCTGTTGCTGAGAATGTGCTACACTTCATAATCCACATTAATTAGGTATCCATTCCAAAAAGTAGGAGCTAAGCAAAATGTCTAGGTCCTCATTTTAAATCACTAACTGAGGCTGTGCTATTAGGACCGTCATCAACAAATCCATGTTTAATTCACAGGACCATATAGGACAGAAGCCAAGTTCCAGCTTCAGTGTAAAGGAAATTGCATTAACTATGGTGAAGATATTGACACTCACCATGATTGAAGTGTTAGGTAGCGTAATTTTTCAGGTTCAGAAAAATTAACTTGGCACCTGAATTAGATTTGCCTTCAACAATAGCCACGTGAAGCAGAAAACTACAGGAAGAAGGAAAGACTTGAAAGCAGCCTACAGCACAGGCAGGACCACCAATGTAACATACAAGACTAGAAAAGGTTAAGACTGAAATTGGAAGACTGTGCCATGATAAACATCTATAAAGCATATGTTTTCTTCCCTCTAGAACCTTGGTCTGGTTTTCATTTTGGTGCTTTCATTTCTGTTTTTTTGGTATTATTGCTTTGTGTGGATCGTTGGCCCACAGTGGATGTCAAGTACGGTTCAGGAGATGTTGGTTGAATTCCTGGTCTTCTGGACCTTTCAGTGTGAACTTCAGAGTGTGATTTTTGTATCTCCGTTTCCTGAATGCAATCAAAATGAAATTTCTCTACTTCATCATGACATTGAGGCTAAAATACATCTAGTATCTTTAGGATATTTGGGTATTTGGGTGGTAATACCCATAACAGTGGCTACCACAGAGAACTACACAAATATCAGCTACCTCAGGTCACCCTCTCTGAAATTTGATACAGCTGGCTGATTTTTGGAATTTTATTACAACATGATGCAATAAAGTAAAAATGGATCACCTGTCCTCTTTTCCTTATGGATATTCCTGTTTAAAAATTAATCTACCATTCATGACACTTATCAGTTTCAGCAACTTCCAAAACAGAAATACTGTTTCAATCAGTGCAAAATACAGCAGACATCCCTAAGCTTTTTACTGTATCATCTTGAAGACGGAAGGGCAATTTGCATTTTTATATTCTTTTCTTGCAACCCTTTGATTTAGGATCAAGATTAGTCATTAGATGTAACCTGGCTTGTACTGTCAAATATCTCTGGTCTAGGATTAAATCCAACAAAGTCACATAATAAGAGACGAAAAAAAAAAAACCAAACCCTTAAATAATTTAAAGTCATTACTCTACTAATCCTTCCATTCTCCCAGGCTCCCTGGAGGTATATTAGGAGGTAATTGAAAACACTTTAATACACTGAAAGACATTTGGGACTAATGTAGGCAGCCCCTGGTAACTCTCTACTTCTTTGGTTGTTTCGTAATAAGGAAAATCAGCTCAGTAAAAGGCAAAACCCCCCAACATATTAAAACAAAACAAAACCACCTAGAGATAATAACGGGCATTTACTGTCAATAAGCACTAAAACCACTTCACAGTGTCTCTGCTATAATGAGAATTTACTGAGCATTAAGAGCATATGTAGGGTGGGGGACTGAAGTATCTGATGCTCAATGCAGGCCCTGACACAGGGATGCCCCAGGGATCCAGTCTCCAGCTCTGTCACCCTGTACACAAGACTGTATGACACCTCTGTGAGTCTCCCTGATTTACCTTGCGTGGAAAGTGCTGTCACTACCTCTTTAACTCATGGAGCTTTCATTAATAGTTGCTTTTAAATGACTCAGAGAAACTTGGGCAAAGTTGCCATAGAAGTTGAAAGTGTTGTTATTGCTCCAAAATCCTACAGTAGGAAAGGTGTTTAAATGTCAATTCTGGTAGGTAGTGCATAGGTACAGGATTGCATTGTGCCTGTAAAGCACTTTGTATTAAGGACAGTATAAAGCTTCACTTCCCCAAGAAGAATCTAGGGAGGAATTTCTTTAGTTTTTACTTCTAGTTAATAATGCATTTGACACTTGGCAGGCTGTATTTTGGGATGGGTGTTCTTTAGAGAGTCATTGGACACTGTAGTGTGTAAAAACTCTGATTTTCTGGTTGCAGTTAATTTATGATTCAAAGAGACAGCTTCATCCTACCTATAAATTTATTCCTATGGATGTGCTGCCTCTGCTAATTCACTAATGAAGTCTGATCCAAGACGCTTGAGCTCCTTCTTGTTTTGAAAGCAATACTTGAGTAAATAAAGCATTCCTATTTTTCGCAAAATTCTCAGCCAAGGCAGCAGACAGAACAGGGAGTCAGTGTCGGATTAAATAAGCTTTGGTTTCTATATGATGTGTTTTTAAACCTTGCCTTAGAGACTCGAAAAATCGTTCTTATGGGAAGACCGGACAGTGACTTACTCAAAAGGAGTGTGGCCTGGTCTGAGTCCTGGGACATTTGAGCACCCAGGATCTGTGGGCTGTCTTGGCTAACCTGCAAGGACTACACAAGTTTTCAGGCGCAGGTCTCGCTTCTTCATCCAAAAGTGGCCGGTTAGTACAGCAGGCCAGCAAAGAGCAGGGAGTAATTTATGTCCTCATACATCCTTATATCATCGCCACTAACTAGCTCTGACGGCTTTGAAACTCTGCCACTTAGTGTTGCATAAGGTAAAGCAGCTGAGTTATATACAGTGACAGGATTAGAAATTTATTTATGTGGGGTCTCTCTCGTGTCACTTGTTATTTACAGATTTTAATACATTAAAGTATTACTACGCATTCAAGGAGGATTATTGTGAGCATTCACAAAGACTCAACATCTCCCTGAAAGGAACTGATGCTCCCAAATCATGTCTTGGATTTTGGGAAAAATCTGGGTTCCTTATTCTGTGGATATAAGGAGAAGTCAAGTTCCATTGTTCAAACAGTCTTAGAGTCAGGAGTGGCTCCCAATTTACTGCCCCTGTATCCCATTGTAGAAGCCTAGAAAAATGGAGTAATCGACCCTTTCTGGCCACCACTGTTTTCCTGCTCCATGCCCGTTGATTTTCACTCTGTTTACTTCTACTTTCACCCACATTGTGCCTTGTAGTAAGGGAAGGAAAATGCAAACCCAATAGACTTGGTTCTGCCTTGGCCCTTGCAGCTGCTTCTTACTGCAAGGAGACAACAGGTACCCACCTTTGGCAACTAAATGGGCACAAATGTCTGAAGGGGAAAGATAAACAACATTTTCGTGTAGCTTGCCAGTGACCAGAAAACAGGACTCAATAGGTGATTTCCATTGCCTTTCCTTAAAGATAGTTTCCTTTATATTCACAGTCATCAGACTCTTTTCCTGAAACCCTTTGGTGCATTTAGAGCTTCGTTCATGCACCTTCCCATTGTAAGGCAGAGAGTACAGCACAGCGTAAGTCCCCAGCGTGTCACAGCTGCAGCCAGCTCTGTGTAACTTCTCCAGGGCAGTCACAACAATCTCTTTTGAAAAGTATTTCAATGCTATTTATTTTGAAATGTTATTTAATAGCTGTTAGATAGGTAAGACCTAAATCTTTGCAATTCATTTACTCTCTGTAAGCTCCCCACCTCCTAATAAAATTACCCACTATGACAATTAAGGAGCTCTCATTTTGTAAGTGTAGGCTCTCATGTAATATAATGGTTTTATTCCTGTTTTGATTTCAGCAGCATTAACAAGTTTTATGCCACATGAGGACCTACCCTCTGCATTGTAATGCTGATGAAGGCTGATCATATTTCTCTACTGCAATTTCAACAACTGTAAAAAAGAAAAAGTGATAGTAATAATAATGATATTGACTCGTGTACCTTAGAGGGATTTTGAAGGGATTAGTAGTGTTTATAATATGCTATGAAATTGATGCTCTGAGGGCTATTAGGAAGCTGCCTTCCTGACAGCTTGACATATTTTCAGACAGTAGCAGAGCAGCTGTATTAAGCCATTGAGCAAGCAATCCCATGTAAAGCATCTAACCAATAGAATTTACAAAAAAATAAAAAACCAAAAAACCCCAAAAAAACCAACCTAAAGCCCCTCTCATTTTTGTGATGCAGTGAGATCCGTTTTATGTGTCTAATACATCATTCATTGGTCTGGACTTCCAGCTGGAATATGCTGGTGAAGAGCTGAGATATTGGCCTCCCTACAGTATCAATGCTGAGCACTGTTGCTATGCACAGTAAGGGCAGTGCTAAGACCCCGGCAGGCATCCCTCTGCAGAAAATGCTGAGCCTAACCCAGGTTTTTCTTGTGTCTGCTTAAGACTACAGTTGCATTATGAAAATGAAGAAAGATAGTGTGCTTTGCATCAGTATGTCTGAGATATGACCCAGATTCATAAAAAAGCTTTGCAGAGATTCGATAATGATTTAACTGTCCACTTCCATGGCTAGTGAGGAATTGCCTTGTCAAGACAGCGAGAATGGCAGGCAGGTGAAAATTCATGACTTCTAAACAGTGTACCAGATGACTGAGTTTGCAGTTACCAAGAAAGAGCTATTCTATGCCATTGCTTAGCAGCTTCAAAATCCCACTGTCCTGGTAGTTGTGACACTGTTTGATTTCAAAATTTGCATGTAGTTCCCATCAAAGAAATGAAAAAGCTGAAGTTCTACTTTAATTATCTGAAGTTTAGGTGATGACTTGAAGATTGCACAAAGCTGTTTGAGACAGTTTAAAAAGTAATTTCACCTTCACTACTTTTAACTTTCTATAATTTTAAAGTGTAGTCAAAATTGCAGATGCAATATTACTCTGAATTTAAAAATGCAATAGAAAAAAATAGAAAACAGATAATTTTTTTACAGTTTTGCTTCTAGCTACTCTTGATGCATCAAGCAAAATAGCACAAATTTATAAACTAGGCAGCTGTTGAAATATACAGTATTTAGGCATTGTCATCCTCTCTTTTTAGCTCTCTTTGTGTAAAAACAATTAGTTCAGCTCTACTGTAGGAATTTTATAACCCCAGCCACTCTAATATCCGCTTGGACTAGACAGCCCAGAAACAAAGAGATGTAGGTGGCTAATGTCAGTCCCTCAGTGTCCTGTTTCTTCCTCACACTAAGCAGGCATCTGATGCTGGGGAATGTGTATATACATATACCTATATAAAACCTTTTGCTGTGAATGGCTGATTTTTTTCACTTCTTCATTTATTTTGTTAGACCTACTCCAGAGACAACTGTCAAACCCTTAAAGTGATATATTTCTATCGTGGAGAGCTGTGGTACTCACAGCACTTCTTTTGCAGAAAGAAGCTGGCTGGAAGCCACTGTTTCACAGGCCTTGTGTAGATGTGAGCTGTTCTGTGGGGGGTACAGAACAGTGTAGGTGGACTCTGATAATGGACGTTTTGGCAAGATGTGTGAGGTGGTTTACTTATTCAATTAGGGATTTTTGCTTTAATAATATACTGCTATTCCACTGCACCCATGCTGCAGGGTGCTCACAAAGCTACTATGTAAAAATATTAGCTGGTGCAGGGAATAGCTGTAACCTTCTGCTCAGTTTCATGTCCCATGGCAAACATACCATCAGTCAATTCTATGCATTCCCAGCTAACCTGTTTCTGAATGTGCGTCTGGGACCTGAGTAGAATCCATGAGAAGCTGAAACCTGGCTGCCTTGGAAGTGGCTTTTTAAATCCCCATCTCCATCAGGATAGTCATGCAGGATGTTCTTTTTGGCTTGTTCAGGAGCTGAAATTTGAAGTACCTTGGAACAAGATTTTTTTTTTGTCAACGCACCATGGCACCTCAGATTTTCACTTGAGCAGAATCTTGTCTCTTGCCTCCAGGACTGCTCTCTCAGAAACAGTTGTGTTTGTCCAGGCATCTTGCAAAACTTGCAAGGACTTTGTTGAGATTGATGACCAAGTCAGAAAATATTGCTTTTGTCTTTTGAAATATATATATATAAAAGGCAGATTCTGGTTGCACGGAAGAATGCATCAAAATATATGACCAAGTAGGCAAATGAAGATACAGCTGGTTGAAAGGTATGTATGAACAAGTTAATCAGGGAACGTTGAGTGCACTCAATGTTTTTCAGACTTCACAGAAGTTGCCAATGTGTTTTTGTGTTTTCTTAGTAACTGCTTGTAAGCAGATGATTCTAACACAATGGCAACGGTCATTAAAAATGTAATGAAGATCTTTATCTGTGGGGTTAAAAGGAACTTTTATGCTACGGTACAGATTATTGGTCTACTATACATGGCTTTTCTGAAAACTGGTTTCTCTCTCCAAAATCTTAAAGAATTTTATTAGTTGTTCTTTTGTCAATTAAATTGTTAGAATTTTGTTTTGCAGAAGGTTTTACAGAATCCTCTGTTGACAGCAGAGGATTTCATTTTTTCCTGTAAATAGAGAGTTTGTATGTACTAAAAATTAATTTGTGCTGTTCAAAATGCAAAACATTTTTAGCCATTATTGTAGTAATATTGTATGGATTTCAAGTCTAAAGATAAAAGGCACACACCAGTATTGTCATCCTATTTGCAGAGAATCAGATCATGCAACTTCTCTTATCCAAAGGGGGTTAAATTAGGAGTAATTAAGAGCATAAATGATGAAAAGCAGAAATTAGATTAATTTAAACTGTTTAAAAATCTGAACTAAGGATGTTATCACTATTTTAAATAGCAGTATTATGGGGATAAAATCCTATGATAGCGAAAGAGAGGATGTGGTTATGTACTTCAGGAAACGATTGTGCTTTGGCAGTAGGAATGGACCAGATGAGCTTTATTAACAGGTTTTATACGCTAATGATTTGAATACAGAGCATCCCAATTAATGTCTCCTGTATGGAGTCAAATTAAAAAAAACCAAAAAAAATATCCCCTTGCCACCCCAGAAGTTTTCTACTTTTTTTCAATCTTCTGGTTCCAAGGTCATACCTATCATAACTATTAAATTTTAGCCTTTGATGTAAAGCACCAGTTAACAGTGATAAATAGTAGAATTTTTCACTTAATATACAGAAAATCTGGAATTATGTTGTGTAACAGCTGAGGATGCCTACAAATGAGGAACAAACTTCTCCCTCCATAAGTATCCGTGTCCTTACGCTTTCTCATACAGCTCTGTAGATGAATATGATGGCAGCGTATTCTGCAAGCATATCTGCCTTGGGATGTTGTGCCAGATGCTATTGGGTCCTGTGAGTGACATGTCCCAGTGACTACATTGCCAGAGCTACTTTTGGCTTCAGTGGCATTCCTCTGTCAGTAGGGATCTCTGGATCCTCTTTCTGTTGTCTTATTTTGATACTGTGAGATAAAAGCCTGGGCATTAATACTTAATGCTAGTAGTAATGTATACACTTGCGATTGTGTACAAAGACTTTTTAGATTATACAGGAGACTCCTGATAGGTATGATCCAAGCTCAGAGCTCTGAATGAAGCATCTAGGCACAACAAATGCTACTATAATAGCAATATCCCTCATGTCCCCCAACTTTGTGTATTATATGTTTGTTCTAACTTTGCATTACAAAGGAGTATGTGCGATCTCAAGCACACTGATTCAGGACAATGCATGGGGACTTTGTTTAGGTAGTTATTTATACACTTCTCTTCAGAGTGCTATGAACAGATAGATGAAGATAACATTCTATCTCTGTACTTCATGTGCTGTAAAATCCCAGTGACCCATTGACTCTCATTACTATGTTGAGAAATTTGATGCCAGTTTAGTGGATTTGAGGGCCAGTTTAGTGGATTGAAAGATCTGCTGCTGAAGATCTCACATTCGTATAATGTGAGGTTTAGGGGTGCAGGTCAGACTAAAATTGGTCTGGTATATTCTTGCTATGCCAAGGATTTGGAGCTGGTTTTATTCACAGTTTATGTCCATTTCAGAGGTGGAGTGCATCTGGTATAGGTCTGGATCTGACCTTCTGGTTCAATTTCTTCTGGAAGAATCTTATTTGTTTGCACCAAGTAAGATCTGTAAATGTGATCTGTGCTTGGTGAATGGGTGCACTGAGAAAAGTCACCAAAATGGCCTGAACTCTAATGTTGATATTAATGTAGGTACAGCCTGTGATTCCTTTGCTCACCTACATGGGGTCCAAACTGACAGGAGGAAATGATAACTTCACACCAGTTTGAGCCTTTTAATTAATTCTCTGTAGATGCCAAAAAGCCAGAGGGATACTTGTGCTAATAACCATTCATAACAGCTAAGGTGGTTCTGATCTCTACTGGTAGTAGAGAGGGAAATAGTTATTCTAGTTTTCTCTAGTTCAGTGAGCCACTCAGCCCTCTGTTCAGCTGGGTTCCAAATAAAAGAATAATTAAGAAATAAAAGTAAGTTGTTACTACAGGTTTAATTAAAGTTCCGAGTTAATTTCACAGTGCAACTTTGAGTCCTAATAACAACAGATCCAGGTTCTAATTACTGTCATACCGGGTGGCCTTCTTTACATCTAATTGCTTCCCTTGAGCCTGACATGTGCCTGATTGGAAAGTCAACTCTCTTTCCAGTAGAATATGATTTAATTATAAATAAGAAAAGAAGGACTGAAATAAAGACTGCTTGCAGCTCACCTAGCTCTTGTGCCTTGACTGTGCTCTGAAGCTCCCTACTGGAATTTTGAATGACAAAATGTATTGACATCTTTTCAAACTCCTTCGTTCCAAACTTGCACACAAGTTTTATGGGAAGAGGACCCGTGTAGACAGCTCAAAAATAGATAGTAATGAGTAGTGTTTAAACTAAGACAGTAGAAAGAGGGAGGATAAGTGATGTTAAATTTAATGGTGGTTCAAAAATGCCTTCTTATATTTGTTACCCAAGACAAAACTCAAATATTCTTGACTGAAAGCATAAAAGGAACGCTTTCAGCAATGCATAAATTAGGTTCAGCATTTTCAGCGCTGATTTCTTCTGTTAAACAATCAGGATAGAGTTGTCTCCTGCTTGAACATGTGGAAAGTTTTAATGCACACATCCATATGGGGTTGAAGGGTTATTCTGCAAAAGAGTCTGGACCTGTAGGAAAGGGTGTTAAAGACGAAAAGAAAGCTTTAGCACTGGTCAATAGCACTTGAAAGCACAAGGATATGTAAGAGCTGAAGGCAACCACTTATTTTCCCCATTATCTTGGATGCTGCGCTTGTACAAAGAACGTTAATTCGGTTTTTGACAGTGTCAGGAATGACACAGACTAGGCCTGGACACAAAGCACAGTTTTATCAAAAGACACAGTTTCATCAAAAGAAAAAAAATGCAGTGCATTAAAGGGCCTTGGATCAAGTCCAAGAGTCCATTGAGCCAAGGGGCTTTTAATGTAAGATTTTGCAAAAATTGTTTAATTATTAGGCCTCAAATAGGTATATTGTGTGAACTAAATAAACTCTTACTATTTCATTGACATCTGTTAATTTTGCTGTGGGCAAATGAGGGGAATTCCTTTTATTTCCTCTTTTTTTGGTAGTGATATTAGCTGGACTTCATAATCTACTCAGTGTTCTGCTCAAGGCAAATGCAATTGTGAACAATTTCTGGCTTGGGATACAGTGAATTTAAGCAGCAAGCTTGATACTAATTTTCAAAGAGTCAATAGATTTCTAATTGTGTATTTTGAATGAAGGTTTAAAAAAAGATTAAAAGAAGTCAATTTTAATTTTACAGCTGCCACTAAAATGTGACTATTTAAACTTTTTTTACATTATGGCTAACTAGTGAACAATTATTCCTCAAGATGCAGAGGCTGAGGGCAGACCGTGTTTATACTGCTTGAAAATCAATGGCAATACACTGAGTTTCTGTTAGGCTATCTGAACACAAATGTCTTTGTAATAAACCTACTTCTCTTCAGATCAGACACATTTTAAAACTGTTTCTTTTTTAGCTTGAAGGAAGAAAACAGCACATATGCTAAAAATGTAGTGGGGAAAATAGGTGAATAATTACACAAAGAAAAGTTCTTGACACTTTGCAAAGTTTGTTATTCAGTGCATTATATAGATGAGAGAAAGAAATAAAAACAGCATTGCTTAGGAACATATGTGAACATAGACTATGCTCGTATGGAGGTGGAAAAGCTTGGATTCACTGAAAGAAACCCAGTTTGAATCATGTTGTCTCAGAGGACCACCCAGTGGGAGCTCTGCTTCCTGGGGCTGGGAGCCAGGATATCTCACCACTCCATCCTGGGGGCAGCCCAGCCCCACTTATTGAGGAGCTCCCCAGGACCAGGCTGAGGCTGGGCTGGGACTGGAAGAGGCTGAGACCCACCTGGCTACACCCATCCCCGTTTCAGGGAGTTGTAGAGAACATCAAGGTCACCCCTGAGCCTTCTTTTCTCCAGACTAAACACCCCCAGCTCCCTCAGCTGCTCCTCATAGGATTTGTGCTCCAGACCCTTCCCCAGCTCCGTTACCCTTCTCTGGACACGCTCCAGCACCTCAGTGTCCTTGTAGTGAGAGGCACAGAGCTGGACACAGCACTCGAGATGAGTACAGGGGGGAACAATCATTTCCCTGGTCCTGCTGGCCACACTATTTTGGATACAAGCCACCTGGGCACACTTCTGGCTCTTATTCCAGGGCATAGGTTATTCTTTTGTTTTGTTTTTGTTTTGTTTTTTTTTAAATTTTGCTATGGCTTTGTGGAAGAGACAGTTCAGCAACCTGTAAAACAAGCTTTTAAAAGGGTAAATTAATATGAAGACTAAAGAGAGAATCTTAAGGCAAAATACGTGGGGAGGATGACCAAACATTTTATCTTACCATTAACAAAAAGAGAACAAATTTTAAAAATGTTTGTGGATGTCTGTGCTGCCATGGTGAGCCTCTGGCTTTTAGGTCAGGTTGCATGATAAAATAGTGCATCTTCAGCACTGAAGTCAGTTGCAGCATAAAAAGCTCTTTATGGTCCTAGAGGTGAAACCACCTCTTTCTCTTAGCCTCTTGCCTTGGAATTGGTTTTGAAAAGCACACCTTTGAAAGTGCTGAAAAACTAGAAAAAAACCCTAAGCCTTAGAAGCTGAATTAGCATCACCACAGACGGACTGCCTGAAATATGTCCGTTGCTGATGTCAGTGGTTAAATGGGTAGGGCTGGCTGTTCAGGCAGGGAATACAGCACAGGCTGCTGGGTACCAGAAATATGTGTTCCCATTCCAGCTCTGGATTTTCTGGGAGCTGTTAAGCAGGTCACTTGGCTGCCTTCTGGTTTGCATTTTTCTTGTTGTTTGACTGGTTAATGTTCATACTCTCGTTTGAACAAGTAATGTATTACTTTATTGTCGTTGCCTACTGTTATAGATGATTCACTGAATCATTTTAGTGATGGCTTTTCCTTTGATTCATCATGTTTTTATTCCTTTATCTGGTTACAAGCTAATTAAAATAAACAGATACTCTTTCTTGTATCTCTGCAATAACCCTGAATTCATAAATTGTATTGTGTCAGTAATGATCCTTCTTAGTAATACAGTAGCTATCTGGGCTGAAATGCTAAAAGAAATCATAATGCAAACAGAAATGCAGGTTAATGTGCTTATTAGCAGGCAATGATTACAAGCACTACTTGCTTGAAATGAAGACAGGTCCCTGATCAGGAATACAGGGAGCTGGACACTTCCTTTTAGATGGGAAATTTCAGCTTAGCTCTGATATTGTAACTAAATAACACCCTTGGGAAGGACAAAAATAAGAAATATTATTTTGATGATTTATTTTTATGTGGATTTTTTTTTCCCGCCTGTTTGTTAAATGTAGCCCCCTAGGTCATGTGGGGTAACCAGAGAAGGTTAGAGAGGAGTCTGTACCAGGTTTTGGATTGTCTACACAGATATTTCTATGCTTTCCTTTAGTATTGCATGAGAAACCACTCATCTGCATCAAGAGCCATATTGCAATGACTGAATACAAAAGAAGGAAGATTAAGATTAGAAATAATCACTTTTGGAAATTGGACAGTAAAAGTAAACAAAAAACCCCAAGCGGGGAAATAGTGTTGTTTCCTTGGAGCAGCTCCTTGAAGGCAGCAGTGGCAGTCAATCACTAACATGTGGGCAGTATTTCCAGGCTATTTTACTGTGAAAGATTTTCTGGGACCTTCCAGCTGTCATCAGGCACTAGTGGAGAGCCAACAATTCTTTTAACCTTATGCATGTCTTTTTTTAACAGAAAGCATGCCGTTGTTACATTACCAGACCTGTCTTGCTGTATAATCCATCACAGACTAACTGAAAATAAAATATTTGCAGGCAAATGCAATGTTAAGGAGAGGTGGTCTGTGAAGCCCGACGCTGGGATGCTGGTGTAGTGCGTTCCTGTACAAGATACACACATTTCTAAGTGTACCAGTAGCAGCTGAAGGCTTTACATCATCCAAAATCCTCAGTAGCTTTACAACATTCAGTCCTATAATTCACCAACATGAAAATTGTGCTTATTTTTTCTTCTTGGATGATTATTCAAAGATATTTCCTCTAAACTCGTTGTCTTTGACATTTGGGTTATATTCCTCATTCTGACTTTTTTGGTTGAGTAAGGATTCCAAGAACATTCCATGTTCTACATTTTTTCATATATTCCTTATAGATCATTCTCGTATTGTCATGAGCAATGCTGAACTGCTCTAGAATAGGGCTAGAAAAAATTGTGGTGAGAGAAGATTGGAGTCTGTACCATAGACTTCTGTGCCTGTGCAAAGACCTTTGAGATATAAGGGAGTACTGAAGTCTTTAGACTTATTGCAAAGGTCTGCATTGGTCAGCTAATTTTCTTTTTCCTGGCAGTATTTTATAACATGCCATATCTCAGATCAAGTACCACACCTGTAAAAATTCCAACATGTATCTATTTTGTTTGACATGAGTTTAAGAAAACAGTTCTTGTGTGAAGTTAGCATTTAGTTCTTCTGTTGTTAATGAAGATTTATCTGTGATGCACACAGATGAATGCTTTCTATAAACTGAAACGTTGGCAGGTATGTGTGAAAATACCTTCTTGAAACCAATGTACTTATCCAGATTTAAACAAGTCTGGGGCTATCCATCGCTTCTGATATCTGCTAGCAATTTTTGAAGACTACTTATTTTAACAGATGTATTTTCCAAGGTGTGAAGATCTTAAGACAGACACGTTTAGTACAGCTCGCTTTTGAATATACGAGCAAATAAAGGAACATGTCATGTAAGGAGACATTTTACTATTTTTAAAGAAATGTAGACAATGTAGATATGAAGTTTTACAGGAGAAGGCTGTCACCATAATATAGGTACTTCCCTGATGCTGACTGGGTCAGAAAGAAACTATTCCTAAATTCTTTTCAACTGATGTCATGAAGAAACTGCAGTGAAATTGAAAATGAATGACAGCAAGGCTGTTCATGACACTCTCACTGATTTCTTTGAATGACACACTTAACTTCCAAACACCTTGGTTCTCTGGGGGCTCTTATGGAATCCTGTCACTCAAGGTGGCTTTGCAATGTATCAAATTGGCTATCATTGCTGGACACCAAAAACTTACAATGAAAAGAGAATTTTTCTGCTGAAGATTTCAGGCAAATACATGATGAGCATTTGAAAGGGCCTACTGGGTTAATACACTCTGCATGCTGTAAAATTCTGATAGCTATAAATTGTCTAAAGCAAGGCAGAAAAGTAAGCTTGTCCCTACCCCCCCGTTACTAAATCTAACTTGTGTATTTAAGAAATTCCAGCATGTTTTGTATTGCTTAGAAAGCATGGGAAGTAAAAATGAAGTTCTTATCACATTGTTGCCAGGGGCATATGCTTTGCACACAAACCGAACAAAAAAAAACCAAAAAACCCGGGAGTGTGTGAACTGTAGAAGTCGTGTTTTCTGAACAACGAGATCTGCAGCAAGGTAAGAGGAAAGGCAGTAGGAATGTGGAGCTCTAGTTTCTAACTCAGCCACTGATATTTTGTATCATCTAGTAAAGGTCATTTCACCACTCTTAACTCTGGTATATGAACCAGACATGGCCAATAAAATATGCCAGAATTTTTCTAAAGCCATGTATTTCATCCTTTTCTTCAATTTTCCATCAGTGAAATGGAGAGAATATTACATACAGAACAAAGCATAGTTCAGAGGTTCTGTTAAATGACAAATGCAGCAGCTCTGCTAATATGACCTGTGATATTATCTGAGTTTTCATAACATGCCTTCAATTTTACATTCTGATGGAATGTAATTGGCATTAGAGCAGCACGGTGTCTATAAGACAGTGTAAACGATGTTGCCAAAACCACAAATTTACAGGGGGAAAGCTGGAGAGGAACCACTCTTAACATCAAGGTCGTGCTTTTTCACTGTCTGCACTTCATGGTGTAGCTAGCTTTAATTGCACACCTCCTTGTCCTTCAGAATCCTCTGGGAAAACTGGCAGGAATCCATGTCTCAGTCAATACTGAAATAAGACTGATGGCTTTTGTCTCCTCTCATTAAAGCTGCAGACTTACCAATGCAATCAAAACCACATGGGAATCAAATGGTTTTTTGCATAAAATATCTAGGCTTTTGTAGTCCTGATCAGCTGTTAAATGAATCACCAGTTTCTGAAGATGTTAGACTTGATTCATGACTCTATATAAATGCTTTTACACCATTCTGGTTGGTGTGGTGGGAGCTAAAATTAAGCAAGAGTTGCAGTTGAACTTTTTAATATCCCTGAATATGCTCAGGACTGAATGAGTCCTAGCATTAATGTGACACAACTTTTTAGCCTTGACCTGCGTTAGGAATCCAACTGATGCCCATGGAATCAATGGACAGAGGATCATCATCTTCAGCAATAGCTGTATCAGTTCTTTTTGTGTCCACTCAACATAGAAGGGGAAACAAGAATAATTTTTCCGCTTTTTGAAGTGTAAGCATGCTAGATGCTTTGTACTGAGGTCTGGCTTCCTTTGGAGTAAAGGTTGGATTTCGCAATTTTAAAATTATCACCATTTTCATGTCCTCAGAGTGTCTTAACTTTTTTCTTAACTTCCTACTCCTGGTAGCCTAACACCTATTCTACTATGCAAGCTGGGAAAAGGGAACACTGGATCATTTTGAAGGTTGGGTCAGTCAAAGACGAAATACAAACCCAAACTTCACAGTTTTGATGATTAGCAAATCACAATTTGATTTTTCTTGCAAGAGTAGCAACCTGGCCGTGTTAGTCCAGTTCAAACATAGACCATTACATTTGGTTTACCAAAAATCTTCTGTGTGTGTCTGCCAGCCTTTGTCAACTTCCTGAGCACAAAAACAACTGTTTGGAATGACTTTCACTGTTGGGAGGGAAGAAATTCTCCAGTCCAGTATGTACCATGTGGAATGCTATAGTAGCAAATATAGAGACAGTCACCACATATAATTGACAAGATAAGGCTCAATTTATTTACAGGCAATTAATGTGGCTGGCAAAGCACTCTTATAAAAGGTTGAAAACTCCTTTCTCCTTATAATAAGGGGCAGAAAGGCCAATGCATTTTATAGCTGCTGTAGCTTTATTCCATATCAGGTACACAATTTTCTTTCCTGTAATTGCCAGCAGTAGCAAATGATGACCGTAACATGTTCTGAGGTACATAGACAAGAATAAATCTGAGCAGACAAAAACTCACCAGGAGTTCTTTAATGTTTGTAGAAAATACGAAGGGTAATTTTTAACTGAGATGAAAGTAAGCAAGTGAAAAAAATGTTTCTAGTAAAACGGCATTCCTGTCTGCTGTGCCTGAGAGCTGTTTCCACGTGGGAGGGGGAGGAAGAAAATGTCACCTATTATATAATTGGAAAAACAGTTGTGAAACAATGATAATGATGGCATTTCCCCAAGGAATTATTTCCTGCCTGAAAGGACTTGTAGAAAGTAAATTTTAGTGAGACACAATAAGTCAAATTAGGATAAGATGCAATTTCTCCTTTTTCTTGGATCTGCCACAGCAATTTGGTGAACTGGAGGTGATAACTGCAAGCCTGGCTGGGTGGGGAAGGGCTGCGAATGCAAAAAACAATTGCCCTCTCAAATTTACAAGTTTTTATTCTTCAGCCCAGGCCTTCCCAGTCTGGCTTTTCAGTAGTAACCTGGCTATGAATGCCTGCATCTGTTACTATATTTCCTTTAGTTATCAGCAATTGGCAGCAGTCTGATGATGAACTAGGAGTTTTTGCATGGCACCGAGGGTGTCCTGGGAATGTGTATAGTGCATTAAAAGATGAAAAACGAGTAATGGGGAGGAAAACCACGGTGTTGATTGTAGCATCTTCCTTCTTTGCTCCTGTTGACCTTGCTCCATTGAAGCAAAGGACATTCCCGTATCCTCTCTGGTGGCCCCAAGAGCTGCACCTGGAGAGGTGACCAGGAAATGTTCTGCTGGGAAATCCATCTGAAGCCATACCAGGCTTTATAAATCTGATTTCTAGACCAATCCAAAATACTGTTGCCTTTGATCACCAGCAGTCTGGCCTGAATATGTGAGACATGCTGGCTGAAGGTTTCCTAAGCCATCTATTTCTACGTTCTTGGGTGTTTATTCCATTTATGATGGATTGTTAGGATTTCTTGGGCCAGAAAAGAAAGGATAGGCATTTAATAGTATTTTCTCTTCTTCAATCTTTTTGCTCCTGCTTTTCATGATTTATCTTCCGTTTTGGACACACTGACTTTTCCTGGAAGTTCATAGTGGGGAAGAGCAAGACGGGACAGATAAGCTGTCCTAAGTTAGACAGGAAGCTCTTGCATGACTGCAAATACCATGCAGGACCATGCAGGATCTATGGTTACAGCAAATCTCTTTGGTAAGAAATCCTCCCTCCAGATGAAATGAAACGGACATGAATGATTGCTTTCTGAGGTGGCTAGACCTTCAGGGGCATCTGCCGAATATGCGGGTGTTCAGTCTCTCTCATCTATTGGCACCTCACTCCATCTGCTCGTGTTTCATTCTGGGGCAACTAGAGAGGAGTGTTTAAGTGACACGAACGGCATTCATTTAACACCTGCCTTTCTTCCATGAGGTTTTCCTTTTGCCAATAGCCTGATTAGAAATGTTATCTTTTTCTTAGATATTTGCCAACTCAATGGTGACTTTGAGCGGGTTCCAGGTGGCAGAAAGCATCTTGCTTGCTGCACAGAGCCACTGCTGTACAGCAGCATAGCAGCCACATGAGGTATTGATTGAGGATGTCAGAAACAGCCTCTCTGAAGAGCTTTAATGATGCCAAATGCAAGGGTAATTCCTGCTTATCCTTAAGATCGACAGCTTGCACACGACACCAGCCAAACATCACTGAATCAGCAGGAGAACAGACTTCTGAATGATTTCTCCTAGATGTGTTTTCCTTTGGGGTTTCCTATACAGAAACCAAATTCCAATCTGTTAAACTATGAGAAGGATGTGGCTATTGCCTGAAGTGTCAGCACTCTAGTTTGGAGTAGATCTTCTCTGTTTTTCACAGCCACATGTGTTAAACAGCCTTTAAGAGAATTGTCATTCCTTTTCACTGGATTTTTATCAGTGTCTTTAACAAAACAAGTATATGCTAGTAGCGTCTAATGGGTCCCAGAGGAAGCTTTACAGGAGGAACTTTAACCTAGAAAAAAGGTAAAATCCAGGGCAATGTTTAGTCATTGCATGCACTGGGATTGTTTGACTATTCTGCCTAGTCAAGAGGAGATACGTGGGAGCCTTTTACTATGTCTCTATGTATTATATGTAAATGTGAGCTTTATTTTTAAACAGTTATATATGAATTATCTTTCTTTATCTCTACAAAATTGTTATATTCTGTTCAACTTCGCTCACCATTTTTCATACGTTATGACTCCATCCTTCCTTGCCTCTCTTTCTCGTCTTCCTAATTCTATTCTCCTTTCTTTGCAAAAATTTTTTCTTGACAGGTCTGGTTGCATGTGAGCCTGGAAAAGGTTCTTCATCCTCTTCCTAATGCAGGTGGTTTGGCACCATTTATTGAAAGCAAAATCACACGTAGCAGTTGGTCACCAGCTATCAGCCTTTACACGTGATACCACCCGTGATACACCAGAGTCTGGGATGACTCACTTGATAACAGTAATCTTTAAAAGGAATAAGGATGAATAATTACAAAAATATTTTGTTGCATTCCATAACATTACTTTAGTGCAAGATGGAAATTTCCATGCTTAATGATTGTATGAGTGTCACTCTTCCAATATTGGTAGAGACTGGGATACAGAAAGATGAACATTTAATAGGAAAAAAATTGACTGTTACCCGCATTCTCCCTTTTTAGAAAAAGCACCTTAGAAAAAAAGAAGTTGATTAATTTTCAGTTTACCTTTTCTTTAACGTAACAGACTTCCATTTGAGGTTTAATTGGGACTTTTCTAGCATTGCAACAAAAAGTTAGTGGAAGATAAAAGGGCATAGCAAGAAAAAATATTCAAAGTGAATAATTTAAGATCACATCCATAATTAATGGCATTTGGAAAGCTTCCTCTAGTGCTCTAATCATATCTCAAAATGTGCTAATTAGAGCAGTTTGGTACAAAACAGTGTATGCAGGTGTTGAACAGCTTTTTCTGTTCCTTTTTAAGAAATGTAGCAGTAACTGGTTCTCTTGGCATTAGCACTCACATTTAATAAATGTTTCACCATTTAACATATATTTGACAGCTGAAGAGTGTGCACATAGCTATTACCTTGTTAGAATAGATTTGATCAAGAATGCTGAATAAAGTCAGATATTTTTAGTACACCAGCTTAAGCTTGTAGTAAACAGTGAAGCACCCTATAATGTCCTTTGGGGATATAACTAGCAAAGACTTGAAGCCAAAAGGAAAAAAAACAAAATTGCTTTGAAAGGACAAAGTATCTACATTCATCTACTTGAAATTAAAGTTACCTGAAAGCAGTTCTGATACTTCAGAAAAGTTAATCATTTGCTTATGGCTTGCACTGTATTTAAGTGTTGTTATCTTTCGGCTGAGAGGGATTTTGCTGCTTGGTTCTTCATTTGTCTTGGGAAATCAATGACAACTGACATCACAGGTCCCCCTCTCTAACCCCTCTCCAAAATTAATCAATATGATCAGAAAGAAATTAGCTGTGCATTCAGGTCTCTCTGTGTATACATTTGGGCATGTATTACTGCTCTGCCAGAATGAAACAGAAAAACCTGAGGAGACGCTTAATGCCCAATTTCCTCAGAACGATCTTGACAGCTCTGCATTACTGAAACAGGAGCTGGTTCTTCAGGGCTGTAATGTCCAACAAGCAGGTGTGAGAATACTGTGAAATAAATAAGTCTGAATAGCACAGATTGCATTTGAAATGAATGTATCATGACTCTGCAGGATTTGTTTTATGCAATTATTCTAATAAAATGTTTTATTTTATTGAGGTTCTACAAAATTTCACAGAATGAAACAAATAGTTCCATAGCCATGTATTATTAATAACTTATTTCCTTTAAAGTTGAGAGCAGAGCTATTCTATTACATGTTGCAGATTCATTTTAAGATACTTTATTGGAGAGCCTGCAGTCTGAAATATTAATCTTGTGAAATTGAACACATGGGCTTAAACCTAAGATACATCCTATTTTTCAAGAGGCTCAGCAGTACCTCGTTCCATTTTTCCAAGCAATCTGTAGACTTACTGCCATGTATGAATTAGCTCTATTTCTCTGCTGTGCTCTCCTTGTTCCTACCCATTAGCATTCAACCCTCTTCTGTCTTCTGCAGCTAGATAATTTATTCCCCGAGAACAATTCATTTGACAGTGAAATTTGCCCTTTTTTGCATTTGTTATTTCTCCATGAACACATCACAATTTGCATTAATTAGTTTATTATTTGAAACTGTTTGATGAATAGTTTGTTTCAACCCATTTCACTCATGTAGCTAATATTAATTTGAGTGTTTCATCCCAGTGATTTACCATTCAAACTGTGTCCTATTGTATCATGTGGCGATTGTTCCTGCTTCTGCTCTGGATGACACAACTGGAGTCAATCAAAACCAGATATATGGTTCATGAAAAGTTTTCAAAGAAAAGTTCAGTTCTATTTTCTTACTATTTTCCACAATTATTTTTATTCCTGAGTAAGCCCTCAACATTTTTTACTTTTGTATTTTTCTCTTTTTTCCCAATTTCAAAACTGAAAAAAGGGATTTTTAGTCTTTCTTTTTCTTTCTCTTTCTCTCTTTCTCTTTCTCTTTCATTCCTTTTCTTTCTTTCTTTCTTTCTTTCTTTCTTTCTTTCTTTCTTTCTTTCTTTCTTTGTCTGTCTGTCTGTCTGTCTGTCTGTCTGTCTTTCATCCCATGTTCAAGGAGATTGAGTAAAATAAATTGGGGCTTTACTTTTTTCAATAGTAAAACATTTTTTTCAGTTGAGGACAATTTTTCCTGAAAACATGCTGTTTGTAAAAAAATATTTTTGATTAATCCAAGTTATACAGTGTCTAAACAGCTTCTGCTTTCCCATGAAGTATGATTCACCAATAAAAAATCCTGTTTTGTCATATTAAGTAAAATTCTAATGGCATTCTTCCACTTCCTCCTTCATTTGAGAAAAAAAGTTATACCATTAGGAAAACTGGAAATACGTGCACAAGAAAGTAAAATAAAGTTTCAGCATCGACAAGAACAACCATGAACACTTTCTTTCTCCTCTGTGGGGAGTTCTGGTCTCTTGCTCCAAACTTCAAGTAAACCTTCGAATAGAATCACTTTATTTCTTAAAAAATAGGTATTATATCTCTGTACAGATCCAGTCTGAAAAACATCATCTCAGGATGCACAGAAAGTTGTGATGTTCATCAATACTCACAAATATATACCACCCCAAAAGAAGCAGAATGCTGTCCTAATATGTTGGAGATTAGAGTAATAATGAAATCCTCCACATTTTAATGGTATTCGTTGAGGGTGTTAGAAACCAGAAGCTAAATACTGTTCTATGAAAATAGGAAAAGATTGGGTAAAGAACTCCCTTACATATGGATTATTTTTTAAAAACAAATCTTGGAAAAATGGGAATGTTCGAGTATATAATTATATGTATTTGAATTCTAATAATTTAAAGAGTTCAGCAAATTTGCCCAAGAAACCATGAAGTGTCCACTTATGGCAAAATCAAGGAAGGGCAATGATGGAACACAAATGGGAAAGCAGAAGGAAATGGCAGTATAATTAGTGCCGTCAGAATGCTTTCATAGAACAGAGATCCTGTCACGCAGAGAGTGCAGCTTTTGAGATCTCAGATGTGTTCGGTGAATGTTTCTCTGCGATATAATACATCCAAGGCATTTTTGAGACAGGTAATATATTGACACAGTGTTCTGAGGAGAAAAGTACCGCTAAACAAGATGAAGAGAGCCCACAGAAACAGGGTAGGGACTAAGCGAAAGTAAACATAAAGTTCAAACCACAGCCCTAAAGATTTGTTTCTGGGCAGATGCTGCCATTGTTTATTCTTGACTAGGTCTGATCTAGGAGGACTGCACTTGCAAATATCACATTTGTATTTCTGATGACAGAGAATTAGTAAATGAATAACAATGATAAATTGCATGCGGGAAATAGAGGCTGCTCTGGATCGTTTGCAGAAGTAAACAAGCACATGCTTCAACACAAATGTGTTTGTGTCCTTATCCTACACAGCTGTGCTGCCAGGTATGCAGAAAGTGTCAGTCTTAGGGAACTGGAGCTTCATCCTTGGGATTAATAACTGAAGAGCACCACAGCAGCAACTGAACATTAGTGAGCGGCCTGATGTACCTAAAGCTCAATACAACTTCTGAAGAACTGATTGGTGAATATCATATATGAACAAGGAAGCACTGCTTTTTCACTTGTCATGGCATGAAGAAGGACTAGCATGTTTCTTTTTAGCTGTTTCAATTGCTTCAGTGAGAGTTATAACTGCTGTTATGAGTCATGAACCTCTGGCACTAATGATACGCTCTTGTTTTGAGTTCTAATAGTCATCCTTCAAAAAAAATTATGAAGGATTGAAAAGGATTGAGAAAAGAATAATAGAAAAATACATTTTTCTAGGGAAAAACTGAGAACATTTTATCTGTTTAGTGCATCAAAGAGAAAATTAAGAGGTGATCGTGGGAAGAGATGGCTCCTTGTAGGTGGCATTTCTGTCAGAAGATGAATCCATGAGATTCAGGATCTGGAAGCTAGACTTAGGTAAATTAAAAGAGAGCAATTAATCAGTGGAACAACTTTCCTTCAGGTATGACGGATTCTCTGTCACTGGCAGCTTCTAAATCAAGTCTCAACATCTTATAAAAGATATCTTAATGCTCAAAATAAAATAAAACTCCCAAGAAGTCATTTACATGAGATTTTTGGCCTACTGTGTAAAGGAGGAGAGGAAAAAGATCTCCATCCTTAAAATATGTCCACGGGACCTTCATTTGTAGTTTACACATCATTGGTATTAAAGTCTTTCAAATAATTTTGGCATATGTGTACAAAATGAACTAGTGTCTGTGTTACTACAGGGAATTTGAATCGAATCTCAGAAAATTATAGATACGACGATCATGTCTCTAAACACTTAACATGGAGATCTATTGGCAAAGCACTTAAACATCAAGTCTTTCTGGAGCATCAAATCAAAGAACGTGAATGATGACAGCCACAATCTAAACAGTTTTATCAGTATATGCAGTACAGTCTGAGAACTGTGGACCTCATGGAAGTCTTTTCTTGTGGACAGTGAGGCAGGCAGTGTTGCCTTGCTAAACGAGTTCTGTCTTTATGGTGGATATTTCTGTGCTGAAATGCCACAGTGGGATATTGTTTGTATGGAACAGAAAATGCAGTTACTTCTGATAAAAGTAGCTGCCATTGCTCTGCACTGCATGCTGCTTTATCATAAACTTCTTTGGTTAATGTATTTTTTTCCTGGTCTGGGGTTTAGCATTTTAGCATCTTTCTGAAATTGTGTGCATTAAAAATATTGGTAGAGAGCAAGCCCGGCATCCAAGCACCAGTGTATTTAGGGATGACTGTAAAATACCCAGGATCTTTCCCTGAGATCTCTCTTTTGTAATTTAGAGTAGAAATCTGTCCATGTTCAGAAAGAAAGAGAATGGGCAAGCCTAATCGGTGCCAGCAGGCATTGGAGCTGCTTGCTTCATCTCCATTTCTCACACCTGTCAAAACCAGCAAAAAAAGGGAGGCAAGGGGTGTTACCAGCTAACGTGGCTTTCGGGAGTATCATTGAACGAGATCTAAGTACCGCAGCCTGAGGGGCAGTATGAAATCCAGGCAGGAAACCACCTTGGGTTTGGCCCTTAATCTCTGGCACTGCCATAGCTTTTGTGAATGTAGGAATGGGCTGGAAACACGCAGCAGAATCAGTGAGGTAAAGTGATAAAGTGCCACTAATTCTCACAGCAGAAAAAGCCAAAACTTCTACTTTTACCCAATTTCTGCTTTGACTGTGGTGTCCACAGATGTGATACTCTGCTTTTGTCATTATTCCTTGAATTAAAGGAAACCTCCCTGCATCTCTGGAGCACATCCCTGAGGAGAGATTGGTTTTGGATGAGAAGCACATTTTGGTATTTCATCCTTTTCAAAACCCAGAGTTTATTTTCTTTCTGTTTGTCAATCAGCATGAAAAAGCCTTTTTAGCTCTTAGTGCACCGGAAACAAATATGAAAAAAAAGCCAGAAAGCTTCAGGCAGTTTTAGTGTGGGGGAATGCAATGCTGATGTAAAGCTGCAGCAGATGTACAGCTTAATTAGATGTTAATGAATAGACAGATGCATGTAAGTGAGCAGCTCCGAGGGTGTGGAAGGAAGCAGAAATATGGGGCAGTAAACACTTTGATGTTGCGTGGGTAAAGGTACATTTCAACATTACTCTGCTTGCTGCTGTTTCTTGTATCCAGACTGGATTTTCCTATCACTGTGTGGCAGCAAATCATTTTGTTTCTTGCTGGTACAGTGAAGGAAACTGAAACAAGAGTTTTCCTTCCCACAGCCGTGCTTTGGATTGCTTCAGTTCTCCCACTCCTGGGAAGAGTTTGCAAACCTGAGGTGGCAGAGATCCATGTGGGAAAATTTTCTGCAAATCTTTGGTATCAGAACTGTGAAGAAATTTAAGGGGATAGCTGGTGAAAACAGAAGGTGCTCTGGACTTGGAAGGAACAGGTGAAAATACAAGCAGAAATAAGCAGGGTGCAAAACAAGATGCAGAGACAAGAAGAACAAAAACTTAGTTCTGGTAGTGAGATCACAAATCACCTTTGACCATACAGATAAATTAGTATGCAGAGGGGCTAATCATAGCCAGCATAAACACACAAAACAAATCCACCTGTGAAATAGGGTTAGGAAGATGTGTGCAAAAGAAAACTAAATACTATCAGTTAAAAGGAGCAAAGAAACAAATAACATGAGAATAAAAAGGCTGGTAGGTTTAAACACTTGCTGTGCTGCTTGTTAAGAGGAATCCTTATATTATTTGGTGCATATAAATCTCCTTGGATGTATTTTTTTTGAGGGTAGTTTAATATGTAAAACTAGGGCATTTTCATTGTCTGTCCTCAGTGGAGCATTACAAATCTTATTTGTAGATTAAAAGGAGCAATAGACTCTGAAGTATTCCCAGCTAAAGACCTTTTTCTTTCCTGGAGTTTACGAGGCTGATGAAGACCCCAGGTGTGATGTATGGTATATCGCCAACCCCCTGCTGAAGCCATGTAACCTCCCAAGGCTGAGGTACTGAGAGCAGTCTCAGAGGAGAGGTTAGCAGAGGAGAGGGAGATGTGGATGAGGACACAAAGCTTTTCTTCACAGAGAATTGAGGGGTTTTTTGAGAGGGTGTGTTCCCTCTTCTGAGACGTGCAGTAGGCGGCCTCGTGTACATCCCTCACAGTCCGTAGCAGGGGACCTTACTGCTGATGAAGGATCCAGAGACTGAAGTCCAGTCTCGGATGGGGATGGCAGGCAGAGATGGCTCCTCATCCTGAACTTCTAGGGATGCATGCTGATCATGTAGGAGTACTCTTTGTACTTTGATTTCTTTGGAAATACATGTGGATTAGCTTCTGTGGAAATATAATCTAATTGAGCCCTAAGTATTTGGAATAATGGTCAGTACCCTTCTGTGTGTCTGTCTGCCTGCCTCTGTCTGCCTTTTGATCTATCTACAATGTTTCTAGTCTCTCCGCTAAAGTGAGACACCCTTCTTAACAGCCCCTCTGTCTGAAGCCGGTATAACTTCATTATGACAAAGTAGTTTTATTCCTGATAATGAAATAACTTTTTTTGTGCTTTACAGTGCTTGAATATCTCAGTGCCCTTTCTGAAACCTATTGTCTCCAATGTACCTTTCCATGCTCCCTTCCATTCCAATTAGCACCTGCCTATGGTATTAGTAATTGCTTGCTAATTTTGGAGCAGGCAGTACCTCTGCATATTCTGAGGCCAATTTTAAGGCTTGCATGGGGCAGAGGAAGATCCTGGGTCTAGTGCAAGATATTTACACCTGGTATACACACACCTGTCTTCCTCATCCCTGCCTGCCCACGGTGCAGATGCTCACACCCTACATCTCACAAATAACTGTTTTGCTGCAGGGCTGGCTCAGTGTGGAAGCTGAAGGGCAGTGTCAGGTGGTGGAGGGCTAAGGACACGTGGAAGATGCTGACTGTAGGCATAAACTGGAGCTACACAGGATTTTGAGGCACATTAGAGTTTTACTGAATGGTGCAGTCTTAGATATGACAAATATGTCACAGTAAATAGATTGCACACAGCAGGAGCACAGCTGATATGCTTAACTAAAATATTTACACAAGCGTTCATGTTATATGTTTTCATACTTAATCTTGTTCATGTACAACATCCTGAGAAGTATGAATGAGTCAAAAAAACTTTACTAGAGCCTACATTTCTGCATTACTACATTCTTCTCTGAAAATACTGCCTTTTTTTTTAAGAAAAATCTTTTATTTATGCCTGCTGCTTGGTATGTTTGTTACTGGTTTGTTACATGTATCAAAGACTGACAGTTCATAGACATGATGTGGCATAAGGAAGTCCTTTGAGAAGCAGGTGAGGGAGTTGGTGTTGTTTAGCGAGAAGAAGAGGAGGCTGTTTGCTATCTACAACTACCTGGAAGGAGGTTGTAGCCAGGTGGGGATCAGCCTCTTCTCCCAGACAACCAGGGATAGGACAAGAGGACACAGCCTCAGGCTGCATCAGGGGAGGTTCACGTTGGACATTAGGACGCATTTCTTCACAGAAAGGGTAGTTAAACATTGGACACTGGTTGCCCAGGGAGGTGATGAAGTCACTGTCCCTGGAGGTGTTTAATAAAGGACTGGACATGGTACTTAGTGTCCTGTTCTAGTTGACAAGGTAGTGATCAGTCAAAAGTTGGACTTGATCTCAGAGGTCTTTTCCAATCTAATTGATTCTGTGGCTTTGATTCTGTGTAAAGGGCAGGAATTCCAATGTACTGGTTACTGCCAAGCAAGTTGAGTCATTCATGTTTACTAATTCTGCTGATACTGTTATTATCACTCATTTTTCAGCAGAGTATGGCAAAAAAGAAAATCTAATCTGCTCTACATAGTAGGTAATATGTAACAAAAATACACTGCTTAAAATAAATCTTTCCCATCTTTTTCATCTCCTGGTCTTTTATCAGATGTGTAGGCAAGAAACCAAGAGATAAGCATCAAGTTAATTTATTGCCATATCATTTTTCCTCCTCCCTTCTCTCCAGACTTTGCATAGCTGATGCATGCCTAATGCTAAGGAGGTATTGTTATAGTCTTACGGGAGAAGCAGAGTGAAAACTGTAGAAGTAATGCATTTTGTCTGTAAGGGAAATAAAATCCATAACGATTTACAGAATCTGCCAGAGAAAAAAGAACAAGCTGGGATCCTTCTAGGAACCTCATATTCAGCCAGGAGCATTTGTGTTCTATTTAAAAATGCAGAAGGAGCATTGACATCTAGCATTTGTTCCAGTATTTTACTAGAGAGATTTAATAGTCCACAATTCAATTTGAAGTGAAAGTATCCCCACCAATGACTCTTTATAAAGTCTTTTGGAGACCGAAGTCAATATCTATGGGCCTTTGGAGACGCAGTAATTGATTACCTGTCCAAGCCAATGAGCATTAAAACCCAAAGAGATTCAGAAATGCGCTTTACTATTGCAAAACCTCACCACTGATACCACTGATGCACAATGACTGGTCTATGCTGAAGTTCAGTATATAAATAAAACACCTTGTTCTGAGACTTAATTGAAGTTTTGTAACATCCAGAAAACTCTAAGTCAACACCTTTTTCTGTAGTGCTGGTATGCCTGGATTAATACCTTGAGTACATTCTTGGTGCATGATGGACATAAAATATATCAGATTTTGCAGCCACTCCTTTGTATGCTAACACTGTCATCCTTTGCCCCCTCAGCTTGTAAGGATAACATCACCTTGTCTTCTCAAAGCTCCTTTCATCATGAAGACCTCTTCCAGCAGTACACAAGAATCTCTTCACCCCTCTAAAATCGAGTGAATTGAGCAATTGCTTTTTGATTCTTAGAAAGCCAGGAGCTGTTTAAGAGAGCCAACAGTTTGTGACTGAAAAGGAGGGAGAACTGAGTTTCCAACTGTAGCTGCATATGACAAATAAACTGTGAGTGACAGAAACTGAGACTCAGTAGGGGAAGTAGTTGATTCAAGCTTTTGGAAAATAAGAACACTTCTTTGGGGAAACTGTTGACTTAATGAGTTTAAGATCTAGGTTTTCCAACTTACCTGAAACACATCATTTATCAATACAAAGTTGGGGGATTGCTGAGATAACTGAACTGGAAGTGGGTAATTTCTTGGAAATCTGATGTCATGACTTTAATTTCATTCCCTTTTCTGCTGAATCTCATGATTGAGTTCTGATTATAAGAAAGACTTCAATGGAGGTGAACTCAACAGGTCTTTTAATTATGAACTTGAATTCAGTATCTACTGTACCTTACCTGAATGTACTCCCCATTCCTGAGAGGCATTTGACTGACAGTTTTCCATTAAAATCTCATAGATGACAGAGATTCCACAGTCCTGGATGTCAATATGTTAGATGTCCAAACCAGATTTTCCTATCATGTTCCCTTCTGTAACTTCACATCTGCAATATGTATGAAATGTGTTGCATACACCAGTGAATGTCACACCTATAGAATGTCCTGTCCATAAAGCACATGAGCTGCACTGGTTCCCAAACTTTGTAGCACACCAGCGAGTGAGTTTGGAAATCTCCCGAAGCGTGTAGCTGAGATCCTGCCCATCTTTTAAGAAAGGTAACAAGTACAGTCTGGGCTATAGGCTAATCAGCTGGCCTTCAGCCTCCAAAAAGATGTTGACAATATCCTGATGGAAGCTGTTTCTAGGCACATAAAGTACTAGAAGGCAATTTGAAGAAGTCAGCATGGATTTATCAGGCTCAAATTTGTGCCTTCTAGGGTGGAATGACTGATGTTGTGGATGAAGGGAGAGGAGTTCATTGTTTGCAGAAATTGTCATTTAGCACAGCTTTCTTCTTACTGTTCCATAGCATCCTGAAAGCCTAACTGAAGAGACATAGACTAAGAGGTCTTCTACAAGGCTGTTGATGAGATAAGATCGAGAAATGCACATGGAAATGTGCACGAAATACTCATGAAAGTATTAAATGTGACATAATTTCTCACAAGTGCTTACTAAAATTTATCCTTTGCTTTCTGTCTACTATGTTGGAGAAATGTGAACTTAAGGACAAACAAGGGCTTTGTTTTATTAGAAGAATCACTTGATTATTAGTAGGAGAGCAAGTTAAAAAAGAATATATGTTGATTTTATTCTTGAAATGTGTGATATTCCCGTGAGGTTTGTTATGTTTCTTGCATTCAGAGAGCTGTTTATTGTTTTTCTTTTTAGTATCTTTTTGATGAGATAATCAACAAATATGTCATAAGTGGACTTACACGATGATTTGAGATATTAAATAGCTACAGCAATCCAGCTTCAAAAATCCCTTTATTATGAAGATAAAATCATAGATAAAGAAGACTTCCCTTTCTTTAATTAAATACATGAATTTTTAAAGTGCTGAATAATAATAATGAAAGAAAGAAGACGCAGTGCTTCAGAAATATATTGTGAGGATTTTCTTTTCTTGGACTGTTGTTTCTTATCTTTCTCAGACAATTCATACATGAACTCTGTTGTATTCTAGAATGAGTTCTACTTGAATGTTTCAAGAGCTGAGCCAGCCCTTTCAGGCTAATTCCTCCATTTATTTAAACCAATAAAACAAAAAAATACCCAGATCCATTCTTTCACATGTCCTGATTCAGTGAGTAGTTAAGTAATTTGGTTAAATACATTCTGAACTTTAAATATAGTCGCAATCACGCTGATTCATTTTGATTATTCATATGCCTAAAAGAGAGACAAGCAGAACTACTAAATACATTGCTGAATCAAGTGTGTCCTCTGTCGCAAAGTTTTAAGCTGCTGTTTCAGTTGGGAACTCAAGAGGTCTTTTAATTATGAACTTGAATTCAGTATCTATTGTACCTTACCTGAACGGAATCACAGTGTCCCAGAAATACTCAAAATTGCTGCAGACACCTAGATCTGGGTTGGCCTACTGGAATTTCACTAACTCAACAACAGCTGAAGACTCCTAATAGAAAAAGCAAGGAGGTCAACCACCTCCAAACTCTTTGGCTGTTCATAACTTCTTACAGCTCAATGCTTTTTTTTTTTCCCCCCCTCTTTTTTTAGATTAGAAATAACTTCAAAAATATTTTTACTTATTTCGTATTTTGATGCAGAACGGGAAAAGCTCATTATCAAATCAGGCCCTCAGCCTTATAATCTGATGACATTTATCCTCTCTAGACACAGTCAGAATTTTTAACGTGAAACTATTTGTTCATAGTGGGGAGATAGCAGGTGGCAGTGAAAATGAAATGAGGTTTACTTTGGGTAATATTTCAAGCACAAGAGGAACTTCTATTGAAAAATAAAAACTTTAACTCATTATCTAACCACCAAGGGAGAGGTGTTTTCCTCTGTTTTGTTTTGTTTGTTGAGGAAAAGGAATGCTACCTCCTTGTCACTACATTTATACGTTATTGGCCAAACCTTTGTCTTTGGGAAGCACCTAGAGACAGCAAGATTCACTGATTTCTAAGGGCAAAATAAAAACATAGATACGAGGTATGATATATCATTGGAATTGCCTGGAGATGTGGGTAGCCAATAAGGGAATTCCACATAATATTCTTTCCTGAAAATAAATCAGGAAAGTCAATGAAATTGAATTTATCAGATAATTTTTGACCTCTGGAGACTGAAAAGACTCAAGAAATAGTTGTCTTTTCCATCATTGGTCCTCAACCCAGGAAATAAAAAGATTAAGTAAAGAGAAACAACAGAGCCAAATGTTCTTGCTATGTGACAGCTGTGCAGCTGAATACTCCCGGCCAATTTCTCTTCCTTTGTTTTGGACAAAATGTGAGGATTTTGGCTATTTGGGTTTTCAGGAAGCTTGATGTAGAAGTGACATAGCAGCTCTTACAGAAAGCTGCATTTCTGTAATGGTGAAAAGTTACACAGGAGGCCCTAAAGTATTCTCTAACTTTTTGGTCTTAGAGAGAGTGTTGCTCCAGTGGAGGCGGGAGCTCTAGTGAAAGTTGAGTAGACAGCTCAATTAATTTTTTTTTTCCATGAAAGCTTTTTGGCTTTCACAAGCAACAGAGATGACTATTCCTCCTGCCATGCTTAAAATCTCTGAGTCTTCATGCGCACATTAGTCATGAACTGACAGGAAAGAGCCCAAAGGATGAAGCAGAGGATGCTAGTGCATTTAGTCACTTGTGTCTTTGCTATTGTTGTCAGCAGAAGAGGAAATGTTGGAAATGCTCATAAGTGATTTTAAAAAAAAAAATGGTTTAACTTTTAGAGAAATGCACAATAGGTATGCCTGTGCAACTCAAGGAACCTCAGATTTTTTTTGTCACCACTCATCCCAGAAAGAACTCTAACTTATTCTTGTTTTACTGATCTAAGGTAGATACAAAGTCTCAATGATTTGACCAGTGATGGACAAAGAAATTTGTGATAGAGTGAACAGATAAAACCAGCATCCATATCCCAGAGTGTTCTGTTTACCTGTAAACAATTGTTTCTTACTGAATTAAGAAGCAGGGTTCTGTTTAGCAGCCATAAAGCTGCAGTCTAAACAAGTGAATTACAGGGGCAGAGTTCCTCCTGCTTTTTTAAATCCCGGATGTGACAAACTCTAGGAACTAGAATTAGCACGTATTTCTACAATTACATCCACTGATAGTGAGGGATTCTTTTGCAAAGAGGTCCAGTTCACTCTGTCTTAAGCAGGGAATGCATCTGCTTGTTAGAGGACGTTCTCTTCCCCACACACCCTGTTTGCTACCGTCATGAATGCGTGACTCACAAGAACCCAGTGAGAATGAGCTGAATTTCCTCTCTCTGACCTCCTCATGCAGTCTAACATGGGATGAAGGTTGATTAAATTCACTGCCACTTGAGCAAAGTCAATATGTAATAGCTTCTCTAGTTAATGTTAAAGCCACCTCTTTAAAAAACTCATAGGTAGGAGAATTAGTAATCCACATGCTGGGACTGCATTTTACTTCTAGGAGAAGAAAGTGAAAAACCAAAAGACAACAAGAAAGATTCTGTGAATTGCAAGTCTGTGACAGTGTCTGGAAAATTTCTGTGTATCTCCCAGCTGAACTGTGGGGTGACTAGTGGGGAGCTGATATAAGGTTTGCTCGTGTGGTATCCCAGCACTCTGAGCACTGGCATCTTGCTTGAAGAAGCACACAAACATCCCAGTTCCTTATTAAAATCAAGTATCCAGGAGGGGAAGATGGCACTTTATAATGAAATGCCAAAGCTGGAAAACGATCAGGAAAGCACAGCTGATGCAAACCAAAAACCAAACTCTGACAGATGTTTACTACAGAGAGAGAACTTCCCAGTGATTCAAATCACTGTGGATCCGTCTACCTCAGCTCTGAGCTGTTGATAGGTAAGTAGAAGAAACTGCCTTCAGTAAAAGATTAAATATCAGATTAGATTTTGTTATGAAGGTTATTGCAATGTTATCGGGATCACTGTGTACATTAACTCATGCTGCTGGCCAGTGTTTGCACAGTAGTCAGGCTTCTCCCTCACCAGCTTCTCAGCTTTAAAACTCTTTTATTCTTAGCCTTCCTCACAATCTCTCCTTAAATATCTAACATATAATTCTGGAAAGCATTTTGAAATACAAAATTAAGCCTAAATTATGCAAATCAATTAAAATTAAGGGTCCCTGTCATTTTGCAAAGCTAGTAATTAAAGATTTTTCTTTTTTTTTTCTCCCCCAGGCTTTGAAAGTCTGTGCAAAAGTTTCAATCAGTGGGGATCCAGGGGCTTTCCAGCAAACAGAAATTCTAAGGAAGTAGCATTTAATGGAGTTTCCTTCTCCTTCCTCCTGTCCCATCCCAGAAGAGACAGACCCATTCAGAACTGCATTCACCAGCTCTGGAATGAAACTAGTGGTGGAAGTTAACAGTCCTAGAGCTGTAGGAGAGGAGTGGTACTGCTCTCCTTGCAGCAGGGTGGGGCTGTGTTTCACTCACCTGAGAGATTGAGACCCTGGGAGTTTTATGAAGGCCAAAAATATTTTGCTGTGATGACAACTGAAAGAAAAAAAGTTTTCTCTCAAGTATGTCAAAACCAGTTTGTATGTCTCCAAGCAAAGTTAAGGAGTGATTTTTATTGACTTTTCTGTTCTGTGTATGCTTGTTTTCTCATGCTCTTTTTCTGAAGAGATCAATGCAGACTTTTAACAAGGTGAACCTTGTAGTAGAAATCATGAAATGATTTTCTACAGTACTTCAAAAAGGAGGAAAAAAGGAAACTCTAACATGTATGGAGAAATGACAAGTCACAGTTGTCTAAAGACTTAGGGGTTTGACGGCTAAGTCTAGTTTGCATGTGAAAAATTTTCACAAACGTAGGGTTAGAGAACTAAAGCTCATTTAAGGTGGCAAGAATGTCAGCACCTTTATCCTCATGACAAGTAAATGGCTGCATAACCAGTTTGGGACTATAATCAACATACAAATTCTTCTTAACAGAGTCAAGAATTTAAGTTACTGATTCAGGATGGGGTCTAACTTACCAAGGTTTAGTAAACTTAAATGTTTAGTAGCTTTATTCCATCTCTGTTTCCACAATCTGTTGCTTATTCAAAAATCTGTCTATATTCATATGGTGTCCTCTTCTCTGTGAAGTCTGAGTGTTCCATAGTAGTGTATCAGACTCAGTTTATTCTTAATCTCCATCACATCTGCTGAATTCTCTCATATTTTTGTCTTTTGTTCTTTGACAGTCGACTAGAATTTTTTTTCTCCCTCTGTTTGTCAGCTCCTCTGTTCAGGATTATTCTTATTTCATAGTTCCTCAGTCCCAGATTCCTTACAGACATGTGTTGGGGTTTTTATTCATAACATGTTAGTCTTTCCGGTCCCTCCTTCATGTGCCAGACCTGGATTTTGGCACATTCACTGTAAATTAAATCTGGGTATTGATGCTCTGTCAAATAAACAATTGTTTCTTGGAAAGGAACTTATCCTGGACTACCACATTTAAAGATTTTGGGAGGGCCATGACTTCCTATAATACTTTATATTATAAACAACTTTTTTTTTTTTT
>VZRN01000344.1:1132983-1302227 GCA_013397935.1 Dasyornis broadbenti | reverse complement strand
TTTTAATTCTCCTTTTTAACCTCTGGTTACTTGGTATTTATTTAAATGAAAATGAAATCAGATTCTGCCTCCTCTCTGTTGGCTCCTTCACAAAAGCAACTTTGTCAAAATTAATTTGGCAACCCAAACTGTCCCCTATGTACTCATCATCAGAACTACTCAAATTTGCTTTTAAGCCTACAAAATGAAAAGGTAGACTATAATTATTACGGGGGGTTTTTTTTGTTTTTTTTTTTAAAGAAAAACAATCACTATCTTGGAGCTGGTTTCTAGTCTTAAACCCCACCTAACTCACATACACAGAAAACACATTGTTCCACTGAAAATTCATGTACTTAGTGCACCATGTGTGGTGTATAGGTAACCAGATTTAAATGGAAAATGTTAATTACTTGATCAGTCCATGGAAGACTTTCATAATATTCAGGTCCTCAGGGTTCAGCTCTGACTTGGCAACAGATTTTGTTTTGTGGCCTTGGATGGCTCCCTTACTCTGTCAGCTTCTACCCCTCTTCAAGAGAAACTTCTGTTGCCAAAGGTTTGCTAGCTTCCCAGGACATTGTAAATGAAAAGCACCCCTGAAAATGAGACTTTGAGATATTTCTGTGAGCAGTGACTATCTAATTAGGCAGATAGGTGAAATTAATAATAATTTGTAGACACAAGCAATATACTGATACTTCTGGAAATGTCAGTGCCAGTAATCTAACATAGCTCATAAAAAAAAGATTAAAGTCCCACAGTGAGTCATGGAGAGCCTGTGCTTCTTCATCCTGCTTATTTCTAAGAGTCATCCTCTTCATCACTGCTTGATTTAAAAGAAAAATTGATACACATGGTGGTTGGTTCAGATAAAGGTATGCTAATCACTGACTGGTTTCAGTTTATAAAGGCTGTTAGAAATTTCATCCCTGGTATGTGGCTTTGGATTTTGATTTAATTGCAGGTGGGACACAGAAACTCTAATGAAAGAAAACCACAGTCTTAGGGAACAAAGGACAAATTACAAAGCAGTTTTTTGCTTTTATCCAGTGGAAGATGAGGTCATAGTTAGGAGCAAGATGGCTCTCAGAGATAGATGTCTGCAGTAATAGACTGGGGGCTTATCAGACTGCCAAGCTGCAGCACTGGGGATTTTTGAAGTGAGTGTATGGTTGAGATGCTTGTCCAAATGCTGAGTGAGAAAATAAGCCCTTGATGCATAAAGCCAGAACAATCTTAAGCGAAATAAATCTAGTTCTGGTTAGAAGCTAGAACTTCAGGTTTTGCTTATGGAAACTGTTCTCCTGTCCTGTTGTTTTGATGAGGACTAGGGCAAGAGCATCTAAAAATAGTGGAGCAAGATGAGGGGTAAAAGGGCAAAAAATCCCTTCCAGTATGGAAATTCTAATATATCTTGGGTTTCTGCCCTTTAAAGAGAGAGATGGTTTCTTACACTCTTTAAAGTACATTGTCAACACAAATGAAACACTACTACTTTTAGGATTAATGCTGTAAAGATTCATTAAGAAACAGCCCAAAGTGACAAATCTTAATCTTGTATATAAAATTTTTAGGCAGATGCTACTGTGCCTGTATATATGCATATGAATATTATCATTCTTGGGCTGATTTGCAGTTTATTGCATGGAAAAAGTTAACACAGAGAAGTTGCTTATATTTACTAAACTTCCTTCACAGAGATAAGAAAGTTTTTATCTCACCCTTGGCTGAGAGAAGCTCTTCACTCAATCAGAATCACTGGTTTTATGCTGAAATTCCACAGGCCAGTTGTATCCTCAGCAGACATCAGCCTGACCGCTCCAGTGCATCCCATCCTCAGTACAACAGGTACTGAGTTTCTGGAAAATACAAAAATATACTCCTGGAGATTATTCTGATTCATTGTGGGCTGCACTTTCTAATCCCTGTCTAAACCCAGATGAGAAGTTGTTCTTTCCAAGGTGTGTGCCTTACATCCCATTGTATCTGGGGACCTTCTGCTGTTGATGGTGGGGACACCCAGGTGACACCTCTAAATCCCCACTTTAAAAAGACAGCATTAACCAGTGAGTGCACCTGAGTTTTCTTTCCTGTTTGTCATGTCTGCTGTGACCTTTGCCCTTTCACCTCCACACGCCTTTCTGTTTAGCTGCTTTTAAATGGGCATAAAGATACTGGCATTGCTCATAAAATACATTCAGTTCTGTAGATGAAAAATGTTTTGTCGCTTTCTAGGTGGATATTTAGCAATTGGTTGATTTTGTTTAATATTTTGGTCTAACAGGTGAACATGATTTTTGATTTTATCTTTGTATCTTCCTTTTGATTGTGGAGAACCTCTCTAACTCAGTAAATATTTTCCTGCTCTCCAAGAGATGGGAATGATGAGGGTGTTACTGCACCTGAGACTAAATGCACATTTGCGTGTGCATGCATCTGGGAAAAAAAAGCTTATTGCACCAGACCTGAAGCTATAAGTGTTAAACCCATTCCACAAACTAAACCGACTTCAGGGAAGAGGGAGAGGAAAGGTGAGACCTTATTTTAAGACGACATTCTTTATGTGTGCACCTGTAAACACAACTGCACATGGAACTGCTCAGAAGCCATTTTTGTAACTGTACATATTTGCTTACCTTGTAGCCAGGAAGATCAACACTTGAAATTTAATTTATGATACTCTTTGAGTCAGTATCAGTATTGAGGTATTTAAGAACACTTTTTCTAAAGTGTTGTGATTTCTGTTTGCATTTATGCAGTCTTTACAATAACTACATTGCAGGAAATAAAATAAAAAAAAAAAAAAAAACCAACCAAAAACCAAAAGACTTTCCAAAAAGACAGGCTGCTAAATCAGTGACTTCAACAATTAGGAATTAATAACATTTTACTTTTTCAGAGGTGTATAACTCACCCAGTGCCAGATGAGGTTTCTTGGGGGTGACAAAAAGCCCATTCTGTAGTAATTTAAAACTGCAAATTTTAAAGTATTATTCCAAATCAAGAGGTAGGAATGGAAGTTTGTCTGAAAGCTCAGGAGAAAATACCAACATATTTTAACCTGTGTTTTGGAATAATTCTTGGCTGAAATAATTAAACTGTAAACTGTGATCCACATAGAAAGTTCCAGCCACAGTAAAAGTAAAATATTAGTGTTCAAACCCTGGAAATTTCTTTCTTGGCAAATTATTAAATTTTGAAATTCTGCTTCTCGCTCACTGATATAAAATGTTTCCACTCTAAAGTTCAGATTAAAAGCAAATTATGAAACATTTTGTTTCAGAAATATTTGGATGAGGTTACTGAAGCCTCAATTTTGTTAACATTCAAGTTGTCCCTTTCCATTTTATTGCTGAGTCTTTTGTGCATTTTCATTTCAATTGAAACTAAGCCAGCCCCCCGAAGGGAAGATATGTTAGCTTAGGCCCTCAGACACAGCTGATATCCCTTTAGAAGCTGTTATTGTCCTTCAAGTCCCTCTTCAGATTAAATTCTAGCTGTGCTTTGGCTTTCCTGGTCTTGTCCATCCTTGCACGCTCTGACAGTCTTGACATTCTTGTCAGGGCATCTCTCTCTGCTTCCACCCTCTCTGCCTTTCCCTTTTATGTTTCAGTTTAGTCAGGAATTGCTTGCTCATCCATAGAGGCCTCCAGCCACCTCTGTTCCATTTGCTGCTCATCAGGATGATAGCCCATTCTTGAGCTTGGGGGAGCTGATCCTTGAAGATCATCTGGTTCCTCTGGACCTCTCTTCTTTCCAAGACAGTCCCCATGGTACTCTTCCAAGAAGGACCCTGAACAGGCCAAAGTCTGCTCTCCTGAGGAGAACCAGCATATAGTTGGATTTTTGCTATTAACACTGTTTTTAAATGCAAAATTTTGTCTGGAATTTATTTTTATAGTCAATCATAAAATATATTTCTCTGTTCAAAAAATGTTGATTTTTTCCATTATATTGGGGAAATATTTTGGTTTTGCATATCATTATAATTACAAAGGTAAATTTGGCGAGGTAAAATTGCAGGTGTTAAATTATATGGTTCAGGTGAAACAACCCAGTAGTTTCCATCAAATATGGATTGAGAAATATTTCTATTTATTTAGAAACCCTTTTCAACTTCTAAAAATTTCAGTCAAATTTTATTGTCTGTATCTGTTAGCTACATCTTTTTCTTGACATAAACATATTTCTTTGGCTTCTGATGGAATGGAATCCAATTTCAGATGGATGGAATCTGAATGGATTTGGATGGAAATCCAAAGCAACTGTCAAGTTGGAGCATTCTGTAACAAATATCTGAGCCAATTACTTTTTTTTTTTTTCACCCCAACCTTGCCAAGCTTGGAAGCCTGGGAAACAAGGTTCATTGGGATTTTGTATTAAAAATCTTTTATCATTATGGCTGCCATCTTTCCAGGTGCCGCTTGTTGTTTGCAGAGTATGCCTGATCTAAAAGCCTCCTGCAGAAGTCAAACAAAAATGCTGCAATGTGTGTGACGAAAGGTAAGAAAGCTAAAAAAAATCAGAGGGAAGGAGAGACAGGCATAATGCCAGGCAACAAAGAAAACGGAAATACCACTAGACCTATGTATTCAGGCAGTCAAAGGTAACCAAGCAAACTAATTGGAATATACTATCTGTGGGCTATTTATTTTGTTAGAAGTGTTGCAGTTATTTTACCTTTTTGCCCCTCTAGCCTGATGAAGTAATAATCACATTTCTGGTTCTCATGTTGGAGACTGGAAATAGAAAAAATATGTCAGAAATGAGGAGAGGAAGAAAGGATGCAGAGATAAAGGCTCATTATGAAGGTTAAACTTTGAAGAAAAACATAGTCAATAATTCTAGAGATATTAAAATACATATATAAGTTTGAGGCATTTCTTTTAATACAGTTTTTGTTACATTGTTGAGTCCCCACCTTTTTTTTTTTTAATTAGGGTATTTAAAATGATAAATACAACTTGGAAGTATTTATGAAAACTCTTCTGTCATGGGGTTTTATTCCTCCTTGAAAAAATGCATGAGATCTTGGACTCACAAGAAGAAATAGTGTTCAGTAGTGGAATTATCTGAACTGTCCTTATTGGAGACCCAGGGAAAACAACGACTTACTGTTACTTCATCAGGCCACCATATGGGATGAATTACTGATTTTGTGGCATATAACAGTCTTAGCCAGGGATACTAATGCCTGGGGAGACGTCTGTGCACCAGCCAGAAATTGGCAGCACCAAAACTATCACAAATGTGACAATAAGGAACAAATTTGGTTTCAGGCTGGGTAGTATTCACTTGGATACAAAAAAATGCTGTTTGCCTTCAGCTGGCATCCTATGCCCTAACCCATTGCTGTTTCCCAGATGTTCCCTCTCTTCCTGCCTTCAAACTGCCTGAAACACTCTGTAAGTGAAGATGTGAAAGCCTGAGCATTTGTTTTGTTTCTCTAAGCAATCATTGGATTAATATATGAGGTATTTCTATATCTTGCATTCGTTGTCCAAAGGGACCTGGACAGGCATGATAGATGGACTGAGACCAGTGGCATGAGATTCAACGAGACCAAGTGTTGGATCCTGCGCTTTGGCCACAGTAACTCCATGCAGTGCTACAGGCTTGGGGCAGAGCGGCTGGAAATCTGTCCGGCAGAAAAGGACCTGGAGGTGCTGGTTGGCAGTGACTGAACAAGAGCCAGCGTGTGCCCAGGTGGCTAAGAAGGCCGATAGCATCCTGGCCTGTACCAAGAATAGCGTGGCCAGCAGGACCGGGGCAGTGATCATCCCCCTGTACTGCACTGGTGAGGCCACACCTCAAGTGCCCTGCCCAGTTCTGCGTCCTTCACTTTGAATGGGACATGGGAGATACTGGAGCATGTCCAGTGAAGGGCAACAAGGCTTGTGAAAGGTCTCAAAAGCATGTCATGTGAGGAAGAGCTGAGGGAGCTGGGTTTGTTCAGTCACTAGAAGAGGCTCAGGAGGCCATCACTGCCTTCTACAACTCCCTGAACTGGCTGTAGTGAGGTGGGGGCCGGTCTCTTCTATTGTGCCTACACTGAGAGGACCAGAGGAAATGGTCTTAAGCTGAGATTCAGGTCACATATTAGGAAAAAAAATTCACTGTTAGGGTGGTCAGGCATTGGGACAAGTTGCCCAGGGATGTGGTGGTGTCGTCATCTCTGGAGGTGCTTAAGAGGCCCCTGGATCTGGCACTGGATGACGTGGTTTTAGTGATCTCAGGGTTACAGTGGTAGTGCTGGGTTGATGTTTGGACTGGATGATCTTAAAGGTCTCTTCTAACCTTGATGATTCTATGATCTGTCGATGCTGCCAGGGTGGGGCATCCACAGCCTCCTGAGGCAACCTATTCCAGTGTCTCACCACCCTCAGTCACCTCTCTCACCCTTATGTGAGACATTATCATTAGTCAGCTGTGTCGGTGACAATAGATCAAATACTGACATCGCAAACCAATCCAATAACTCAACATGGCCTTTTCCTTGATAATCTCTAGATGATAATGGAATAGTTCTGGTTTCCAAGTGATGTCCTGTTTTATTTACTCCTTTCCATTTTGTGATGCATACTTAGCCAAAGTCAATATCTATGATCAAGAGACGAACTGGATATTTGACATCCCTTTGTCTACAGAATTGTCTTTCTATTGCTTAATATATTCAGTGGCACATTTCATATATGGCATTATTTCTTCCACAGATACAGTGGTTTATGCATGTGTCTGGGAATGGTGTTTCACTTTGATTTATTAACTAAGCACAAAGGCTTTGTCTGTTATTGCTGTCTTTGTTCACACAAGTCTTGGCACGTTTCAGCAATTCCAGCTACAGCTCATTTAGAGCTGTTTTCTTTTGAGCCTTGTTTGTTTCACCTAATTACTTTTGCAATAACTATTTTTAGGTTTTCGACATCCATTTGTACTGGGGTAGTTTATTCTTTATGTGTTTTTATATCCTGGGTTGGTCTCCTAAGTGCATCTCCTCAGCTGTGTGCACTCAGCTTGTTCTTGAGTAATTACAGGAGACCTTCCGGAGAGGAATGAAAATATAAGCATATGGGTGGCATGTGAGTGGCATCTGAATGATGTGAGTGAGTAGGATATACCTGTAAGAGTGGTAAGCCTAGGTGAACATCTCTATGTGGATATCCCTTTCAGATCTTACTTGCCGCTATAATTCTTGCTCCTGCATCATATAAAGAGATTGGACTGGAGGATGCGTTGAGTTTTAATGCAGGCCTACTTTTTCTAACTGTCAACGATCTGCCAAAATTTAAAAGAAACACATTTTTTGATTCCTATCTTGAAAACCTGGTTTCACAGCTTGCTTTCCTAATGGGCATATAAAATGAATTCTTCTGTTGGCTCTTAGATCCATCACTGTTAATTTTCAGTTCTCCAAACTTCCCACTTCTGTCTCTTGTTAAGAGAATAAAGCAACTAAAGAACCAATTAATGATATTCACAGCCAGCCAAAGCCCAGAACTGTTTTCTCACAGCTCCCTTGAAGTGCCAGTGATGACACCACACTTAGATTGTGTAGGTTTTGTTTGTTAATGTCAATAAAGTCCTCCAAGAATCCTGTGCAATGAATGACAGATATGATATCTGAAGGCAGATATGAAACATTTTGTGCCTTCACAACATGACATGGGATCTGGATTCTGAGCCCAGCTCACTCCAATAAAGTTCATGGTTTTCGTAGTCAGGCACAGATTCAAGCTTGTCTTTCTCATCAAGAGAATACCAGGGAAATATCATTTACTATACGTGGGCCTGTTTCTCCTGCAAACCCACAGTCACTTCAAACTTTGCTGGTGGTGGAAAGTTAGTGAATCAAAACATTAATGAACTCTTATACAGTGCTTTTGTGTGTTTATTTGTTTCATAGATATTCATAGGGAGCAACAACATACTGTCTTGGGAACATGGTATTCCAGATAGCCAAGTACACAACTCTTGTCAGCTCACTTGTTGGTTTGAACCTTCATCCCACCAAATGCTGTTCATATATTGACTGCACTTTTTTAGAGGAATACTTCTTTTGTATTTGCTGTAGCTTCCACTAGCTCTTGGACATTTTTCAAATATGAAAGATGTTCCCCGAAAGTACATCCAGTATAAAGAACGAAATTGTCAATAAGTAGAGCCTAGTGGCTGCCACAATCCCTGAGTGTTCAAGAGGCAGATTGACTAGGGTGCTGCAATGGACAGATGCAGAGAGCAGCAAACCCCCTGTGTGGAAATAGCATCATTTGGCTGTCTGCTTATCAGCTTTCTGGGAATTAGAAATCAAGTGCTTTTATCACCTGAATGTGCATGTGAAGTTAGTAATGTTTGCAAGTAATAAAAAATACTTTCAGCAATTTTCTAGTGGTAGGTCAGACTGCCAGTTATGCCCAGAGGCCTCTTACACAATGTGCCAGGAAAAGAGAAAACTGGAATAGTCAGAGAAAGAAGCTGCTAGAAAAGGATTTCAGAAGGTGATTAACCTAATGAGCATCCGGATTTTCATATAAATTGTCAGCTTAATCTGATGCTAGTACTTGGAGCTCATGACTCTTATTCTTGCAATTCTGCTCCTGGCTTTCATATGTGTGGTTGTATTTTTTTAATGTTAGGCAGCATTTTTGGGTTNTCGTAATTTCTTTTTTATTTTTTCAGATTATTTTCTTGAATTTTTTTTTTTTTTTTTTTTTTTTTGGCTTGGCTGACTTCTTTGCAAAATGACAGTAGTATTCACTTATCCTACAGAGTTATTGTAAACCTTAATTAAGCTTCCCTTGAGCAGCTTGGAGACGACTGGACAAAAGCTGCTGTCGAGGTAACAGCAATATTCTAGGACCAGGAAGTGTTGAGCAGCATGGGGTATTTCATATCCCACTCTTACCTGCTGCTTTGTCAAAGGGATGAGATATTAGCTTTGGAGATTAAGAAGTAGCTAGAAAAACTAGACACATTTTCAGACTTTTTTGTTTTCTTATAAGCAGGAACTTGACAAAATTGATTTGGTGAGGTTGAAGCTATGCATGTATTTGGTTATAGTTAGGAGATTCAAGCTTCAATGAAAAAAGAAATTAAAGATAAAGAGTCCATCCAAAAACTAACAATAGCATTTCCCTTTGTCCTTTACACAATTGAACTGTTTTCCTTTGTAAATGCCAGCGTGATTTGTTTCAACAAACTAAAAAGCATGGGTTTCTGCATAGAAGACACTCTTCCCTAATACTTGGCATTGGCCATGGCATGTAAGTCTGGAGCAAGTCCAAAGGAGGGCCACAAAGAGGGATGGAAAGGGTTGGGGTTGTTCAACCTGGAAAAGACCAAGCTCCAGGGAGACCTCACTGTCCTTCCAGTACCTAAAGGGATCTTATAAGAGGGAGGGAGAGGGACTTTTTGTACAGCAGGTAGTGACAGAATAAGGGGCAATGGCTTTAAACTGAAAGAGAGTGGGTTTATAAAAGATATTAGGAATAAATTCTTTCCTCAGGGGATGGTGAAACACCTGAACAGGTTGTCCAGAGGAGCAGTGGATTCCCCATCCCTGGAAGTGTTCAAGGCCAGGTTGGATGGGGTTCTGAGCAACCTGATTTAGTGGAAGGTGTCCCTACCCATGCCAGAGGGTTAGGACTAGATGATCTTTGTCTCCGTTCCAATCCAAACCATTCTATGATTCTATGAAAACAGTGGATAAAGGACATGGATGCTGAGGATCTCCAACAAATGTGTAAAATATATATTAAAAATAAGATCATTAAATTATTATTGATTTATGCATATATAATAGTTATATAAAGTTACTCGTTTCAACAGTTAATTTTATTTTAAAAATAAATAAATAAATGGATTTTATTTATTTGTTGTGGACTCCTCATCCCTTAAGGTGTTCAAGGCCACGTTGGATGGGGATCTGAGTAACCATGGGGATTTAAGTAAGTCCATGGCTTACTTAAGTAAGTCCAGGGTGGTTGGAACAAAATTATCTTTAAGGTCCCTTCCAAACCTAAACATTTTAGGATCCTATGATTCTATTTTCAGGTGGGCTGGAGAATCAAAATTGGTACATTTTAGCATTCAGTTTTAAATGAAAATCAAATATTTCAGAAATAAGCAATACTATGTCAGTCCTTTCAGCTCAATTGCCAAAGTATCTGATGTTGAGGAAAACAACCAAAATTATAAGGATTCTGAGTAACTATCTGAGGGGTTTTTTTCCTAAGTTATGCTATGCTCAGGGCAGACCAGCAGTCTACTCACAATCTTGCAAAGTCACGTTGTTTCTAGAGGAAATAATAAAACCTCCATCTTGCTTTTCAGAAAACTGTAACTGTGAGGATTTAGTGTTATTTAGGATCAGTAGCAAAGCAAGGGAGCAAAGTGATTGAATGCTTTGCTTGAAAACAGATTTAAATTCATATGTCCTTTATCTTGAGCCTTGTAAAGCTTATTGAGTCACTGAGATTCAAACTCTGTTTTGTTTTTTGTTTTGTTTTGTTTTGTTACCTGCAGGTGTTTTGATTCTGCTGTGACAGGACAGTTTGTCCTAAAGTGAGAGGCAGATGTAGAAAGAGGAAAGACAAAATGGAAGCAATATGTCATTAAGTGAATGATTCCACAAAATTAAATTGAGATGTCAGAAAAGACAGAAAATATGGAGAAAATTAGAGTCATTGTTTAGCTAGATAATCAAAGTTTCTCTTGCTAAAGTAAAACATTCACTTTTCTGAAGTAGTGAAATTGAGTTGCAAATACTGAGAGCAAAAACACTTCTCTAATCAATTTAGAGGCCAACAAGTAAGAACAACTGTATTGTGAAAATCCAGTTGAAGCTGTGGAAATTGAATTATTAGAAATGTTTGTAGTTTAAAACTAGATTTTGAAAAGACCTCAAGCTTAAGTAAGCCTTCAGTTCATAACCCTTTTTGTAGGAGAGCAGCATTGTGAAGAAGTCACACATCAGGTGTCTTTAATAGCTGTGAGGTGCTCTTTATGTGTGGTTTGACCCCCATGCAAACGGGTTATACCAAGAACCACTTCCCAAAGAGATGCTGGGAGGCACCGATTCTTAGAGATGTGATTGTGTCTTGTGCAGCAAATTGTTCTTAGTGGTCTTTCTGCTTGCGCTGGGGGTGAAACAGGCAGTTTAGCATCATTTGGAGGATGCAGAATATTTTCTTCTCTCTCTTCCTATGTGTGGAGCAAAACCAAACTCTCCTTCTATCTGCTTATCACTCCCGCACTTACCTAGCTCCTGAGACAGTGTTAGTCACAGCTTCCTACAACTTTCCCAACTACCAGGCAGCAATTCCAATCACCTTTATCTACCCACAGCATACTAAAGATAAAAAAACCTAAGCGTGAAAGTGTTCAGCATTGATGTCTGGATGCCCTCCGCATCCCTTCTTATTGTCTGAGCAGCAATGTAAGAACACAGAACACCGTAGCACCAATAACTCAGGTAATTCTTTTTATAAGACTTGAGCACATGAAAAAATTACATTCCTCACGTAAAAACATGGAAGTGAGTGAAGCTATCACAGAAAACAGGTTTATTGAGATGCATCAGTTTTGCAAGACTAGTTTCAAAAAGCAAAAATATGGATAGACACAGATATACTCAACAGAAAGAGACTAGAAACTCTGGAGCAATACAAATTAAAATAACTTCTGTCTTAGCAATCAGCTAGCCAGATGTCACTACTGACACAGAATGAAGAACTCCCATAAAAAAATTATATCTAAGAGAAAGAAACTCTAAAATAAAACTACTGCAGAGTCTTTGCAAAGAGGGTTTTCTGACAGCTTTGCGCTCTCTGGCTTCATTATGGAGTGTATAATTGGTGTGATAGGAATAATTTATTTGTTTGCATCTTAGGTTTAATGAGTGGCACGGGGTTAACAAAGACAAGAAAAGCAAGCCACCAAACCGCGAGCTGCTGCAGATGATGTTTCCTGTACAGCTCCTGGTGGATCTGCAACCTGTCAGGAGCAGTGGGGAAAGAGGATTCTATTAGTGAGCACAAAGTCAATATTGCTCTCTTTTCATCCAGTTATAGTCAGTAAAATCATCAGGGTTGTGGATGTTTGAAGACACAGCTGGTACTTTGACTCCTTCAAGGAGAAAATTTTTCTCAACTGACACTTGCATTCTTGTCAGGTCATGTGAATTATTCTGCACTGGCAGTGATATGAGGGGAACAGGACTCAGAGTCTGTGAGTGACATTTTTGGAATATTCATCCTGTATTAATATCTTAACAGCTTCATGCTTGGGACCAGCCCTATCCCAGCTTGCTCCAGTAGTATCAGTCAAAAAGAATAAATTGTCTTCTTTGCTAATGTAGTACATTTTGTTCAAGGTTCTCAAATAGCTCTGTAAACCTTAGGAAGTTTCAAAACCCTTCTTAATGCACGAGAAAGCTGGGAGGAAGAAAAGGAAGCCAGCATACTCAGATGTATCTCCTAGCTTTGATTACAGTTTTTTTAGGGTTTTCTGTTTGTTTGTTTGTTGAGGATTTTTTCGGTATACCTAATAGAGCTGAGGCTTGGTTGCTCTTCTGTGCTGCAGGATCAGCAGGAGGCCTTGGCACGTGCCCAATTCCGCATGCTCCGGTCCTGCGTGCGCAGCCTGTGCTGCACACAGACTGGTTGTCCTGACGTGCTGAGTCTCGACGGGATTAAAGAGCAGCTCAGGCTGCTACACAAACAGATGAACAAGTAGCTTGTACCTGCTTCAAGGTGGTTCCCTGGAGTGCTCTTGCATTTGTGGTTGAGATTCCTTGAAGGAAAAAGTTGAGAGCTTATTAAATTAACAGAGCAAACTGGAAACACATAGGATTAACCTGATGGTAACACATGAAGTAATACAAGATTTGTTCTCATAAAATTGCTGGAAAATCAACAGTGAGACAGAAGCTGATCTGAAGCCCATAGCATGGGAACTTTTGGGAATGGTTTGGCATGGATCACTATGATATTCTCCTAAATGGAAAAAGTTTCCAGGACTGTGGCAACATCTGTGCTTGGTTCAGCAGAGCTATTCATTCCTCCAGTTTACTTGGCTTCTACCCTGGCTCCCTATTCCTAATGCCAAACTGAAAAATTACTTATTGGCTAGCTACTCTTGTGAATAGCAATTTATTTCAGTGATGTAAATTCATTTTCAAACCCCCATGACTGACTTTTGAAACTCTTTTATGTGTTATTAGCATTTTCCTCTATTGTCTATATACTGGTAGTTTTCATTAATCCAACCCCTTTGGGCAGTGTAATAATCATTTTATAGTCCTGGTTGCCATGGCAGGCTTAAAAAAAAAAATGAATCTCTTGGTCTGTTTTATTCAAGGATGTGTTCTCGTTGCAGGACTAATTTGAACAGACTGAGATAAGAATTACACTTTGTTTAAGGAGTCGGTGAGAAATTGCCATCCACAGCTCATGCTTTTTCTGATACCTGGATCTCATTGTGCCCATGGATACCATTTGCTCTGATACAGATTCTGCTGAGTAGCAGAGTCTGACTATGTGTGCTTGAATCACTATTGAGATGAGGCTTCATATCAGTGTAGACTTAGTTCGGCTGGGGTTTCTTTATTGTTTATTTATTTCTTTATCTGCTCCTTTGCTCATCCATAAATGGTCATCATATTCTGTTATTACTGATTAATATAAAATGTGAAAACACATTTGCATTTCTTGATGGAAGAAATGCAATTGCTGTATGTGGTTTCACTTTCAATAAATGGTGCCAAACCCCTGGTATTAGGAAGAAGGTAACTGGAAGACAGACCAATGTCTGCAAAATGGTCCTGCTTTAGGCAACATCGTCATAGCTGGAATAAATTGGAGCCTTCATATGGTCACAGTGCCCACTGTGAGCATTTGCAAGGAGCTTAGTGAAAAGTTCTTGTTCTTCAGACTATGCTGGTACTGCCAGAACTGTGTGCATTTTCTTGCCATCTAACTAAATTTATGAAGTTTGGGTAAAAAGACAAGCAGTCATTTTTGCTGTTTTATGGCCACACAGTCTATTTGACTTGTCTAAGACTCTGTTGCCTAAGGGAGGGCACTGAATCACCTGTGTATTTTTTTGATACAGAGGATTCATAAGGTTTGGTGACTATGCTAACTATGTTGTCTCTCTTTCTTTGCCCATTTGATACATACTGGATTACTTGTCAAGGTACAAGTCTTATCTCAGGTGGCAGCTAGTAGCAATTAGCTTTCCCTTGGCTGAGATCACTGCCCTTAGAAATGGAGCAGTGCATTTCACTGAGCAGGGGAAATTGAGTTTTTTGACAGCCAGTTTTGGTTTTGATAACGACAGACCTAACGGGGATGCCCCAGTGCAATTACAAGGTAATTTGCTTCATGCCTTATAGATTGCTGAGTTTTCAAACATAAAAAAATAAGTGAGAAAAAAAGGTGTGTTAGTCCTAATAGCATCAGATTTTTTGGACTGCTAGTGTTTCTACTGCTGCATGCTATTTCTTAGGTAGATGAAGGTGCACATTTGTGACTTATGCCATGTAGTCTCATCACAATCAATCTGCATCTCTTACAGCATTCACTCAGGAATTTCTGCATTACTGTGGAAGATTAAGCCACCTCTTTTTTGATAAATGTACTCTAAAGTTGTGCCAGGGGACACTGCTGGTACAATGCCATGAGTAAGTGCTTCTCCATGTTACAGATCCGTGGAACTCCTTGGCAACAGATATTGTGGGTACAAAGAATTTAGATGGGCTCAGTGCGAGATGGGAGAGGAGCTTGGTGCAGATATTCCTTGGTGTTGCTACATAAACAAAACGCAAAATGCACAGGAAATCTATGGACAAGTATTAGAGCAGAAAGTATTATGCTTGCTTATCCTGTTCTTGCTTTTCCTAGGTTTCCATTAGTGACCGCTGTTGAAGACAGAAGTCTGGGCTAAGAGTGCTCTGAATCCAAGATATAGTCTTACGTTTCTTCTCGTTCCAGCCTGCCCTGTCCTTTCCTGTCCAATACATACCCAATCTTGCTCCACCCAGCCTGCATTTTAGAATTCTTCAATTTTTCCAGCACAGGAATTTCGTAAGCTCTGCATGTAACTTGAATGTCAGTTGGGGCTGTCCATATCAATATCATCTTGCACTTTGTTTAGTGGTGAGACCTTTCTTTTCCCTTTTACTCCTGTTTCAACCATTCCTATAAACATGCCACTGTTTTGTGTTTTACCCATCCATGTAGTGTCTACTCTTTATTAATTTTTTTCCCCTTTATTTTGGGAATTCTCTAAGAACTTGCTTGTTGAACATCAAACACCATTTCCTGTCCCATAGTTATGACTTCTGAATTTTGCCTTGAATATATTGGCAACACATATATTTTTAAAATGATTTTGAGAAAAAAAAAACCTATTATAAATTACTCTGTCATCAAAATACATTTGATGAGTTTGGGTACTTGTAAATCACTGATCTGCATTCACATTGCATGCACACTGCTGGAGCTGCAATGGCTAGAAATTAATATTGTAGACAGACTTTGTTCAGGAGGTTAGGATTACATTGATCACATGTTCAGATTGAGGCACATGAGTAAGTTACTAGAGTAAGGTTGGTATCACAGAACCATTTAGGTTGGAAAAAGCCTCTGAGATCAAGTTCAGTCTTTGACTCATCATCACCTTGACAACTAGACCATAACACTAAGCGCCATGTCCAGTCATTTCTTGAGCACCTCCAGGGATGATGACTCCACCACCTCATCAGGCAAACAGTCCCAATGCTTGACAACCCTTTCAGTGAGGAAATTCCTCCTGATGTCCAACCTGAACCACCCCTGGTACAGCTTGAAGCTGTGTCCTCTCATCCCCTTGCTGGTTGCCTGGCAGTAGATGCCAATCTCTACCTGGCTACAGCCTCCTTTCAGGGAGTTGTAGAGAGTGATAAGGTCCCACTGAGCATCCTTTTCTTCGCGCTAAGCACCCTCAGAGCCCTCAGACACTCTTCACAGGCCTTGTGCTCCAGACCCTTCACCAGTTCCATTGACCTTCTCTGGACACACTCCAGCACCTCAAAGTCCTTCTTGTGGTGAGGGGTTCAGAACTGGACACAATACTAGGGGTGTGACCTCACTAGTGCCAAGCAGAGGGGGACAATCCCTGGCCTGGTCCTGCTGGCCACACTATTTTTCATATAAGCAAGGATGCCAATGGCCTTCTTGGCCACCTGGGCACATGCTGGCTCACGTTCAGCTGCTGTTGACCAGCACCCCCAGGTCCTTTTCCAATGGGCAGCTTTCCAGCCACTCTTCCCCCAGACTGTAGCATGGGGTGATGTGGTTCATGTGCAGGACCCAGCACTTGGCCTTGTGCAACACCATATCACTGGTCTTGGCCCACATACCCAAATCCCTCCACAGAGCTCTCCCATACTCCAGCAGAACAACACTCCCACATGATTTGGTGTCATCTACAATTTGGTCTCCTCATCCAGGAGGATGACCTCATCCTCATTTCCTCATCAATGAAGATATTAAACAGGACTGGGCCCAGTGATCAATGGCCTTAAAAATCAGGTACTAGGTCAATCCACAGAATTGCCTGGGGCAGTTTGATGCTATAGGAATATAAAGTCTGACAGTTTTATTTAGCAGGACAAACATTTTTACAGAGTGGGACTGGTTTATATCATAGCAATTCTCAGCACAAGTAAGAGGGCAGAATGATGTCTTTCTTCTGGCCTAGAATGTGCAGCCATAACATTGGTGAATATTTGGACCATGCAAGTGATCTCATTGATGCCAGTAGCCCATGGAAATGAATAAAGTTGTACAGATCACTTCTTAGACTTGTAACAGCCTCCCAGTGTGCCACTCACATCCTCTGTACTTAAAACATCACCTTTGCCTGTGGCCTGCTGGGTCCTTCAAAGTAATGAGTTGAAGCAAATGCCGCTGAAGCCAAAGGGTTGGAAGAAAGAAGACTGAGAAGAAAAACATTTGAAAGCAAGGGAGGAGGTTAGTCCGGCCTCCTGAAGAGTTCATCCTAACTTGAGGAGTCCAACTTCTATTAAAGAGTACAAGGTCTGAAGTCCCATTTGCAGCCCACTGAGCATGTTCTGCGGAATCAGTGTGTGGCTGTACAGCGTCTCTCCTGTCATCTCCAAATTGGGTCTTCATCCACATCTTATACACGTATTCATATCTGCAACAGTTTTGCTACCTACACAGACCTTTATTTATAAAGACTTTGCTGAGCCATGTGTTTGGGTGCAGAGGCTCCTTAAAAATATCCTGGGTGAAGTGCAGCATTTCATGGCGGGATAGAGACAAGGGGAGAGTACAGCTGGGCTGTTGGGAAAGATGGATTTGTGGTAGCTTGAATTGTCAACTATAAATGTGTATCCACCATTTTTATTTATTATATCTATATTTTATACATAAATGCACTTACACAGGGAAAAAAGGAAAGAAAAAAGTTGTATATGAGATGACACAAGAGAGAGGAAGAAAAGAAATAAACTGATAAATTACAGATGTGGTTGGGCTTTATAAAACACTTTGTATTTAGTTTGCTGTTGGAGGACAGAAATCATTGCCCAGAGCCAATAAATAGCGGGTAGCAAGGATCACATCTGTTTTGCATTCTAATTAAAATTTCAAACAAGCAACTGAGACGCCTGTTCTCTGTAACGAACTGGCTGTGGTGTTTTGAGAGCTCTCTGATGAGATGAAAGCTGTAAAGATGTAAGAGAGGTCATCTGAGTTATACCATCAGCAGCCTGTCCTATCAGTCATTGGTATTATCAATTATTTGTGTGGAGGTACCACATTAAACCCATAATTTTAATAGGAGCTCAGCAGGTATTACTGACTACATGAGACAACCTTTGCCCCAAAGAATTTACGGTGTGAATGCACAGTTGGAAAAAAAAAAAAAAGATGAGAAAGAAAATGAGCACCAGGAGTTACAACTATCTGAGGCAATGATATTTTTTCATGCCTGTTAGAGAGATATGAATGGAATCCAAAAGTTTAAATTCCGAGTCTTATGCCTTAGGCATCATGTTGATCCACAATGAATGCTCATGATACTCTTACTTTTGTGAAAGTGTTTTCACAAGCAGTGATGACTTAAAAGACAATAGAGAAAATCCAAATATGCTCCCTGGCTGCCACTGGGAAGCTTCAGAATTACATCCATCTTTTACATGCATAATCTGTTTTTCTCAGTGCTGATTTTTGCTCTTGCCTATCAAGATCTAGATGGAGGCAGAGAAATTTACCTGGCTTATGCAACAAAGGAGATAGGCAATAAGGTTCATCTTCCACAGGAAAAGTCAGTATTAAACAGTATGTGTTGAAAATAAATATTTTAAAATCAACAGGCTAAGACAATTTCTGCAAGAGTAGGAAATAAGCTATAGAGTTTTGTAAACAGCTTATGTTAATATCTAATATCTCCCGAAAAAAAGAGAAAAACTCTAAATTACAATCTGTATTGGTGGAGGGCTGTCATTTATAGAATTTATATATGTTAAAAGAGAAAAATAAAATAAACCCGTGAACAGCAGGCCACTTAGGCTAATTCTTTGATGGAACAATTAATCTGGGATTTCATTAATCAAACATTAGAAAGTAAAAATATAAATAATATTGGGCAACTAAGTTTTGAGGAAAGTAGGCCTTGTCAAATAAAACTTTAATCTTTTCTGGCAAGATTACAAGTCTGGTTAATTACAACAACTTTGCTGATTAAATGAATCTGCTGGATTTCTCCTGGGAATTCGATTTAGTACGATACAGAACCCAGAAAGAAACAAAATAAAATTCATGGAACAGACTGGGCACACTTTAGGTGGATTAAAACTCTTTCAACAGCCAAGATGAAAATGCAATAGTAAATATAGATTATTAGCAAGCCAAATCTTTACTAGTAAGACAACTTACAGGTGGGACTCCACTCCTTCTGGATGGTTATTCCAGTGATATCTTCCTGGTAAAATTCACCACTCGTATATGACCTGCATAATGGCAGCATTTGAGAATGCTCTTAAATTTCTTAACTCTTCTGAATGACTCTAACATGACCCAGAGGGTGAGATTCAATTATTAAAAAATAACTGTAAACAGGTGTCATTTCAAGTGTCTTAAGGAACTGGATCCATCTGCCTGGTAGATATGACACAGGACATAAGAGACACCCTAACCTTTCAGAAGAGCAGCTGGGGCCATGTGGGATATTTCTTAACAGTCTGAACAGGACTGCACTCCCATGTTCAGGCAAGCAAATCCTACCACAACTTATATCTGCCAGCTGGAGGCTTCTCTCCTCAAACACGGCTCCTACCTACAGCTTCTGATAAAGCGCTTGCAGTCTAACAGGAGGATGTCACCAGCATCCAGGAATGACTGAGCTGGACTCTTGAAATTTTCCATATTCCCTGTGTTAAGTTTACTATTTGCTAGGGAGAAATTATTTAGTGTTTGCCAGCCCCTTTGAAATCACTTTTAGCTACACAACTTACATTTAAAGGCAGCTAAGAAAAATAAAGTAGGACTGGGAAAACTCTTCCCATATGAATGTCAAGAATTAATCTATTCAGTTTATCAAAGAAAAGATTGAAGGATTACCTGATTATTTTATTGAAGTCCTTAGACATGGAAAGCTATGATAATGAGAAGATTTGCAGTCTTGCAGACAGAGATATAATGAAATCCAATTTGTTGGAAGTCAGACAAAATCAAGCTTGACATAAAACACATTTTTGAACACTAAGGTTAATTAAAGATTGGAAGAATTTCCATGGAGGAGGTGACAGATTTGCCATTGCCAAGAGTGTTTTAGGCAAAACTTTCATACCTCACATCCTTTAGTCCAGTTTCTAGGAACAAAGGTGCCATGACTTTTGTGTGGAAATTTTCAAACTAGATTACCACAACAGTCCTTTCTGACTACAGAGCACACAAATTTATAAACAGGAGGAAACGAGCCCTAATCTTCCAAAAGATGCTATTGAAAAATTTGTCCCATCTGAGAAATGAGAAATATTGGAACCACTACAAAAAAAATCCATCCTTGGAAGAATGTATTACTATTTTCTCAGCAGATGTTTTTTGAGATTGCCCCAGTAGGTTCAGCTTGGCATACTGCTCCTCCTTTGATAAGCATAAACTTGGAGAGAATTACAGATAAGGTTATTTGAATAACAATCTCTGGCAATGGAGTAAACACCTTTTGCACCTGTATTCAATTGCATGTTTAAGCATCAGCTTTTACTGACTGTTGAATTCTTCCCTTTTGCATTCTTATCACTGTCAGTATCACTGTTCAGAAAATGCCTTTTCCCTCTTGGACAATTATCTTCATTCCCAGACTTTCCTTTGAGAAATACTAAAATTTAGCTAAATATTTTGGTGACCTTTCATTCTTGAATGAAGCAGCAGTCAGGGGAAATGTCTTCCACCCCAGCAATCATGCCGATGTGGAGCCTATCCATGTAGGGGGATAGGTCTGAGGGAGAGGCATGAGTTGTAAAGAAGGGGACTTGAGAGGAGCTTCTGGATGGATGCCCGTGACAAGCAATAGGTAGGCTTACTGTGAAAAGTGCAGTAGGAGGTAATGATGGGCATACTAAATACATGAAGATACAGAAAGAGAAAAGAAGAATTTCTGTGTTGGAGCACAATCCTTGTTTATCTTATTATCAGTTGACTCATTCTAGCTCTTTGGGCAGAATGAAGATGAGATGTGTAAGCTATACACCTGCATCTAGATTTGGATTTCAGATTAGGGTTTGTATTTCAAGATCTTTTCAGAGGTATGGGCATTCAGCTGTGATGGTACAGTTCACTGTGTTGTATCACAGGGATGACTTCTGACTGAAATTTAGATTTAAATTTAGATTTCATGTTACTTCTGCAGAAAATATGAAGAACATTTGATTTAGCATTTTAAATACCTTCCCACTCACCACACGCATTTAATTGAAAACTGGGGCTTATGAATATATGTATATAGCTTTAAATGCATTGAAGGAAATTGATAGCAAAGGGCTGAAAAACCTGCTAGGTAGACAATGGACAGTACAACAGAGATAGATAAAGTGTAGTTCTGGGAATGATATTGTTTAGATTTAATCTAAGAACAGATTGATTCAATTTATGGGAAATGGTTCTTCATTACCTTCACAGAAGTGGGTTTCTGGAGCAGCATCACGATTTTAGATACTTTTAGGTTTAGATACTAAATCCATGAGTGTTCACTGTACTGCTTTAGGTCCTTTGTCAGCATTTGTTAGCTCTGTACTGGTCTGGTGATCCTTATGCTCTAAAAAAGTGCTTCACCAAAAGATGTTCCTTTTCCTCAGCATTTCTGTGTTTGATGTTAGCCAGCTGCCCATCACCAGTACCACTATTTCCAACAGTGACTGCCCTTGAATCCTAACCAGCTGTCTTCAAGCAGAGATCTGCACGCTGCTTAGCTCTGTGTTCTGGGTCTTAACTTCCCTTTTTGCCATCAACAACTCTCTGCTAGCCCTATGGCACCTCACTTAGCAAATCAGTTTTAGGAAAGCTTTTAACATCACTGAGTTTCCCAATGGAAACAGAGAGGAGACATCAGCCCGAAGCTGATTCTCACACTGCACAGGAGTGGAGTTGGTATTACCTAATGCATGAAATTTTAACCCTTAGACCTCAGTCAAACTGGCCTGGTATTCAAGCTTTCTACGGCAGTGAATGTAAGACAGGAAATAGTGTCAGAATTTCCAGCAGGGGAAGGCACTTTGGTTTCTTATGACGAATGCCTCCCTACATGAATCAATGGATGCACATAGTAGATGTGTATATGAGTGGATGGGTAACTAAAAGAATTATATAAATCAATGGATGAATAGATAGATGGATGCATACTGCTGCACATACTGAGAGAAAGTGATGGCTCCAAAACTATGTCAGGAAAAACTGGGAAGTTTCTCATGGAGTGATCTGAGGTTTCATCCTTCATGTTAGCTTAAAAAACCCCAAACTACATAAAGGAGATATCTCAATTAAAGGCCACAGCAGCTTTAAAGGAAATGTGCTGATTTCAGTAAAAGCATCTGAAATAACTCCAAATGTGGAGGAGGGTTTTGACATGAATCCTTCAAGCTGTGGGTAGCAATTGCCAGTAAACTTTGTGTCTGCACAGAAAGATAGAATAAAGTGTAGTTTAAGCATTTAAAAAATGCATTGTACTTCTTATGTTTTATGCTTAAAGAGAGTGCTGACAACTATGGAGCATCACAGAGAAAAGTCTTACTAGCACAATCAGCGCTAAGTGGTTGTGATTTTTATTTGCATTTCCTTCATTCTGTTCTTTCTTTCCCTTGCAAAAGACTAAATTGATTACCAACTTTGTATCAAGGAGTTCCATCTTTCCTTACAAAATCAAGGTTGTATGTTCATGCCATGATTTTAAAATACATTTTTGCTGCGTGTACTCATCATTCTTCTTTAATAAGGATTTCAATTTTTACTTTAATGACATACGTCATGTTATTTCAGAGGTGAAGAAAAATCAGTCCTAATTTTAGCCAGACATGCTGGGCCCACAGATGAAAAATAGGAGCTTTGGCCAGACTTGTGAATTCCACTGAAAACTTGCTAACTTGTATATTCTCTGTCGCATTCAAATTTTAGTGTAAAATTTCAGCCTTCTGTCCTGAGTTTTGTACTTAAAAACGTTCAAATTGGTTTGTGTTTGATAAACACCATTATTTCTACTACAATGACTAGAAACCTAATTTATTTTGCATGTAAAAAGGCAATTACTTATGTTTTCAGGTAACTTAATCCTCATAAAAGTTTCTTAGAATCACAGAATGGCTGAGGATGGAAAGGACCTCTGGAGGTCCTTTCTTGTACAACTGTCCTGCTTAAGCACAGCCACCCCATGCAGGTTGCCTTGGACTGCGTATCCAGATGGTTTTTGAATATCTCAAAGGACTGCAGCTCCACCACCTCCCTTGTGCCAGCTCTTTATCACCCTCACAGAGAGAGTGCTTCCTGATGTTCAGAAGGAGCCTCCTGAGTATGACTGGTGCCCACTGCTCCCCTAATCCTTCTGTTCTTCGTGCAGAGCAGTCCCATCTCTCTCAGCCTCTCCTCACAGGAGAGGTGCTCCAGCCCCTTAATCACCTTTGTTCCTTTGTTCCTTTGATCCTTTGCTGGACAGCATTTGGGTCCCTCCACACTGGACTTGGCTCTTTCTACTGCACACAGCCTTTCAGCATTACCTGTCTAGGGCTTGTACCCTTGAGTTCCCATGCTGCTCTCATGCCATGTTACATCTCACACATGCTCAACATCATGATATAAAAGCCCCAAACATTCAACGTGTCATGATGTTTCAGGCACCTTGGATTGATAAATGACACGTGTAGATGGTCATTATCCCAAGGGTGCCTATAGAGTACTCATGAATATATGGGGCTCATAGTAGGTGGTAAAAACAAACTTAAATTTCTCCAGAAGCTGGCAGTGCGGATACAAACCTCTCTATGGTACCATGCCTGGCTGGTAAAGATCTGTCCTGAGACAGATGAAATAACAGCTTGAATGGAAAAAGCATTCCTCAGGGATGTTAAATCAGAGCACAACCTTTCAGCAGATGGCGCATTTTTTATAGCTGAGGTCTGGGTCACAAAGGAATAGGAAACTCAGCTATTCCTTGTGCTGAGAATTGCTGAAACTCCAACATCAGAGAGCCCCTCCATGGCAGCAAATGTGAAGGTCAGATTTCCGTATTCTATCAGCTCTGGAACAAGGTCACAGTTATCACAGTTACATACCGGTGCCACTGAATTTTCCATGGCACAGCAGCACTATTTGGAAATCCTTTATAAGCCAAGCTGAAATAGACTTGGAGAAGTTGAAGTTTATATTAAAATGTAAATAGGAAGAGAGAACAGTTTGTGTAAGATTAGGGTGAGAAATATAAATATATGATGATTATAAAACCTGATGTAATGGAACATGGCAGGGTGGGGCCCTAGGGCTGAAATAAACTAGATTCCACTCTTTAAACTACATTATGCAAGAGTGAAGATATATAAATTGGGAAAAGTAATGCAGTAATAAAAATGTTTTGAAAAGAGAGACAGGGTGAACCAAAACAGTTTTTAACCCCATATGAATCTCCTGCCAATATCTTTGAATATGAGTTTTTTCTTGTCCTCGTTTATTTCAAGAGTATTTCAATCTTGAAAGAATTCATGGTTTATTTTTTTCTTTCAACTGAGTTGAATATGTAAATAGCTCTAACAAAGAAGAAATTATCATTAGCTGAAGCACAGATGGAGAATTTGTACTACAATGTGATCTGAGTGCTTGTGCTCTCCTCAAGTCCTTTTGCAATCAGCCCAAGGGAAAGTGTGCACCCCCATGCACAGTCATACAGGCATCTTTCTGCTTAGATGTCCCAGGGACAGATAGCAGCAGCAATCTGATAGCAAGGAAAGAAATGCAGACGTGTGCCCTCACATGGGACAAGGACGTGTGTGCTACCACAGAAGGGGCTAATGTCCACCAACAAGGGTCCAGTCCCTCCGCCTCACCGCTCCTTCTGCTCTACTCTATGGACTTACACTTTTGTGACCACAGATGTGTTGTATTTATGATGGATCTGTGTAGAGGCATGGCTGTGTTTATTATACAGCCAAAATTTGCTGCACTGGAAGGGACTTAAAAGCTGCTCTGGCCTACAGCCCAGTAATGAGCTGCATCAATCAGTTTCAATAACACTCTGGAATCGAATACATGGATCTCAGCATGCAGGGCCAGCATTAGTGTGTCTATATGCCCATGAAAGAGGTACATGCCTTTCCATTTTATTGACTGGGAAACTAAGTCAAAAGACATCAGCAGCCTGGTTCTGTTGCCATGGAAGTTGATAGCAAAAATCCCTTCTACATTCACAGAAAATGAAAGGTTCAGTGAGAATTGACACATCTCAGTGGAAATGCCAAATCTGTTGGCTCCTAAGCTTTTACAATTAAGCCCACCTTTTGTTTTGTTCCATGTTAGGAACCAGGGGTCTATCATGATCAAAACTTTCTCTCTGCTACACATCTGTGATTCTTCAGAAGAAAGTGACTCTTTTATCTGTAATGAACTGGTATAGATTTCCAACCATGTACTGGAGGAAAGGAGATAGAAGTGGTCTTCTTTAGTCAACAGCATTTATCCTGGAGGGACAATTTGCATTCCCTTAGTATATGTAGATATTATTTGATATGTATTACAGGTGGGAGAAGAATTAAACCTCCAAAATCACACATGGTGTATTGGGTGTGTCTTCAGTTACTAATATTTAGCACAGAAGGTCAGACAGCACTCTGTGGGAAAAAAAAGGTGCCTTCCTCGGATTAGAGTACTGTTCTTTAATATCATACAATCACACATTCTTAATAAATTATAGGTAAAATCAAGGGAGTGAGAAGTTATCACTTGACAGCATCTCTCTTCATCAACAAGTTGCTTTCTGAACATAATAAGATGCTGCTGTGTCAGGACAGATTAAATCCTCTGCTCTTTCTCCTCTTTGTTCTGAGTATGGCATTGGTACTGTGCATCCAGCTGTTCGAACAGAGAGGATTAACCTTCTCCTGGGGCCAATTATACAGCCCAGCTGTCTGCTGCCATTGCAGAGCTCCCAGGAAGCCCAGCCAGGGACACATGTGGCAGGGTCCTGCTGTAATGAGAGTCCATGTTGCAGATGAGGGCTCCTGGCCTTTCCCAAGACATGGATTCCAGTATCTCAGAGAACTGTTCTGGTCTCATGGGGATTTTTGGGGCTCATGTTTTGTCACTCTTCACAGGCAGCCCATATGTGTGAGCCACAGATCAGATGTGGTGAGGTCAGCTTGTATTTCACTGGGCTGTGTGAATCGACCTCATTATGGGTCAAGAGATGTGCACGTGAACTCTGCTAATTGGGATGCTACCAAAATCCTGGGCATTGCTGGGGACCTGGATCATCAGTCTCTGCACCAGCTTTGGGATCTTGAAGGTTGGTGCTCTAAAGCTCTCCAAACACCAGTGGTCAGACCCCCAGCTGGAGCATGATGATTATCTGCACCACACCTCCTATGTCAGTGGTAAAACATGGTAACAGTAAAGAAAGAGCAATTACAGTCACTGCTGTAATCTCTGTGTTTCTGATCCAAATTCTTCCTATTTGTGCAAGGTGCTACCATACAGTAAAATAGAAAATCTGAAAGAATGTTTACTAGATTAGCCACAGGTAAAAGGGCAAGAAAAAAATTTTGAGCTGTTTGGGGAGCCATTTCCTCCTGACAAATACGTAGAGAGGAAGCTTACAGGTTGGTTGCCTGGAGGGAATCTCCCAACTGCATAAAGAGTGGTTAAAAAAAACAGTGAGAGTCTGTGAACAAAGTTTTCTCCCCATCCCTCCCATTGAGCATACCAGGATGATGAGTCATAAGTTTTCACAAAAATAAAAGTAGTTTTCTTTCTTTCTGTTGGCTTTAGATGGACATTTTTTAAATCAAACTTTTTTTTTTTTTTTTTTTTTTTTTTGAGTGCTAAAGGAGGGTGGAGAGTGGAAACAAGGGCAAAGTAAATGATGCTCTGTAAAATGTCTATTAAACATCAGGATATGGTGAAGCATGACTACAATTCAAGTTTTCAAATAATACCTTGAATTACATCCGCAGCTGTAACAGTGCACACTAACACATTTTGAAAATGACATTAAACTTTAAGCCTATTTGTTACCATTAGAGACCAAGCTGAAACATAACAGAAGACTGTTCCCAAATCTGTTTGCAGTGAACTGCTTCTATAGCTTCCACAGACTCCTCTGTTAGGAGGAAGATTTGGGTCAGATTTAGTTCTTCTCATCTTCTTAATTAAGGCAGTGATCGGAAAAATCACTTTAAGATATTAGGAGTGATATACATGCTTACATTTGAAGCCCAAGGGACTGTTTTCCATATGCACAAGTGTTGATGGCCCAGATTTCCATCTTTTCCGTGCTTTCGCAATGCATAGTAATAACAGGATATTCATGTTTGTTTCTGGCATGTTTGAAGACTGGGAGATTCTGGTTCATAGTGATCTAAACACAAAGGAGCTGTCAGCTGGGTTTTTGCAGTCATTTCTTTTAACACTGTGAGATAGAATATGAAATGCCCCACCAAGAATATGGAGATTGTATGTATCAGTGCTCATAAAATATGATGATTATTTTCCTCCTGAAGAAGTTTCAGTAAAAAAAAACAAAACCAAAAAGCATGTAGAAACTGCACTAGAAGATTTTAACGCCTTCCTGTCTCAATTTCTTGCAATCATAAATTAAGAGTATGGATACAATGAAATGTTAAATCAATCTGTTGACTAAAGGTAGTTGATATGTAGTGGGGGACTATTATTTGTTCAGAGCTGAAAGCTGTTATATATCTAGTAATGTGAGTAAGGTGATGTAAAAAGAGAAGTCAAAGAGAAAAAAAGGACATGAAGGAAAACCAAAGCACATACGACCAGTCTTCTGAAACTGATGGGAGTATTGCATTTCCAATACTTGAATTATGCATTATGAATGTTTCATCTGATGCACTTAGCCCACACTCCCATTTTTAATTTGTGAATCAGTGGCAAAACAGTCTCAGATTTAACATTATTCATCGATAATCTAAAACCACAGTATTAAAGTTGTGCTAGAAGCTCCTAAACTTCTGGATCTTTTCACTCCTAGTAACTCCACTAGCAACATACACATCCAGAATGAAAAAAAGGATCTTTTCTTATTGCACCAGGCATCCAAGCAATTACATTTACTAAGGATGATCTTATATGCAGCCACTGGCCTGTGGAACGTGATTGAGAAAGAGCTTTCATATAAAACACTTCTCCGTAGTTTTGTCAGACTGCCCATGAACTGTGCTAGACAACTACCTGACTTTCTATGGCCTATTTCCTCTACTGTTTCATTACCTACATAAAATTGTGACAACAGAAAAATACTCCCAGCTGTTACAAAATTGTTCTCCATGGCCTGAAAATGGAATTTATTGCATGAAAACTAGGTACATCCTTCTGCCAAGAACCGGTCCTGAAGAAGTAATGAATCATGCCAGTGACACAGATGGGGCTGGACCAATTCAGAATGTGAATGGATAGAGCTTTGTAACTTAGAATCGTTTAATGCCAGTATCACATGAATAGGCACACAGATCAGAATAGAATTATCACATCCCACATTTGTGAGGTCTGACTCCACACTTTCATAAACATAGCATAAAATAAGGCTTATTGAAATTTTTACATGGAGTTCCCAAATACTTTCCTGGAATATGACTGTCATGTTACTGTTTCACTTTTCTCTTAAGGTTCTTTGCTGTATATTGGGTGAGCACCATTACTTCTCTGGCAATGCCACATTTCAAAAGCAAAAATCAAACTAAAGGACTTAAATGTTCAATCTGACCATATTTTACCTGTGCAGTTTCTCAGTGAACCAAATATCATGGCAGAATCCTTTTTATAGCAGTTGTGCTTATTCTGGCTTACAATAGCAACCAGAAGCTCTCACAGCTGCACGTGGGGAATAGGACATTTCCATAGCTCATTGCCATTGCCCTTGCTGATGGTGCTGCCTCAGTCTATCAGGACCTGAGCAGGCAAAGGATCCAGACGTACCCTTTAAGTTCCAAAGAAGGCAGCAGAATATAAATGTAATGTCTGCAGTTTTGTGTGGATTTATGTGCTCTGCTGAGCTTAATTTTGCTGTAAAATCAAAATTTTATTCCTCTTGTGCTTTTGTTGTACTCAGTAGGTTTCCAGGTAAGTGTCTATTGAATATGTTTTAAAATCACCATGATATTATTGAGAGAAAATAGTAATATGGAGTAATAATCACAATAAAAATCTAGTTTTTCCTTGAGCTAGCTCCATTTAAATTCAGTGGAGCTGAATTTAAATCTTATTTGGGCCTATTATTTTCCATTAAGTTTTGTTGCAGATCTAGAATTTCATACACATACATGAAAAATGAAGAGAACACAATTACTACATGCCAGTTCTGTGTTCTAGAAACAGTTGGGCCAATTACTCTGATTTGAGTTTGCAGCTAAGCACAGTAAAAGCAAAAGAACTGCACTGAAGACCTAGCAGTGAATTTAATTTAGAGGTAAAAAGCAGCTGTCAAATTTACTACAAGCCTAAAATGACAGATACTGTGGCAGACCAAACTGATAGTACAGGAACCCTATCAGGACTTGCAGAGGATGTGTGATCTCTTCTCCCAGGTAACAAGTGGCAAGAGGAGAAAAAACGGCCTCACGTTGCACCAGGGGAGGTTCAGATTGCCTGTTTGGAGGTATTTCTTCACTGAAGGAGTGATAAAGCATTGGAACAGGCTGCATAGGGAAGTGATGGAAACACCATCCCTGGAAGTGTTCAAAAGATATGGATATGGCACTAAGTGATAGAGTTTAGTGGTAAACATGGTGGTAGTGCTGGGTTTACGTTTTGTCTCAATGATCTTAGACATCTTTGCCAACCTTAATGATTCTACGTTTGTTGAACAGATATTTGAGGGAAGATGCCAGCAGAGATCCCCTTTGTATACCTACATTTTTGTATATTATGCATGTGTTTGTTTATAATTATGCATATACATTTACCTATATACATACATGCAAATATTTATAGGTGTATGTTGTGAGTGCTTTGTCTTCAAGGATTTTATACCCTTCTGACTTCAATGAATTCACAGACTATGAGAGCAGAAGCAGGGCAGAAAGAAGCAGATTTATATCCATGCTCCCTGATTTCTGTGCAGTTTCTTCTGCCTGTGAATACAGTCATCAGAACTAAAGTTTGCCTGATTTCACGACACTCATTGCTGCTGACTGCAGCAAAAAGCAGCCCTTGAGTGACTGCCAGCCAGACAAAGCACAGGATGAGCTTTCTGCCCATACCTATGCATGATCTGGAGAGATGCTAAAAGGTTTTCGTATCAAATGTCTTCAGTTAATTAAAACAAGTGCAGAGAGGAAAAGGTCTAACGAGTAGAATAGCTGCATCCCCTGTGCTTCCAGCAAACCCAGCTGCTTGTACAGACATGCATAAACTCTAAACCAATTTTTCATTAGCGAAATTTTCCGTTCCAGCTCCAATGATGTAGAGGTTTCCGCTTTCAGGCCCCTTGCTGTGTTGCAGAGCTTGTTATTAGTTATTATTCATCTGTCCTCAATTCAGTGATCAGATCTATCTGCTGCTGCTTTAGGAGGCAGAGAATCTAGCCAAACTTACTGAGAGAAAAATATAAAGTAGGCAAACATAACCATTGCATGAAGTACTTTTTCTGTGGGCTGCCAATCTTACCCTGACATCATGTAGATAAGAAATAATTTTCAATCAACAAAGACAGGGCCACTGCAGATGAAGCCTGAGACAAACAGAACAAAAAGTCATGCTGTCCTCATCCTCAGCAGAGCTGATCTTTAACACTTCTCAGAGATACGGGTGACTGCGAAGTACCATCTCATCAGAATTCCCACTAACATCCTTCATCAATTTTCCTCTCACAGTGCAAGCAGCTAAGATGCTGCAAATAGGAATATTAAGCTCTCTTGCTGAGGGACAATACCAGAGGGGAACTGTCCCAACAACCGGTATTTCCTGGTGTGCAAAAGCTAGTGACTGCTGATTAGACTACGAAAAAAGGAAAAAAAAAACAGATACGTGGGTTAGTCTTGTATCTTTATATGTACATTTTCCAGCTGAGTGTTGTTCACAGTGAATAGGAAAGCTCATTCCTCATGCAGGTAATTTCTGTGCAGCTTTTTAAGGCTTGAACAAGCTTGAGCCCACATGTCTGCTGCTTCTGATATAAGGATTACCTTTTGTGGAAATCAAGAGAACAAGGCTGAGGTGCTAATGGTGACAGAATTGTGACATACAGCCACCTTTAGGAGGATGATTCCAAGGGCTCTATCGAGCCTTGGGAACAGGGCTGTCTCTGTTCCCCTTTGTCTTTCCTTCCTGGAGAGCTGTGCAAAACATGTCATGTGAAATGGCATGGTTTCCAAACCAGCTGGCTGGAAAACGGGGTGCCAATTTGAAATAGGAGCCATCTGCAGATGATAAGGTCCTCTTGACAGTCTGGCTGATCTGGCAGTGCCTGTGCAAAGTGGAACTGTGCCCTGCATGAACTACTGCTATCTGTATGTGTTGTGACCCAGAAGTGCAGAGATCTGGCATTAGTAACAGTAGACTCTGAGTCTCGATTTCTGTTGAGAGAGAGATAAAAAAAAGAGAGAGCGATATAGATAAGTAAAAGTATTCTCATGTAACTAGATGATTAGATTAATGAAACGCAATACATTGCATTGCACTGTATCGCATCGATGTCCCAGCCCAGCGTGGGCTGGGGCAGCCAAGGGACAAGGGATTCTGGGATGGGGTGGGCAGGGCTGGTACAGGTGCTCCTGGAATGGAATCTTCATTACTCACCTTGGCCCCAGGGCACTCGGTCTGTTTTGCCCTCACTCCTGAGCAGTGCCTGGCAGTACAAGGTAAACAGCCCTGGCAAAAGGCCAGGAAGGAGGCTTGGGCCTGCTCATACTTTCCCATCCAGAGCCACTGAGGCCCTTTTCAGGCTATTGCCAAGAGCAGAGATCGTACTAAATATCAAAAGTAACATTAATCAGGGGTAACCATACACCAATATAGCCTGGGGGCTGACCTGCTGGAAAGCAGCTCTGTGGAGAAGGACCCAGGGGTGCTGGTGAACAACAAGCTGTCCATGAGCCAGCAGCGTGTCCTGTGGCCAAGGAAGGCAGCGGGAGGCTGGGGTGCATTAGGAAGAGCATTGCCAGCAGGTCAAGGGAGGTGATCCTGCCCCTCTGCTCATCCCCAGTGAGGCCACATCTGGAGTGCTGTGTCCAGTTCCGGGCTCCTCAGCACAAGAGAGACATGGAGCTCCTGGAGCAGCTCCGGCAGAGGGCAACAGAGATGATGAAGGGACAGGAGCATCTCTTACAAGGAAAGGCTGGGGCAGCTCAATCTGTTCAGCCTGGACAAGGGAGGACTGAGAGGTGACCTCACCAATGTCTGTCAGTATCTGAAGGGAGGGTGCCAGGAGGATGGAGCCGGGCTCTGCTCAGTGGTGCTGAGCAGTAGGACAGGAGGCAATGGGCAGAAACTGTTGCACAGAAAGTTCCACCCAAACACGAGGAAGAACTTCCTTACTGTGTGGATGACCACACACCGGTACAGGTTGTCCAGAGATCGCTGGACGTATTGAAGAACTCCTTGGACACAATCCTGTGCCATGTGCTCTAGGGTGACACTGCCCGAGCAGGAAGGCTGGACCAGGTGACTCACTGTGGTCCCTTCCAACCTTACCCATTCTGTGATTTTGTGAAAGGTAATTCTGAGCAAAACATGGACATATTAAGTGTGCATTCTTTTGGCTCACCAAGAGCTAGCTGAACTAGATAAGGACATCCATCTGAGGACAGTGATAAGCTTTGGTGCATCAGACAAATCAGTGACCACAGCCATGTTGACCTGTGTTGGCTCACACATCACCATTAATCTACCTTACTGTTTATTTATTGGACTATAAAATAACTTAGAAACTTAAATTGTTTTTATTTTCACATCTTGAAATTTCTTCTATTAATTTCTGGAACTCCTGGCTGGAAATGGTAATTAGCAAAGCCAGGATATATTCAAAGAAGGACAACAGGAATGACTGAGGGGATGGTATGGTGGCATTAAGGAAAAATACTAACAATTGAACCTGAAAATAATGAGCACAAACCTCCAGAGCAAACCCTCATCATATACGACAACATGTACCCATGTCTGAGTTCTACAGAAAGCCTTAGTGCTTGGCTCAGCACCCCTCATTTTAAATGTATAAACTTCCAGCAAAGTTCAAACGCACAGCCTGAAATGCCTTGTCATGAGGAACTGAGCAGAGAAACCAAGGCAAAATCTCCTGTACGTGGGAGGTGGATATGAAAGTAAATCTCTGCTGTTTTCAGCCAAGGGAGAGCTGGGTACCCGCCACTTTGCAAACCCACAGATTGCTGAGATTATCCTCTGATGAGCAGACGTTTTCTTTAAATAGCATGCTGCAAATTAACAGTTCTCAGAAAGCTCCTCTGACAAAGTGCCCGACAAAGCTTCTTCCTTAACTCTCAAGGTGCTGACTTAATAGAGTGATAGAAAAGGTAGGGCCTGATACAATGATTACCACTAGGGCAATGTCGCAGTGTAAGAGTGGGAGATGACGTGCTTGCGATGTGGGAGACAGTGGATAGATTTTGAGCTCAGAGGCATCTGATTATAGCTGTTTTCTCTGTTTCAAGGCAATTTTCAAGATGTTTTACATTTTTTTGCTGTTGCAAATTATGATAAATACAAAATATGTCTGTGAAATAAAAATCAGGGCAAACTCTTGGTTTTTTACCCCCTTTTTGGCACAATGAATTCATTGAACTGTTAAAACAAAAAGGAATTTTTAGTTATACAATTCACAGAATCTCATATAAGTTGACAAGTTTCTTTTCACTACCTGTTTTAAAATTTTAAATTTTTCAGAATGGACCTTTTCTCGCAAACAAGAGTAAGTATTTCCCTATGAAAAATGTTTCATTGAAAACTGACTCATATAATACAATGGAGAGCAGGCTAAAACTGCATTTTTTTTAAATGGGAACATTTTCTATTTTTGCAAACCAAAGCACACTAGTGGCAGATAGTAAATCACCTAAGTCCAAGGTGTTTTACCAGTGCTGTTCCGCTGAGTTTCGGAGGATTTTACTGGCACAAAAGGCAGTGGAATGCTGTCCCTAACTGAAAAGGATATGTAAGTCCACCTATTCTCATAGAAAGGCAAATAGATGAAAAGCTGCTATCGAATAATGTGTATTGTCCAAAGTCTGAGCTGTGGCAATAAAAACTGCTCTTCCAACGCTGTTTTTGTAATTGTTGTTTCCCATGTTCAAGCACATACAGTATCAGTTGAAAAGTACTGCAAAAATAACAATTATCATAAGAAGAAAATACTTTGAAAAGGAATACCTTTTGGTAGCATGGCCATAGCACATTGCTAGGAACAATAGGACAAGACTTTCTAGAAGGTTTCTTTGGCAGCTGGATTGTCATAAGTGCTGAGGACCTCTTGACTCTGCAGACTTCAAGTGTCCTTGAGGCATGTGCAGGTGGAGTAATTCAGGACTGTAGGCTGTGAAGGTGGAATGGAGCAGAGGTGAGAGCAGTCATTTGTCCAGGTGCATTTCAGTCCAGGTACCAAAGACTGCTCTAACTATACTACCCTGCTCCTTGGAAAAATGGTTCCTAAATATGAAAATAGAGACTGAGGACTTCTAAGAACTTTGGGAATCTTTTGTTTTAGTACTTACTAGGATGCTGGTGGAATCCATAGACTTTGTGTGTCTGGATATGTGATGGATATGGGTTATGGATATGGATCTGGCTCCATTCTTCATGACACTATTTCATCTCAATTCCTGGTCTCTTTTGTGCTAGCTTTTGTCTTCTTCAATATCTCCTGCTGTGAGAATCACTATCTGTCGGCATTTTTCCACCACATTCTCTAATAGGAAGCTTTCTTCATGTTATTTTCTGTGCCTTTTAAATGTAAGAGCTGGGATGAGGAGATTCAGTTTACAATAGGTGTACTCTAGGGAGCTCTGGGACAGCTGTAGTTAGTATCTGAAATAAAAATAATCTGAAGGAGAAAACCAGGCAAAAAATGGAAAACAAAAATTCTATGCTTACTGTATTTAACATCAGTTGTACTGCAGCTGCAATTATTCCCAAGGGTACATTAGAAATCTTGGGACATTGAATTACAAACACATAATTCAGGCCCATTCTTGTAAAGGGGCCTCAATGTAATATTTGTATGTTAATACTCTCAAGTCTCATTACAGCTCCAGTTTATTGAAAATGGCTAGCTCTCTATAAGCAAAACTAGATGATATTTCTATGTAAGTATTCCAGGATGTGTATCCTTTACACAGAAACAATCAGAAAAAGACAGCATGTAGTGAATTCACTAATAACAAAACTTGTAGAAACAAAGTGTTTGTCTTTTCCACTGAAACCAGAGTCCTGAGAGCAGGACTTTTAGCGGTATACCTGTATACTTTACTTGGTCCAGTGTTAATGGTTGTTAAGTGCAAAATGTACATCGATACCATCCCGGTTCTTACTCAAAGCCCCCCCATCATTCAAGACAATATATGGAAAATATCCTCCAGTTCAGTGGTGCTGAGGTATGCCTTTGTCAAAAGCTTTTTAAAATATGCATCATCAGGATTTCAAAGACCCACTTCACTGAATAATCCTACCGTACCTAAAGAAAACACATGGACCCTTGCATCCATCTCCATGGGAATGCAGGGTAATGGTGTTCTTGAGGACAATGACACAGTGGTTGTCAATTTGTCCTTAAGCCCAGCCTTCACCTCCCCCTTTACCTTGGTGAGGCCAGAGCCAATAAGACTCAATCAGTTCCAGCATTAGCCTCCACCAGACTCTTGTAAATTATCTTGCCAACTAGCACAGAGAAACAGGATCATCTATCATAATGTACCTTAGTTTGAACAAAGAAGACTTCACAAAATTAATTTACTAAGGTACTGAAGACAGAACAGAGAAACTTTAGGTAACATTAAGTTTTATTTTAATTAATAGCACAAACCCATCTCAGTAACATGAGACACTGCCTGAGCTCATTTCTTTGCCTGCTGATCTTCATTGAGCTCCCAAACGAGCCAGGTCAATAGGAACAGACACAGTCTAAGAATTTTTTTATATAAAGCCCCTGTTTTATTTATTGTTTTCATAACTCAAAGGCAGGTTGGATGGGGCTTTGAGCAACCTGGGCTAGTGGAAGGTGTCCCTGCCAATGGCAGAGGTGTTGGAACTAGATGTTATGAAGACCTTGGGAGATTTTGTTGTGAAGATCTTATTCTTTGGATGACAGTCATGACACACAAATGCAAAACTCCTTTACTTGCTTGTAGTGTCCCATTTTTTCTTAGGCTTTTACCTATCCAACACAATAGACACCTTTTTGAAGGCTGATTATATATTACAAAAGACTGTACAAACTGAATAATAAATTGTCTAAAACATTTTGAAAGCAGTTGTAAAGCACCACTGCCAGCTACTCTAGCTGTAATCTGAGAATGCCAAAGATCTTAAATTCAAGTTCACTTGAAATCTGTATCCTTTGTCTGCAGTAGTTTGAGCTCTTTGGTTCTAATTATGCAGCTTTTTACTTTAAGAACACTTCATTGTTTTATTTGTGTGCACCACTTTGTGTTGTATTAAACAGAAGAAAGCCAAGTTACATGGCAAATCTACAGTGATTAGTTTTAGACTCAAGACACATGTTCACAAACAAAGCACACAGCTGCAATAACAGCATGGATTTTATTCTTTCACTTCTGTGGGCAGCCACCTCAGTAACCTGAAATTCATGCCCCATTACTCCCATTTAGTATGATACTACGCTAGTTTTGATGCATCTTTTTCTCAAGTTGGCCACAGAAAACCAATAAAACAGATGAGTTCTCTACATGCGTACGATCATTCCAGATGACTAAAACACAGAGCAGTCTCCGTAGATGAGATACATCTCTATACTTCATTAACCAATGTGCTTTGTGGGGAAAAAAAGAGAGACACTAGAGAAAGAGTTAAGCAAAAGAAAAGAGCAAAAATTGTTGCTATAGAATCTTAACACACCAACCCTTGCAGGGAAAAGTCACCTTGTTTTAGCCTCTCTAGCTCTCTTTCCCCCTTTCTTACTCTAAAATGAGACACATCCATTTCAAAGGAGCCATCTGGGCAATCCTAAGGAAAACAAGAGAGACCAGACCTGATATTCTCTGAAACTCAGTCAATCCGACGAAAAGTACTTTCTTTCTTCTTCTCTTTCTGATTTGAGGAATAAAGCAAAGAGAGTCAAGAGAAACTCCTACTGTGAAGGATAATAGGGAATGTCATTGCAGCTTTTCCTGAGATGATTCAAGGAGCTTGTTCTACCAGCATGCATCTGCATTTGCTTTACAACAGAGAGTGGCAGCCAGGAGGTTAATGCTTAACAAAAGTCTGTGATTCAGAAAGCAGCCTCCATTCAGAAAAAATACTGAAGCTTAAACTCTGCCATGTTTTTAGTTTCTTTGTTAGGTGTATTCTCACCTCTAGTCCTGTGAGCAGTTTTGGGCATGACAATATAAGAAAGCTATTCAAAAGCATTCAAAGAAGGGCCACAAGGGTGTTGAAGGGTCTCTTGAGGGGAAGCTCTATGAGTTGCTGAGGTCACTTGGTGTGTTCAGCCTAGAGAAGAGAAGACTGAGGGAAGACCTCGTTGCAGTCACAACTTCCTCGTGAGGGGAAGTTCAGAGGCAGGCACTGATCTCTTCTCTGTGGTGACCAGTGACAGAACCTGAGGGAATGGCCTGAAGGTGTGTCAAGGGAGATTTAGGTTGGACATTAGAAAAAGGTTTTTCATCCAGAGGGTGGTTGGGCACTGGAACAGGATTCCCCAGGGGAGAAATCATGGCACCAAGCCTGACAGAGCTCAAGAAGGGTTTGGACAATGCTCTCAGGCACATGATGTCACTCTTGGGGCTGTCCTGTGCAGGGCCAGGAGTTGGACTTTGATGATCCTTGTGGATCCCTTCCAGCTCAGGGTATTCCATGATTCTGTGTTTCTATGTGTATTTGCTCCCCCAAAGAGGAATCCTAGAGCCCAAAATACTGACCTTATTTTACATCTCACACACAAGTACAGGAATGACTTGATTGTATGTATCTAAGGTGAAAGGAACAGTGAGGCAAATTATCCTATATATTTCTGATGTTGACAGTTTTTAGCATAGTTTTTTACCAGCACAATCTTCTGCCCTCTTACACACAAAAGCCATGATAATTTTTCATTATCACTTTTGCCCCTCCTAGTTATATTAAAGAATAACTTTCTGTGGTGAGTGCCTTTAGTTTCAGTGAGCAAATTCCGTGATAAAATAGCACTCCAACTGAATTAAAGAAAGTGAACAAAACTCTCTAGAAGGTGGTAGCTAAAGAGTTGAATAAAGGATGACAGGCAGCTGCTGTGGAAAGCAATATGTAGGCTGGATATCAGAGACCATTTGTAGCCTAGACACCTGTCAGACTTCCATAGGCACAAATGGAATAAGCAGGGAAGGTTTTTGCTAGGGTTTTCTATAGCCCATTGGTCAAACTAATTGAGAACAGAGTTTAAAATGCTTGAGAGAGGGAATAAAATCAGAATGCACAGAAAGTACCCCAGACGCTTTTTGCCCACCAAATACTACTTCTCATTGCATGGTAAATTGGTGGGTTTAACTGGCATTGAGAAATGTAGGATTCAATTACCTTTACACCTAACTAAAAAGGTAGCTAATGGTTCATGGCTTGTCTGGTCCTTTTTTTTTTTAAATAAAAAACCATATTAATTGCCTTAACTTCAGTGACATTTCCACAGTTCTTCCCTGCACTGCAAGCTCTGAGTTTGCTTATGTTTATATATTTCTCAATTTCTCCTTTTTTTTTTGCCTCTCAGCTCCTCATATTAGGAAGAAAGTATTTTTCTTTGAATCATTCACATTTTTAAAATATTTCCTATAAATCGTCCTACAAATATTTCAAGAAGCTCCCTTCCAGCATCAATAATCATTATTACCCATGAATCCCAGGTCCTTAATTTCCCCCTCCCCTTATCCCCTTTACTTTAAGTAATCATTCCTCATGCTATGTGTAACCCAAATGATTTTAACTGTGCTCATCATCTGTCTCTGATCTGCTTGTGGTGGCACCTCCACTTCCTTCTAACTAGAGCAGCTGCTGGGCTTAGGGACTGTCAGTGGCTTTGATTTTTGTATTGTGTCAATGTACAATATTTCCTGCTTATCCAAGATAAATTTAATCTGCCACCATGCTGCCCAGAGTTCCAATGACTTTAAGTACATCTGGGGAATTTCACAATCCTCTGCAGACTATTATTATCTGAAATAACTTAACCTTTTCTCAGTTCTCGATAACTTGCTGCCTACTCCTTTTATGAGCTTAGTTACACATTAAAAAAAAATTTGTCCCAATATTGACCTCTAGGACACTTTCAAGCTTGGAAAACTTAATTTTGTAGGTTCTTAAACTTTAACATACTACCATGTTTCCAATATTATACAGTTTTCTGAGACTAGTGGTATTTTTATTTTAAATCTATACCATTGTTTCTTTTATGGATGATCACATTAATTGTCTGAGAAGTCCTGAGCCAGCTCTATTTGTATGTAGTTTTTAACTAGTTAAAGAAAAAAACCAATAAAATGCATGATATCGAAAAAAATACTCTCTTTATTAGCAGGATTACCTTTTTTTTTTTTTTCCCTTTCTGCTACTTAGCAGTTTGAATTGTAAGATCAGTAAGTATTTTATGTAAGAAGCCATAAAATAAAAGCCATTCCCGTTCACTGATGTGGAAACTAGTACATGCTGTACCTAAAATTGCAGAGTTAGTGGTAGAGCTCGAGGCTTCCAAATTCTCATTGTGTCTCCACCAAGGTGTGCTGCCTCCTGTGCTGGCCCTCCCTGTTACAGAACCTCAGCTGTTGCGAGCTATCATTTCTTGTACCCAAAGGTGGTATAAAGACATGGTGTGATGCAGCCAAAGAAAAGATAACTGTTGTGTTAGCTTGGAAGGCACTTAGCTGCTGAGAGAAGTGGTTTGCGTTGGTTTTTTTTTTTTTATTAGGAAAGAAAAAAGAATCAAAATGAAGTAATTTTATTTAACTCTAGGTAATAATTTGATTTGGTATAACTGGGAAAGAAAGTTACATTAGCTGGTCTATTAGAATGGATTTGTACATTAATGAATGACCTTTGGAAATAAAATTGCAATTCACACAAAATGAACATTTCCATTTTCTTTTATTTCAAAATAATTCTCCTGATGGAATGTTTTGCAGAGAACAATCACATTCAGGAAAATCTGCGAGTCTTCAAAAAAAAAGTGTGCAGAAAATGACTGAAAAAAAGGAAAGGATTCATAGGAATGAAACATTCATCTATATAAAGAGCAACATACATAAGATTTTTTAGAGACAGCAGATAAGTCACAGGGCCATTTAGTATCCCACACACATGCTTGTATCACCATGGCTAGAGGAGGAGTGATTGGTACTAACTATAGGCAGTGTGACATACATTTAGGAAGTACTGATTCCAGGAGAGGGATATGATTTCTGTTCAAGGATCAATGTTTTTTTCCTCAGTGATGTATGAGCATATACTTCATTTGTTTCCTAGGTGCAAACTGTGTTCCAAATTCCTAATTAATTCTGTAGGATGTTTTCAGTTTGTTTCCTTTTTCTCACTCCCTCCTGCCAGCTGACATTGCACATTAAGAACCAGGATAGTTTTCCAGAGACGAGGGTGATGCTCATTGTTTTGGAAACTGGCCAGGTTCCATGGTGGCTAACAGAGACACAGGATCATTCTAACGGCTTTTAAAGCCTCATTTTAGAGACAGGAATCACAAGACTTCCTGTTTATCTTGCTTTTTGTATTTTCATGCAAAATGAGTCACTGCCAGTTCTACCAGCTAAAATAGACTGCAGGATGCCCTCTGAACTTGTTGAAGAAAAAAATACTTGTTTTCCCTTGCAAACAGCATGGGGGATGTATGAGACCAGTGAAAAGATGGTAGTATAAACTTGCCATCATATCTGCACTGTTGTGGTCTGGCGAATATGGGTAATTATATCTGCAAAGACATAGCAATATGGGCTTGATGTGTCAACAGGCAGCGTATGAGGGCTTTGGGGGCTTCTGCTTACAGGCTGCCTTATACCTTGGGCTGACTGACATTTATCACTGTAGGACAGTAAATATTTTTATACAATTATGTTATTGTGTGCAATTGTAAATCTACGCTCCACTGGACTCTTGAGCAAACACACTGTCTGGATTTCTCTATTCTTAGACATCAATAGACAGATATGCACTTGTGAGCCAGTTACTCTGAGTATGTGGTTAATCCGACCATTTTAGCCAAATAGTTTGGGAGGGAATTATTACCAAGGGTACCAGGCTTCTTCTGCAAGAAGACTGTACCCGGCTAGCTCATGCATAAACATCTGTGTGGGCAACATCTGTGTTTACTCAGACAATTCTCACCCAAGCTCTCTCTTTAAAGACACTGCTTTGCATAACAATGAACATACTTTTTCTATTAACACACTTTTTAAACTTGATTTCTGACTTTATCTGAATTCTCAACATAGACAGATCCAGACAAAGGTATCAGGAGAAACTCAGGCCAGAAGCGGTGCTCTCAGAACTTATCTTCTGTAGGATTAATTGACAATAGTGCTGTCACCCCCTTAAATGTTAAGCCTAATCTGTGTTGAATCTCCATATTGTCTGCTGAATCTTTGAAAAAAGGAAGCCATGAAAATTTGAAAAGGACTTTCCTTTTTATCTGTTCCTCCATAACTAGAAGGTTTTCCTTCTCTTCTACTCTTTTCTTTTGCAAAGGCACACAAAACCCAAGTTATTTTTCCTAGAGCAGAGAGTTTAATTTTGGTGTGTCTGTGCTGGATGTTGAATTGAAAATCTTTACTCGTATTCCGATGCTTGTGAACACTACTCCAGACACATTTCATTACTGCAGATCTGTGCTGGGTGCTACTGGGGTTCCATGCAGACACTTGCAATTAAAGATCAGACATGAGTGACCCAGATTTCACAAACAAGGGGAGACTGCCTGGGCTCTGCAAGGCTCTTCATGAGAATAAACTTGCCTCAGAGATGAAAGTGGCTAAGGTGGGCAGAGTGCTCAAATGAACTAACAAAATAATTAAGGCCTCATGATAGTGGTAGGATACCACCTGAATGTGGGTTAGGCACAGTGTGCACCAGTGCAATTCAGCAGGGCTGCAGTTCTGGTGGTGTGGCACAAGAATCTGGGTGTTCAGAGCACCATGCCTTCTGAGATGCTAAAAGAGTAAAATTGCTTGTGTGTAAGCTACCCCAATCACTGACTTCTTGTTGCTCCTGAATTCTTTAACTCTTGGCTTTTAAATGTAACAAAGAGCCTTTGTGATATATTTCTTTCCTGCTCAACATATCAGTGTGGCAAATCACATAAGTATGATCTGTCTTTCACACCACTAACATCTAAGTGGTTTTATAAGTTAGAGGATTCTGCAACGGAATTACAAAACCTTATTAATGGTGTATTTGGGTAAACACGTAGGCCTGGGAAATATTGTCTCTTGGCACCAAAGACCAGAAGGGAGTGATTAACAGAACTCTCTCTTTTAATTATGCTATCTTTGCGAAGTCCTCTGTGCTACTCTCATTCTTCTCAACCTATTTTTCAAACCTTTTCTCCAGACAAAGAGAACAAATTGTACTTCAAAAATAATTTATAGATAAATGGGAAAGGTCATTTTTGTTCCAGGACTTTCCTGTTGTCACATTATCCATCACAACTTTCACTTGAAAGCTCTGATCTGCTTTTATTTCATTGCTAGGGTAAAGAATGCATCTTTCCCAGGTGAACTTTCACATGTTCATTATTCCTTCTGTGCAGCATGAAGATCAGTTCCCGAATGGGGAGTGAAGAGCTGAAAAAGTTTGGTGTGGGAATGACAAAAGGCAGGCACTGTCCAAGATCTTGCTGGTATCCTCTGCTTTCAGGAGAGGAAGACTTTGCCAAGTCATCCGAATTATTACAGCAGCAATGCTGGCTGTTGAACTTATTAACTCTCCTGTGAATTTGGGAGACAAGTGCATTTGCAGGCAAAGGGAAGGGGTGAAAGAACTCAAAATGACACAATGGCCAAAATATTACATATCTACGTAGGTTCTTTGGAGCTCTGTGAGACATACATGGAGGAAGAAGGCTATCTGAGATGTCTATAGCCCGCTTATTTTGCCACTCATTGAATTGTGTGACTGTGTAAGAAAGTGAAGTTTAGCCCATTCCTAAAGCAATTAGATGTTAAGACTCTGGGCTGAGGCTGCCTATTAGAGTAGATTTGCATAGTAATAATGTGATGGTAGCAGTGTCTGGTTTTGAGTGCAGGATCAGAAGTGTGGCTAATTTGACATTGCCTAGGAGACCTGAAGCAGAGGTTCCACTGAAGCAGAAGGGATGTGCATTAGCATGAAGCTGTAGGGTGAAACAGTGTTAGAGATATGCCTAAAACTCCTGCCTGTTCCTGGTCTGACTTTGAACAGCTTCCCATATTTTCATTTTCCTATATTTTCATTTTTCCTCCTACCTGAAAATGGTGAGGGGAGGAAGGCAGCTGAGGATTGCTAAAAGGCAATTGCATGAAACCCTGTTATCAGTCTGGGATTCCATTCTAGACAAAGGCACATCTCAATTTTATTTCTAACTTTCCCAGCAGATGCCTTCTTTTTTACCTGAAAACCACCTGAGAGAGTTTCTTGCTCTCAATCTAAATAATGTGTGCATCCACCAAGAGAACAGTAGTTGGAGAAAGACATTCCAGTGCTGCCCACATTATTAAGAAAAATGTCATCACAAACCACCTAACACATGCCTTGAATTACAAAAACTAGATGTACACACCATCTATAATGAATGAACCATTTCCTGTGTAAATGTTAGGAAATCCAAGAGAGATTAGCCTGGGTAATGGAGTTAAAATCAAGCTAATTTGTTTGTGAGGTTATTGGCAAGTCAAAAATCTCCTTCACAGTTTTTTTAGGCAGAGGGGTGGAGAAAGTGTGTGTGTTAGGCTCAGAGGCAATCAATGTAAATTTGTTTTTACCAATGAAGCTGGTTCTGCTGAGCGAAATGAGTTATATTCCCAGCTGTGTGGCTGAATCTGAGTCCAGTGCAGCCAAAGGTCTGCAACAAAATGGTTTGGATCTGTGGAAGTACAAGATGAGAAAGAGTAAGGAGGGCTGCAAACAGTTCTGGAGTTGAATGAGGATAACTAAATATAGAGGGAAAAGCAGGATCCACTGTGCTTCTTTACTGCGTCTGACGTGTGCCTGGCAACCTAGGAAATTATGATCAGAACTGTGAGAAAACAATCCTCATTTTGGAGTTTTTAAACTTCAAGCAGAATGTCAATATCTCTAGAGCTGCTTTTCTTCAGCTACGCATTCTGTCCTTTCTTACATTTGCCTTCCCTGCAGACACTATTGCCCGTTCTTCTCTTCAGCCACTCTTTAAAATATCTATTTCCGCATGCTCTTTCCACCCACTGCATGCTTCCCATGACCAGTCAGTCCCACCTGTCCCCATTTCTTCTCTCTGCTGTCCTAGCTGTCTTATTCCTGTCCCTTTTCTTCATGGCAGCTTAGATTGGAGAGCAAAATCATTGAATCCTCCATCTCACAGAACCTCCTTCTATCTTTTCTGTTGACTTCAGTAATTGTGAGTGGAAATATTTTAATGAGATGTGAGATACAGGATTGAGAGAACTTGTGGTTTTTCATCCTCCTGGCCTGTTAAAATGTCCCTTATATAACTTCAGCTTCACACATAGCTAATAGGGTTTTGCCCTTTAAATTTTGAATTGGATTAGAAAAGAAGTTTGTTCTTCAAATGAAAATTCGGAAGCAACATACAGCCTTTTATTTCAAGTGAAAACATATTATTAGTTATGGTTTTCATTGTTAAACAGTTGAAAAGTAAGTGTATGTAATGAAAGATCAGACAACTGGGAGAAGACTCATCTGAGCAGTAGAAAGTGTCTCTTAGTAAATCTCCATTTGACATAGTCTCTGTAGACTCATACCACAGGCAGTGGAGAGAGACAGAAATTTTAAGATCATTATTGATCCTAAAGTAGATATTTAAAATAGGTCAGACGAGTTACATCTTAAATGTACCTGTTTCTTTCCATTGACTCTAAAGGAAACCTGGAGTGACTAGCTCTGAGCTTGACGCCTACAGTATGGATGTCTAAAGTTAGGCAAAATGAATCCCACTCTAACTGTCATCTTAAACACTCATCATAACATGTAATTTCTTTTCCTTTTTGCTTTAAATAAATTTTCCAGTAAAATGAAAAATATTTCAGCTTGAAACTTCCAACAAAAAGATCGTGTTGAAATTTTATAATTGTGTCAGATTTTTGTGTTGAATTTTATAAAGGTCAGTCTTGACAAAACTGCATTTTATGAAGAAAGCTTTTTAAATGAAGAATGTGACCTGATTCTCCCTGTCACAAAGTAGAGTGTTCCATCCTACTTGTCCCTGAGTGCTGGTGTTAACACAGCTTCGTTGGGTCCAATTTATGTCAGAAGTGGTGGTAATTTCATGACCAAGTCACAAGGACCTGGGCTAAGAACTGCCAAACAATTTCACATGGATTTGGTTCTGCTGTCAGGTGGCAATAACTTCTGGTCACTATTGAACCGGACTTAGTTTGCACCAGTGGCCTAGAAGAGAAAATAGAATTTATTACCAGTTCTTTAATCCATCCAGTTCAGTAAAATAGCCTTGTATCAAAACATACCATTTATTTCCATATACCTACCTGGCAGGAGGGCAACTATAACAAACCACCTTCGACAGCAGTAGGATGTAGCAATATGGAGCAATTTAAGCATAAAGGAGCTCAGAGCTTTCCAATACTGTGAGACAACAGGTTTCGGAAGGAAAGATATAAGGTGAGGAACAATTGTGTGTCTTATCCGCAGCCAGCAGTCACCGTCTGTAAACATCCTACCTGTTCATGTTTGCTGGCTCAGGGGGGATTTTCAGAGCTCTTTGAAACCTGCATAAAAACTGTCTTAGACTTTGAAAAGGCCTAAGGTAATTTTCTTCTGCCTGCTGTGACTTTCTTTTGCAAGTCATAAAATTGCATGACTGATAGATGGGTAATTTCTGAATTTCAACCTACATCCTTCATCTTGGCCAGCAGTAAACCTGAAAAGTGTATCCAGGTGTGGGGACCAACTGTAACTCTATACATTAGCCTGTGTGCTCCTTTTACGTTTGTCCATTAACACCTTCACCATTTGTCTTTCCCAGGTCAGACTGAATGAGCCAAAAGAAATCAATGTGTCTTTGTACATGCTGAATATTTTTTCCCCAGTAAAGTGTTTCTCTAAAAAGTGGTTGTGTTGAACAACAGGGAAGTCAAGATTTGTCATCACTAAGGTCAATAATAAATTCTCCATTGGATCAGTCATTCACTTTCTGTCACTTCACACAGTACCAGCCCACGGGGTTTTTCATTCATCTCTTTCATGTGATTTTTCTCAACAATTTGTCTCTGACAAAATTTTTGCTTGCCGTTCTTTATGACCAAATGGTAATTCCAAACCATGCGTCATTTCAGTAAATTCTGTCTTGTTAGAGGGGTTCACTCTCTCCAGTGAGCAACTGAAAAAAGCATCTTAAACTCCTGCCCAGAGACAACAAAAATGCATTCAGCTCCTGTGGAACACCTAAATGCATGGAACATGGCAAATAGTGCAACACGCTCACTGGGCTGTTTAGTCCTGGGGAAGACAATTCAATAGTAAGTTTTGTACAAGGTACTTATGGCTGCCTAACAAGCATATTTTAATTTCAGAGACTTCTGTGTCACTTCATGCTTTCTATACATTTCTGCTCCTCCTGAAAAGCTGGCACCAACAAATCAGGATTTTCCTCAATAGCTATTATTTTGTCTGGATAGTTAAAAGAAAATCTGGATATTTCTTCATGCCCTGTTGGATGCCCTATTGCAGTTGACCCAGTCAGGTTGTTCAATGCCCTAAGTTCAGAAATGTTTTCCAAAACTGAAAGCACTTACTTGAGGGGTCAGACATTGTATTCACTTTTTCTTGTTTTGGACATTTGAGATGCAGCTTAAAATGGCCAGACTTGTGCAGTGTGAAAGACTTCAGAGCCAGTGACCAGAATTTTTCTGTGAGGAGGCAGCTCGTTGTCCCACTCGCTGACACTTGAGAAGATTTGCAATGTATTTAACAATGCATAGAAGTGTGAACAGCTTTTAGACCCTTTGAAAAGCAGGTTCACTACCCCATGCCATGGTCTCATAACTGGAAGAGGGCTCACAAAGAGTCAAAGTATATTTTGAGTCTATCTCACAGAAGCACAGTATCCAGATCAGAGCAGCTATCTGTTAATCTCTATGAGAAATACCTTGTTCATAGGTCCTATGTGACTGGAGATGGCCCTAGGAAATGATTTCAGGAAGCTCTGAATAGCATCAGGATTTTCACCAGTACCTCATCCACTACATGCAAAGTGTCAGGAACCCACCCTCCAAAAGTAGCAGGAGTTGCTAGCACATACGGCCTTTGAAGAAAAACATCCCATTTCAGTTACTCTTTCCACAGGTGCAGATGGCCACAGATATTTTAAAAGCTCCCTCCCTTGCTCATTTCCTGTTGCCAGTATTTTTCAACCCTTGAGCTCTGTTGGGTGGGCTGATCTTCAGAGATGAAGGTCATATTGCAGAAATAACATTGATCCTGCTCACAGTCACATTGGATTTTTCCCCTTTTTTCCCTAGGAAAGGTTAGTTGTCTTACTTTGTTCCTGCTTTCATTTATTTCCTTAGCTTATTTATATACTTCTGGCCCTGAGCTGTTATTGAAATTAGACTCATTGTAGCAACATAATGTGTAGATTGTTTGCTGACTGTGTCGGATCAAGCTTTATAATATTTTATGTGTGCTGAAAGGGCTCACACACTGCCAATATAAGTATGTACCACTCTTTGGCGCAGCTCCAGCTATGTATTACAAATCTCAGAAATGTGGTCATTACTTTGTCTTAGCTGCAAAATTACTTTTATTGAATTGCAGTTAAAGTATCCTGTTATTTGCAGTTGTTTTTTTTAGAGTTTTTCCATGTTCTTTTCCCCCTCTTTTCTCCTACATTTGTGGAAACATAATAACGTCATTTGATCCCCACAATGCTCTATAGCTGAATTTTCAACCAAGGCTCACAATCTGTTTAGCACTGTACAATCTGTGAAAATAAAGAATTATACTTGCCCAAGTAGATTTTATGATTTTTGCCAATGTCTGGGTTAATATATCTTTCATGAACTTATGAAAACTCGTTTCTATTGTGTCTGTAATTCACAGCTTTTCATTATTTAACATGTACTTGGAGCCCATAAGTAGATTGGTGGTACATTTCTTATGAAGATTTTTGAATCACGTATTATATGATTGACTATATAACATATTGCTATAGTATTGCTTACACTTCATTATCGGCTGTTCTTTTGGGTTTAAATAACAACTTCCCAGCTCCAAGCTGATTAGTCTTCCAATAAGAAATACCAACTCAAGTCTTTTATTTTGTGTTTTGTGTTCATTACAAAAATGTAAAGAGCATGTGGGATTCAAATACTGCTACTTTGTATGGTTGTGACCAATGCAAACAAATGTGTTATAACGGGAAAAACAAAACAAAACAAAACAACCCTCAACAAGCCCTTAGGCAGCAGTTTATGGGAATGTTTTCAAAACTCTTCCCACACCCAAGATTGTCCATGGAGCAGATAATTGCTTAAGGTATGGGAGAAATGCATTATTGAAAGTAGATATATAAAGACTCTTTTGTCTCTGTGTGTCTGGTGAAATTCCCTCATATGTAGAAGATACGCCCAGAGCTGTTTCTCATGCACTGAACTTCAAGTAGTGGAAAAGTCTGTACATACAGCTCACAGATGAATATGAATTTAATCTATAAAAAGAGGCATTGATGCAAACCTTCACTTGAAAATAAATCCTTTCAGCATGGTAAATCCTATCTTGAGAACTTTCTAGCATTGTGTTTTGCATATGACATCTTGTTTGAACAATTATTCTATCTTATTGCTCTGTCCACTATATGGCTGTTTTTAATTGTATCTTTAAAAAGATTGATTCCCATAATGAAACTGAGTTGGAATACTAAGATAGCACTCAGTAATTTTTCCAAGCCAGCACTTTGTTTCTAAATTTGACCCAAAAGAGTTATAGCTTAATTATGATACATATAATCCATCCTTCAACAGGCAAACTGCTTTTTAAAAATTTTCTCATTTGACAAACAAAACAAAATAAATGAAAACCAGATCCTATTGTTAGAATAGAAAAGGTGAAATCTCAAATCACAGGAGAAAGAGTTAGAAGGACTCTTGTGAGGATGTATCACCCATGCTCTTGCTTTGGTGACATCAGTTGTAATTATCTGAGGCAATTTTGTCCTTCTTGCTCTTAACAGTGTCTCATGATGGATATTCCATACCCACTTTGGTGATTCATGAGCTCTACCACCAGAAGGGTATTTTAATGGCTTATCTGTATCTCCCTTATTGCATTTTAAATCCCTTTACTTTCTGTCTTACTCTCATGAACGAGGAAGAGAGATAATGCCCTCGGTCTTTGGAGCATCCTTCTGAATATTTACAGGATGTTTCCATATTTCCTCTCATTATTCTGTTACCTAGACAATCTTTCTGCCCAATCTTTCCTTTTATGTTATTATTTCTAGACCTCTGACAATTCCTGTTGCTTTCTCTTTCTCTCCAATATGGCTAAAAAGCTCTTAAGGGGTGTCCTATAAGCATTTTTGTCTTAAGAAATACTTTAATATCAATTTTAAAATTCATAAATGTGTATGTTTCTTAATGACTGCAGCATCAGGCAGCTGCTACTAATAATATATCAAAGATCATAATTTTGCAGATTACTATAGTAGTAAATAAATAATTCCTATGTTTGTGGCACTATGAATTCGTGGGCCTTCAAAGAGTTTCCTGGATTATAAATTTATTGTCTGAAACAAAATCCAAATAACCAGAAGAGATTTTTTTTTTTCACTGAGTTAATGCACAGGACTTTGATTATGATATAGTTTATGTGAGATTTAGAGTTGCATGACACTTTTTTCAGTTTTTTCATGACAGTTTTTCAGTGGTTTGAAAAGAACCTGAACCTCTGTTAATTTTAGGAACATCTCACCTGTTGTCTCACAAAACCCAGCAGTAAAAGATGTTTGTGTCAGTCTAAATACCAAAGAGAACCTAAACGTATTTTAGCCATTTTCTGTATTTTCTGGTGCTGGATTAGCAGCAGAAATTTGTCCTTTTTACAAAGGAAAAAGAAATCAAGAAAAATATTTATGCCGGAAATCATAAAAGTTCTTTCTCTTCTTCATTTAAAATCTTCATCTCTAGTCCTCTGCTGGTGCACTTGTGGGTTTTTTTTTCCTTCTTGTCACCTTGACAGTGGCTTTGAGCAGTCCAGGGTCATAACCCGGAACTGAACATACAGATTATAATGACAAGAGGGGTTTTAGGCCCTCTTGTCATTATAATCTGCATTTAGTCCATTTAATGAGGCATAGAACCTGTGTTTGTAATGGAAGGCTGCTGTACTTTGACCTCTTTTCTCATGTGACTGTGAATTTCAATTTGTTTGCAATTCTGTTCCCCTTCCCCGGTGTTTATGGGCCTTTGCTAGCTATTAAAAGCAAGAAGGGAGCACAAAAGTCAGCCAGTTAAATGCCTAGCGCTTTAGTTGAACAGTATTTGTATTGTATTCAGCAGAATACATTTTTCAGAGTGCAGCACTTCACGTAGGACACCCTTGCCTAGGTTACAATATAAAGCTTGTTGTCTTTTCCTCCTGCAGCTGAAGAGGCTGAGACTTCCTGGGAGCATTATTAGTGGGATGTGTGGAGACCTAGTGACTATAAAGGGTGTACTGAACACAGCTCACATGGCATGCCCTGTTATGTCCTTCTGCTTACTGACAGCAGACTCTCTTGGCCAGTTCTGCACTTTGCTGTATTGCTTTTCCAACAGCCTGCTCCCATCCAAGGTTTCTTCCTGTAAATAAAACAAAATAGTATTGGTAGAATCCATTCTGTTCGTGTTCCAGGTGGCTACAATGGACTGGTTCCTAAAGCACAATGGTGAGGGAAGAAATAAGTCATGCTTTGTTGTGACCTTGTCAGATTAGGCATCATCAACTCATTAGAGATGTACAAGAGGTATTTGTCCACTCTAAAATATGACTACTTTTGTGGGCAAGTTGCTTGCACCTAGGCATGTTATCCTGGACTAGCTGCTGTGTCAATAAGATACCAAGCCAGGCCTCCCATCTGTGTCTTTTCTTCACCTCTGGCAGTATGACGCAGTATGACAAAGAATTACAGCTTCAATTCCACAGAATTATGACAAATTCTAACATGAAATTTAATGCAGGAAATAAGAACTGCTATGCGGCTCCCCATGAGGGTAATTCACTCTTTACCGGTTGTGGAGTAAGTGCAGATCTAATGATCCAAATGGAGGAGACACAAGCCCTTACGACAGTGGTTACTTAACAAATTCAGTTCTCCTGTCTGATCCACAAATCGTCTGTGGGCACACCTGACTAAAAATAAAATTTAAAAAAAGCCATTTTGAACGGTCTCATCTAATGCATTTCAAAGAAGGTTCTACCAGCTTCCCTCAGTGAGTGCCAACACTGTGCTGGGTAGGGTGGTTATGTTTACGTGGAATGCTGGAGCACACTGGAAGTCAAGGTCAGAGCCAGGAGTTTACATTAAACGCCTTTACTTCTGGTCTAGGTGATAATCTCTGCACTGAGCTGTGTCTCAGACCCATAAAATGCTGTGTGCACCATCTCTCACACTCACACCCACGCACTCTTCCTCCTCCTCCTCCTCCTCCTTTCACACATTTGTCTGGATAGTGGATAAGCCCCTCCCTGTCACCCCACATAACCTCTCAGTTGGATACAATATTGCTTAATTGTAAAAAAAAAAAAATTAAAACATCTTGTTCTTCTTGTTCTACAGCACTTGTTTGGAAGGGAGGGCTTCTCAGGTCTCCACGGCTTCTTTATCATACGCAGTGGAGTTAAAATGTTCATACATTTAAAAACCTTTCTCATTAGCAATTATTTTAATCTCCTGCCAGAAGGACAGTAAGAGCTTTTGTACACGTAGGCTCGTGCTTAATCTGCTGTTATTTGTTACCCACATTAGAGCTGATCCAAGGCTCCTGTATTAAAATGATTTCAGCATAACTTGCACATATATCAGTTTTGAATGTTACGTGATGAGGAATTGTGTGCCTTTTATTTTTTTAACCCCTTTATTTAATGAGATCCATATATTTTACACAGATCTTATGTATATGATTTTGTAGGATGCTATTTAGGCTTTGTATCCTTACCTGTGGCATATGAAAGGGAGAAATTGGAGTAGAAAAGGGATGCGGCAGGCAAGCCGTGAGTGGGTGGGAATCAAAGGATTACAGAATGGAAAAATGATATCTGCTTCCAAGAATTAGACCTACATTTTTACACCTTGGAGTTGTTCTCTCTCCAAGACTGTGAGTCAAACAGTGTTTCTTCCCAATTTGTTTGAAGGACATAGAAAAACGAGGAGCATGGCTTCACATCCCTATGAAACAAAGCAGAATGCTTGGCTAATGCATTGGCACCTCGATAATTTTATGGTTATGGTGAACTGTACCGTGAACACCATGTAGCTGGTAGTTTAACTCAAATTCTCCAAAGTCCTCATCCAAGTGTCCCAGTCTTCTTTCCAGAAGTAAATAGGAAAATTCATACAGAGCTGGACTGTTAATCACTGTGCAGCATTCTTTACATCTTTTTGCTTAGTGAAAGGCTTTTGAAATGGGCCTGAATATGATTTAAGCCAATCTAATTGTCTATATATGCTCCCAAAGATGTATTAAGGGATATTAGTATTTATTAATCATCACATTCAAGCCTACTGATATGAATAAGAGAAAGTCTGAGGACCCTTTCCATGAAAATGTGTTTTTTCTATTTCTGTAAAGTATGTGAAAAGTATTTAATATCCCCCCCCTCCCACCCCCCTCAGAGCTTTAATAGACTTTGCCTTCAGCCAGACCAAGTTTGTTGTTACTTTTTAGTTAATCCACCTCTTTTTTCCTGCTAAAAGACAAGGCTCAGAATACTGCAGTGAATGATAGAAGAGGGACCACCCTTTGAGCAAGAAAGACCTACCTCAAATGAAAAAGCCTCAAAAATATAATTAAGAAGCAGTTAGGAAGTTGACTGTGTTATCTAATAGGTCTTTGCCCTGTACCCTAGTTTACATGAAGAGAAAGGGAATAATCAGTCTTTGGTCTTTTTTTGACTTTTTTTTTCCTGCTTTTTTTTTTTTTTTTTTTTTTTTTTTTTTTTTTTTTTTTTTTTTTTTTTAAATATTTTTTTTAAAGTATTATGAAAGGATATAGGAAAGTTAAAAAAAACCCCNTTTAATGTTAAAAGATTATTTATCTGGAACGTTGAACCCAGTTTCATTCGTGGTTCTTTTATCTTCTCCAGATGGATTCATCTAACACATCCTGACAGCCTGTAATTTTATGCAGCCAGTGATGGGTAATAAGCTTGAGGTGTTTCTTGCATGAAATAGGATCTTTGTTAGAACTAAATGGTCGCGGCTGCAGGAAACAACCATGTGAAGGACAGGGCAGTCATATCTGAAACAAGGTGTTGGATAAAACAAAGTGGGGCTCCAATAGGTCTGAAAACTACCGTCATAATTTCTCTGATATGTCACAAATTTAGTGTTCTGTGCACATTGCAGGTGGCCACTACAGAATGTAGCTTTGAGAAAGAGAAGCATGAAATTCTACCCAACAACATGTAAGTGTTCAGTGCATTCCTGACTGCTTTGGAGTGCTCTTGAACCTTTCATTGCCATTTTCCCAGCTAGTACTTGCATATGCAACACAACAGTAATCACACGAAAAGGAAATGCTATGAAGCTGAGCTGAAAGGCAGTATTTAGGATTAGTGAGGAGATGCAAACATACTAAAATTTTTGAATTCTGGATTTAACTCTTGCTCTACCGCGATGGCAGCCAGCACATAGCTACCACAAGAGTAAGCAATTCAGTGTCTTAGACATCATTTATTGCCTGAGTTTTTCTTGGCTTTTAGCCAAGGTGTCAGAGCAATTTGTTACAGACAATTTTTTCTATTTTTCTTTTTTTTCTTTTCATGGTACTACTCCTCAATTAGCACGTGGGTGGCAGGGACACTTCATTCAATACTTCCCTCTTCTGTATTGTACCACTGGGTTCTTTTCATTAGCAAATATTTTATATGCTCCTTTTGTTTGCACTCATCCTTCACAAAAGCTGTTCACTTCATCGCAGACCATGCACTGAGAAGTATTCCCTTGCTAAAGCTGGGGGTGATTTATAAATAATTTCATTAACACCTCATTCTTGAGGAGAATCACAGCAGACCATCCATAGTCCAAATTAGGAACAGGAGAGCTGATCCCAAATTACCAGGTGATCTTGTAATTCTTTTCGTAGGACTAGGGAGTGGTATAGCCTTGCATAGTGAGAGTAAGATAAAGCCTCGAAGATATTCTTCTGTTCCCTTTATGCTGAATAACTTATAATGCCAGTCTATATCATCTGGAATCATATCATCTACTCAGTGGGTATTTTCAAGAATTTCAGTGATTTGGGATAAGTGTGGACGAATCAGATCATAACTGGTTGACATGTAAGTTCTCCACTCCAAGCAGCTTTATTGGTGACATCTCATCATTTGTCACTGACATAGGGGTGTATCATTAGCCAGTGGCACCATCTGACAGTGAGACTAATCCTAACACTTAATTAATTGTTATAAATTGTCATTTCATGCAGGAGCCTGTTCAGTGGATTTGCCCAAATGACATCTTTCCTTTAGACCTTGGAAAAATAAGGTAGTGGCAAGGTAGTCATTAAGGAAGAAAGCACAAAGGATCATGTTAAAGATATTTAAAGCTTGTAGGTGGGCAAGGACAGAAAACAGAGGGGGAGAGAGAGAGGTTGCATAGAGGAGGATGAGTTAATTTGTCCCCTGGCCCCAAAGTAGATTTTGATTCCTGAAAGGCAGTACCAATCATTAGCTAACAAATCTTGGCTGGTAATACTTCCTGAGTGGTAGGTACATATGCTGCTCCTCACTTAGCATCAAATACCTGCTCTTGTGCTGCTTGTTCCATGGTAATTTTAGACGGGCTAAGCATACATACATAGGCAAACACAACGATATATGTATATACCATGCACATTTCTTCCCAAGAGAATGATAACATATCTCAATTCATGCATTGTGGGGACTGTAATTGTTTACCAATTGTTGGTAGACAAATAAGGTCCATTTGTGGTGCTTGTGGGAGGTTCTTTACAAGTATACAAAAACACACAGATGCATAATTTAAGATGCTTAATTACTTTGCTAAATGGGAACTCTGATGCTTGAAGAAGTTGGGGACGTCTGGAAAAATTACTAACTGTACTATCCTGTGCTTCTGACCATATTAATTTAAGTTGCTTTCATGGTCCTCATCCAAACTCAAATCCTATTTTAGTGACTCATTAGAAGAAAAATTCTGTCTCATACTTCTTGCCATGGCTGACCATGGATGTTCTTTCAAAAATCAAATGAGGGATGATCATTTGAGATAATTGTCAACTACATGTCTGAATATTTTAAAAGGGACATTAAATTTTGCATGGCTAAAGTTTTGGATACCTGAAGTTTTGGATGTCTGGCTTGAAAAGTAATAAAGGGAACTCATTTTCTATATAATTCATAGAATCATTAAGGATGGAAAAGACCTTCAAGATCATAGAGTCCAACATTTTGCACCATACACCACCTTGTCAACTGGACCATAGCATTGAGTCCCATGTCCAGTCATTTCTTGAACACCTTCAGAGATGGTGACTCCACAACTTGCCTGAGCAGCCCATTCCAATGCCTGACAACCCTTTCAGTTAAGAAATTCTTCTTGATACCCAACCTGAACATTCCCTGGTGCAACTTGAGGATATGTTCTCCCATCCTGTCGCTGGTTGTCTGGGAGAAGACTCCAATCCCCACCTGACTACAGCCTCCTTTCAGGGAGTTGTAGAGTCTGACAAGGTCCCCCCTGAGCCTCCTTTTTTCCACGCTAAAACACCCCCAGCTCCCTCAGCTTCTCTTTGTATTACTCTCTAGGCCTTCTATCAGCTCTGTTGCCCTTCTCTGGACACACTCCAGTACCTCAATGTGTTTTTTGTAGCGAGGGGTCTAAATTGGATGCAGCACTTGAGATGTGGCCTCATCAGTGCCACGTACAGGGAGACAGTCACTGCCTTTGTCCTGCTGGCCACACTATTGCTGATAAAGGCCAGGATGCCGTTGGCTTTTTTGGCCAGCTGGGCACGTTGTTGGCTCCTGTGAAGTTGCTGTTGAGCAGCATTCCCATGTCCTTTCACATGCTGGGCAGCTTTCCAGCCACTCTTTCCCAAGACTGCAGCACTGCCTGGGGTTGTTGTGACCAAAGCGCAGGATTCAGCACTTGGCCTTATTGAACATCAAAAGGTCCAAGACTGCCTTTTGAAAATGAGCCTTCTGAAAGTGTCTTACCTGGCTCTTTTACAGGAGAAGGAGTCCCCAGATATTTTTATAACCACTTGTTACCCCACTTGTTACAAGTATACTTATAACCACTTGTTACCCCAAGTCTACAAATAGAGAAACAATAAACTGTCTCAGGCAATTGTCAGAGGCTCAAAATTAACATGAAAGTTGATGACAGATACCATAGATGTAGACACTGAGATCCATATCACATCCTCTTTGCTGGTGACTGCTACAGCTAGATTTACACAAATACATTTGCAAGCCCATTTGCAACCTGTCTTTTGTCACAAGGTTTCATGTCTTAGATTCACTGTGCTAGTGGCAGAAAAGGCAGTGCTACTTAATAGTGGCCAATGGCTTAAAACATCCACCATCTGACAAACCCTTCAGCTGCTATTTTGTGCCAGTTTTAATCCTGCTCCCTGTCACATCTGTGATAAGCAGTGAAAGCTAACCTCATAAGGTGTAAATTAAGGTTTTTGTAAAGACTAGGAGAAAAAAAACAGTAAAGAATTGCTTGTGTAGGGAAGTATTTGTGGAACATTGGTATCTAGGTATTGGGCTGTGACATGATAGGAGTCTCTGCTTGCCATTTATAGCAAAAGAGAAACGAGCACTGGAGTGTCAGCGTGCCTTGCAGATAACGTTTCCTTTTTCTAAAATAAGGATGAAGTCAGTAAACAGTTTTACTCAGAACTGTGATGTCTTGGATTGCATAGAGCCATTCTGGCTACTTCCATTCTTTCTGTGCTAGACGAGCTGTGGAGATAATGATTTACAAGTTAAAATATGCTTTTATTAATAGATTTTCAACAAATGAACATAAAGGGCCAGCAGAGCCACACAGGATGTTATTTGGTCCGTGAGGAGCAATACACTTCATAATTAGTTTCATTTACATGTGTTCAGTGGCCACCGCAAAAGTAATTTGTTTTTATCCTTATCTCCAGAAATCACTCTCAAATAACTAGCTGTATATATGCAACACGGATGGAAATGGAATAATGTGCAGCCAAGAACTGAATAAATTATTCCATCCCCTGGAAGTCATCAACACAAATAAGGATATTGCAGAGGCTGATAGGTCATTGTGATTATTTTCTTCTTTGTAATTGAATGTCCAAAACCCTACTCACAGATTCAAAGAAATAAGGGGTTTTACAAGGCAGTGTTTTAATTCTTGAAAACTAAGGCTATTTCATAAACCATTCCCATGCTGTCAGTGGAAAGGGTTGTGTTGATGAAACTGGAGAATTTTGTGCCCATGTGGTGATAAAAACTCTGCAGACCTACCACTGGTTTAATCAGGTTACCCATGAGTAGAGACAGGAAACCAAAATTAGAGTTAAAAGAGCCTCCAGAGAAATTACATTCTCTATAATATTGCAATAAAACTACAGAAAGTTTATCCTTTTTCTCTTGCACGCATGCATATACCTGATTTTCCCCTCGTCTACAGGGTTCGTCCTTCAAAAAGCCCCTGCATGGAAATATGCTTGACCAGCCCATGGGTCCTTGGCTACGTTTGTCATTTGGATCCCAGAAAGCATGGAGGAATTTCCATGTGCTGCTGAAGTCACTGAATGTATCCTACCATAACATGGGATTAGCCCTCTGAGGACAGACATTGCCATTCACTGTATGCTTTACAGTCTGAAACACAAAATGACCCACTTCTCAGATGGCATTTCAGCATTACAGGAGTAAACGAGAAAAGGACAACAATTAAATATTTTAATAAACCAGAACCAGTTACTTTTATTCATTTATTTTCTTGCCATGGCAAAGAATCAAAACTTCCATTATTTGCATATCAGAAGAAGTCTTTTTCTGAAGCTGGAAAAACTGGCATTAACATTGATTTCCTGGCATTATTTTTTGCTAAAGCATAAACCTTTTGAATTTCTACTCCCAGAACTGAGTTTGAGTGACAAGAGACATGTTCTGTTCTTGTAAAGATAGAATCCAGGGAAATCCAGACAGAGAGAAAGATTCCAAAAGGCAACCTTCCCTCAAAATACTTTAAGTAGGATTTGATGAATGTTTAAAATATTGTTCAATAGTCTGTGCACTCTAAAAAAAATACATTCTCAAAATTGCTATCTGGGTGTAAATGGAGAAAATTGGTCAAATGGAAAAAAGAATGGCTCAAAGCTCAGTACTCTTCAATGTGCATATGAAATGGCAGAGGGAAGAGGTCATTGGACAAAAAATTTGAAGAATGACTAATGATATATATGAAGTCAAAGAGAAGATAGTTAATGCGAATGAGAAACTGAAATCGAAATGTCGAAAGGTCTCAAGTGAAGGTGAGTCGATCATATATCCAGCCCAGAACCCTGAAAGAACTGGCAAATGAAATCTTCATTCAGAAACAAAAGATTTAAAGTCTGTACTTGAAGTTTGCAATGGCACCAAACTGGAAAGAGGAAAATGCAATGCTTTTATGTAGAAAGAGAAGTGTAATGGAAAATAACAAATCCAGGGATCAAACCTTGGAAATATGTTAAGAATTCATAAGAAAATAGGAATTGAAGAGACTAAGGAATAGGATATTACAGGGGTTTATTGAATGTAGATCCTGCCAGGACAATCTGAATTCTTTCTGTGCATTTGTTTGTTTGGCTGGCTTTTGTTTGTTTGATTGCTTTTTTTCCCTATACGAAGGAAGTGCATCTGACCTTATCTAGCCAAAATTATGTGATTTCAGTTATAAAGCTGTGTGAAGAATTGAGGAATTACTAGCTCTGTGTAGGAAGATGTAGATTAGCAAAAAGCATGACATAAAGAAAGAGGTTAAAGTCAGCCAAAAAAATAAAAAAGGAAATGTTAGAACAAGAATATTTTGACTTTAAAACAATTAGTGGTGGATTTTCTGAAAAATTAATCTTAGGAGCAATATGGTATGTTGTTATTGTGAGTGATCCTGATCCTAGAACAGAAAAAGAGGAGCTGATGACACCAACACAAGAGACAGCAGTTATAGAAATCAGCTTTGGAATATTAGATATGTAGAATGAAATGTCAGAAGAGTCAGGGTAACAGAACAAGGGCAAAACGAGCTCGTGTTTAACATCTTGCACCAGGGATAACTGAAAACCACTTCTGCAGTGGGACCTTACTGTCCAGAGCAGAAAGGGAAGACAAACTGTTTGACTATATCTGGCAGTCCCCAAATGACTGTGAGCCACTGAAATGATGCCATCATCAAAAAGTCAAATGTTCTCTTTGGATATATCAGGAGACACATGGGAGTGTTAATAGCATAGTTGTGGGGAGGTGTTGTTTGGAATACTGTGAGTCTCACCACCTGCAAGGAAGACAAATTCAGATGAGAGCAAAGGAAAAGGAAGACTGCTAAAATGATTAAGAGAGTGGATATCTACTAGTGAAAGAAGAGAGTGTAGGCTGCCCAGCCTAGAAAAATACAAGCTGAGGAGTCAGATGATTGCTACCTAGGAATAAAATAGAAGGATAAACACCACAGAAGGAAGAGCTACTTAAACTACAGGACACAGTTGAGAAAAGGATAAAATGGATATTCATTTCCCACAATTAAATATGTGCCAGATGTGGGAAACTCTCAAATCATGCCAGTAATAGTATTTTACAACACTGAAAATTTTGTAGAGCCATTGTCAAGAAAGATTAAATCAACCTGAAGTAGGTGCAAAAAGGAACTACTAGATGAATAGTGGAATGATTAATTTATTGCTCAAGAGACACTAGAAGAAAACTTGCCTTACCTAGCCCAGCAAAATAAAGATGGAGAGGGAATATTACTGAAATGTGCCGAGGGAATAAAGATCAGGGAAGAAGTGTCATTTTAAGCTAAAAGTAAAAACCGGTGTGAAAATAAGTAGATATGGACTGTCTATGAATAAATTTAATCTTCAAATGAGAAGGGTTCCTAAAAATTGAAGTAGCAGTGATAAGAACAGCAAAATGAGTGAATCTATTAGTGAAATATAGTGAGATTATTGGGGGACACAAAAATTAATGCTGTTTGGCAGTTATAAGAGATTGCTATTTCTAACAGCATGGAGTCAGTGGCTTAGGTGAGCTAAGTGTGATGCCTGATGGTTTTTTAGGTCTTTTTCTTTTAAGCCCCTTTGCTTTCCCTATACCCTTCATATATTTCTTGTATGCTTTACACATATCCCTTGTACCCTAGTCCCACACACCTATAATTCTTGTAGTCTGATATGTAGCTTAGTTTGGGGGTCCTACCAAGCAAGAAGACGAAACATACGCAGTGAGACGTCGACAGCTCTACACTATCTCAGAGCTGTAGGCTTCAACCTTGATGGGCCTCTTATTCTCTGGAACACGTTTTTGTAAACTAGACTGGAATTTCATTGAGGGGGGCTGAGGGGCGTAGGGGGACTGTTACTCAATCTATCATGTTTCTTATTGGGGATTTTAGATTGATATGCTAATTTGTGAAGTCCATAAAAACTGTATACTGGGGGGGTTGGGGGTTTTGGTTGGTTGGTTTTGGTGGGTTCCGGTACCTGTGTTTGGGGGCTTAGCCTGTTCCTGTACCTGTGTGGACCCGTGCTCTGAGTTCGCGGCACTTGGATGCGTGGGGGGCTCGGGTGCTTGCCGCCGTATTTCCATCTGTAATGGGCTTTGCTCCAAGGATCCTAGTAAAACCAAGGTAATTACCCTTTTCCCCTGCTACTGCTGTGTCTGCCTCAATTTTTTACCACGGAGAAAAAGGCATCAAGTGGACAACTTAGATCAATAAATTTTCAATAAATTCAGACATGAAGGTCAAGGAAAAGAAAGTGGCATCCGTTTGATATTCTTCTATACTCTACATTTCTTTGATCTTCACTTGCCCTAAGTTCCTATTTTAATTTTATTCCTTATGCAGTCAGTGAAGAATCAGAAGTCTCCCAGCTCAGCTGCAGAACAGATAACGGTTTTGTACACTGGTATGTAGGTCTTGCACAAACTTCCTAGCCCTATCATATCTATTAGAAACTACACTGAAGGTCCAAGGCAAATGTCTTTCCTTTCTTTTCTAACTCCAGAGGCAGCAATAAATATTTGGTCATTTCCAGTGCCTTCTCTGTATCATCTACTTTGGACATTGAAAAGGTTAGAACAGGGGACAAAGGAGGGTAAGTGCAGAAACCAGCCTGTGTTTTGCAACTTTCTGCTCTTCCAGTGGTTTATGACACAAAATGATACAATAAGATTAGCAGATTTTTAGGTTTTGATGCTGGCATGATATCCACAGTCTAACTATGAACTTTACACATTCACAAACAATGATGAATCTCTCTTTTTTACATCGTTGTCATATTTATATGGCAGGAACTTTTCATATCAATTCTAATCCAGCAAAGAGTTAAATGTTGAGATTGGATAAATGTAGAGCAGCAGAGTGTTTCCATTTATTTATTGGATCTCTCTGGAAATATTCTTGAAGTTGTCTTTTTCTGAGATTTCCAGGCCTTTGTGAGTCAGCTCAAAGTATAAATAGAATTTTTTCTTCTGGTGTTGGAGCACTTTATCTTTGAGGAACCCAGAACAACACATTAAAAATAAGTGTGAAGAGAAAGAAACAAAAGTTCCCAATACCTCAAAATGAAATGTTTTGATGTCATATTGAGTTTTCAGATAGAGTTTCATGCAGATCTCATTCTTGGCCCTGATTTTCTCTCTATGGGCCCAGTGGACATGATGATAAATGTATCTTTCAGTTGCTTCCAACCGCTATAGTTTATTTACCTTAAGAAGCAAGGGAAAAAGGCTGCCTCATGAAAACACAGGACCCGTAACTCTATTATTGCCAGCTGCTGGATGTGTAAAAAGGGACTTAAAGAGAAATCAAATTGTGTCAGTGGCAGGATGATTCACTGGGATCTAGTGTTTTTTAAAGGTCAGGCACCAGCCTGATTTATATCCCTTTTCTTGAGTGATACAACAGAGTGAATAAACTGAATAGAAAACCATTGCTCTAATTGCTGTACGGGGACAAGTAACTAGTTCATTGGGACCAAACTTTGAGCATATTTCCTTCTCTGATTGACCTTTTCCTGTGGCTTTTCTTTCCCCCTTCTGGTTTATTCTTCAATCATAGTAGCAAGTTATAACTATCCCATTCAGGTCACCTGCTTTTTTTCCCCTGTGAATTCTTAAAAAGTTCTATTGCTCTTTATCTTTTTTTTTTTTTCTTTGTTTCAACAGGAATTTTGATTATTTTTCTAGTTCTTAGTTATATATGGGAGTATAGTCCAAGATATATCCTTCACTCTGAAAAGCCCACAAACCCAAGGAATCATTTTACCTGTTACCAAATTCAGTCATTTCTGAAATGTCATGTACTGTGCAGACACGTTTGGTGGTCTTCCTACCCCTATGGGAAGGAATAAAAGGAAAGTTCCCTCCTACCTTCTACTGAAGGTTTATCTAGAATTGCTTCTTCTTCTGTTTTCGAATTCAACAGTGGCTTTTGTTTTAATTTTTCTTTTCACAATCTTGAATTTGCTTTTCATGCTACTTTTTGTCCTTTTCAGATTATTTCAGGGTGTTTCTTTCAAAACTTGAGCTTTACATATCCTTTAAGTCAAGGGTACACCGAACAAGAGTTGTCTCAATCTAGACTTGTATTGGGACTTTTTCTGAAGAAAGTCTAGTGAATTTTGTTAAGTTCACTACAGTCTGTAGGTTTGCGATAGAAATAAAATACACAAATTAGGATTTATGATGTAATGTCCTGCAAAATTGCTCCTAACCTTTTCTTGCAGGAAATAAATGAGAGTGGAACGAAAGAAAATTGCATTCATTGCTTGATTAAGACTTTTTTGTGTCCCAAATGCTTTTATGAATTTCTGGCATTGGGACTGAAGTTTGGAGGAGGGATTAATCAGAAGTTAAAACAGAGAGAGAAAAGGAAAAAAAGAATCAATGGCAAATATAATGCTTACACAAAAAAATTCAAATTATCATTGCACTTAGAGACAGCTGTGTTTAGAAAAAAAAAAAAAATCTGCTCTGTGATTCAAAATCTCCCCACTTCTACCTCCTGGGCGTCTTTGGTCTGGCACCTTCATGTGTGTTGCCTTTGTCCACACTGCTTTACTGAGATATCAAATCTACAGAGAAAAGACTGGATGTTTTCCCAATGTGTAATTTTTAGCTATTACCAGGATGCCTAGTTAGGTATTAAAGAAAGGAAGAGATTGCAAAATACACAAGGTCAGAAAAAAGATTTAGTGAGATATGGGACAGGGTTCTGAGCCCAGGAAACTCAATCCTGTCCTGCACGTGTGACACCATCTCTTGCTATGCTTCCCAGTGCTAAAAATTGTAGAAGTACAAAAAATTGTTTACAAACCCAGAGATTTGTGAAGAAACACAGAAGCCTAATGCCATTATGCCCAAGTCATACATTTTGGCCTTGATTCATATGCATTGATGTTTTCTTTCTTCTGATTCAGAGCATTTATTTGCAGGGCAGGTACATTTCATCCCTTTCATGTTTACAAACTGTATGTATAATATCATTTACATTACAGAGATTTCTTTTTTTCCTTCCTGAAATCTTTCACCTGTACAAAAATGCTATTTTGCCTCCACACCAAAGAGACACTTTTATCTGTTGGTGCATTTCTGTCAAGCACCACAGTCATCAGGTACTGATTGTTAGCCAGCCTTGATATGATTTAGGCTAGAAGCATATGGTACCTAACAAGCCTTATTTTTTAAAATGTGAAATCTAAGCCATGTTTTGAACCTCACTGGTGCCCAATGACTCATGTCTTTTCATCCAGTGCTACAGAGACTCTTGGCTACTCATTTAAAAGCAAGCAGGAATTAGATTACTTCTTTATATTTAGTTACTGTCTTAAATCTTCAGGCTTAAGGGAATTAACACTGTAATTGATAATGGGAATAGACTGACTTCAGGAATCACTTTAGGACTGTATCCTAATGAGACAAAAATTAGACAATGAACCAGATGGTCTTGGTTAAAGGGTATTACTAGCACTGACTTGTTGGGGAAGGGTCACAAAACTTTCTCATGCTTCGATTTTCTTTTTGCAACATACCAGGTTTTCCTCCAAGTGTACTTAGAAAATCAACATTTCTGAAAAGATGGTTATTAAGGATTGTTTTATTATTTACAATGTGTTTTATTTTTAATAATCATCCTCAGCTGGGAGACTCTCTCCAGATGCCATGACAATAGTTAAATAGCACAATACAATAAAGATAAAAAATTCTTTAATTATTTTTTAATAGGGCTTTGGTTGGATTACAGAATGTCACTGAAATAATAATAACATTAAATAAAATATTTGTTTCTCTTTGTGATTTTCCAAAGCCAATGATCTGTAACTGCCTGTTAGCTGTTACACATTTGTGTCTCTAGGTATGCATTTAATACTTTTAATATGTCCTTGATTATATGAAAGCTTGATTATTCCAACATCTTTCAGGTTCTGCATGATAATCAAGGCTGTGTTAGAAGGAGCTGATCTAATCCCAGCTGATGCCAAAGCTAAACCCGGCATTAAATACTGCAGGCAATATTGTAGGTCTTCTAAGTCAGTGTTTCCTGAAGGGGAGCTGTGCAGCTCCAAACTGGACAGTACTGGGGCTCTGCCATTGTTTTTCTTTGATGTTTTTCATTATGTTGTAAAGAAGAATTTCCTCACCTTTTTGGTTGCAATTACCTATTTGGAAAATTTAAATTTAACTGGCCTCATGATAGAAACAATCTGTTGAAACTTCCACTTAGCTCATTCCCGCTGTTTAATCTCTCAATAATGACCTTGTCTCCTCGGGTTCACTTATCATATGGTCTGCAGGAGAGAATCATGGAGTTAGCACAGCTACTCAGACTCCAGGTGACTCATAAACCGAGAGACTCCTTAAAAGTTCTCCTCATAGGGCAACATAGCAGTCAGCAAATACTAGAGAAATAGAAAAATAACTAGACAGTAGATGAATACATAAATTGGCAAACAGTAGCAAAGATGTCTTATGCCATCCTTAATTCCCTGCCAATGCAAAATAGCTTTGATTTAAGATTCTTGCTAGTGTTTCTGCCATTATTAATTTAAAGTTCCAAGCAGAAGAATCTAGATGGCAATAGTCATCAAGCACTGTGTATTACCATCAATGGTTACAAAAATTCTCATCCTCATTTGCTCCCTATCCTAAAAGCTGGAAAGATTATATTTGTTTTTGTTTTTTTTTTTTCCTTGTTCTATTTCCCTAGCACTTGATTCAGTTGTATTTGTATTGGATGCAATAAAAATGACCTGAACAGACAGGTGAAGAACTTGGGAAGAAGACAGGATGATGGTGTCATAATACAAATATAGACTAGAGCATTTTGCCTAGAGTTTAATTATCGTTTTCCAGTGCCTGAGGCACTCCTCTCCTCTCATGGACATGTGCAAAATAAATGACTGAGGTAGTATCTGAAATAATCCTACCAGGTTCCTTTTGTGGGCAAAGAGAGAACATCAGTTTTCTCACCTGAGTTAAACATTTGCTCTAGCACAAGCTGAATCACATCCTAGGAGTGACTATATTCCCCCATTTATTATAAAGCTGGAGTACAAAAGTGATCAGTGAAATGGTCACACTGTAGATGTATGCAGTCAGAAGAGACAAATTCCATCCTCACACGTTCCAGCTTTTGGTAGGACTTCGAGGAAAACTCAGTTTTATTAAACCTGGATGGAAAACAGGGGTCATAGTACCTAATCTAATACAGGCAAACACTTAAGATGTCTTATTCCTGGTTCTTTGTTTTTCAAATCTGATTTTGTAGTCAAGATCCGGTGGCAGGATCCTATATCCCCTTCCTCTGCAATAAATGCTTTCAGTTAGTCCTTAGTGTTCCGGGTGATTTTGGAGTGTCATCTGTTCCAGTCTGCTCCTTTGAAACAGGGATAATACCTTCCTTTTGTTGAACTGTTGCGAGGGTGAAGGCCATCCATCAGTGTGAGGCACCAAACTGTGAAAGAGATGTTATTAGCTTGGTTCCGTGTCTTGTGCTTCAGCATGGTCTTAGAGACAATTTCTAATCACGTCTGCAACAAATTGATTTGAGCTGTAAGCATTTTGGAGTATTTCATACTGTAAATGGAAATCCTCCTATAGTGCCAAGCTCTAAAAGCTAGTTGCATAAAAAATTCTATTTGAAGAGGGGATTTTTCCTCAAATAATGGGAATCTGGCATTGCTTCTGATTACTTCTCATCAAAGGCTCATCTTTATCTGAGGCCTCTGCTCCAGTTCCTTATTTTCTCTCCTTCTTCCTCTGTCTCTGCATACATTTAAAAGTCTAATTTAGGTTTTCAATACCATACTAAATGTTATCTGTTCCTTTAGATCCTTATTTAACTGTTCTTGTCTTAATTTCATCTCTTGCAATTGTAACTCATTATTCAGGTTATTTCTCACAAGATTGATTTGAGTATCAGGGGATCATTTACTTTTCCATTATAACAGCCACTTCAGGTTATAAATTCTGACTGTAAAGAGAAAATGTGCTTATCAGTTTTGTCAGCATTTGTGTGAAACAGGACTGGGCTTGTGCTGCAAAGACTTCTATGACAGATATAATTTCTGTCTTTATATTTTCTGTGGCTAATCCTGCTGTTGCATCTCCTGCATGTTGAAGTGCAGAGAAAAACATTTGATTTTTGATGCCATTTTTCAGACGTGAACTGAGTACACGCCTGAAGTGAGAGGGTCTTTCAATCTCATGCCTGTGTTAAGAGCTGTTACTTGGAGGAGCAGATGGCTCAGGTGATAACTAGCTATGGCTTACGCTGCTATTGTTGGCAGCAATTATGGCTTAATTTTCTGTGTGTTGCATCTTTAAATTTCCAAGTGTTTGCTGGAGGCTGCTGCCATTTTGGGATCATTTCTGATAGCATATATTGCAGAAGGTCCTCTGCTCTCCACCATGGGGGCTTTTTTTCTTCCTTTTTGTTTGGCTTTCTCTTCATACAAATTAAATTTTTGATGGAATGAAGCAGGAACTGATCTTTAGGCATATAATGACTATGGAGACTCCCAAGCTGAGTTTCTGGCTTGAAACAGGCTAGATTCATAGGAATCAGTAGCAAACACTAAAGCTCCTTCATAATTTGTAGGTACAAACTTAGAAAATTATGATATAAATTCCCTGACCTTGATATGTCTTACCAGATATTTTAGGAACCTCTTCAAGCAACACATTGAGTATTGTTTGTCTGATATTTGATCTTCTAGGTCAGGCATTCTTCCAAGCTTTAGCAGAAGGGGTTTGTAGGGGTTTAGTTTGATATTAGTATTGGATTTCAGGGGAGAGTCCTGTGCTGGTTTCGCTGGGCCCAGTTTTTGCTAGTGGCAGGGGGGCCATAAAGATGGCTCCTGTGTGAAGCTTCTCAAAGCCTTCACCACGTCCAGCAGAGCCGATCTCTGATGGTTCTGAAGATGATGGACGTGCTGCTGGCCAAGGTTGGGCCAATTGGAGATGTTGGTTATGCCTCTGTGATAACATATTTAAGAAGAAATCAAGACGGTGTGGGCATGCACTTCTTTATAGCCAGAGGAGGAGGAGGAGGTGAGAATATGTGAGAGAAAACAACATGGAGAGACCAAGGTCAGTGGAGAAGGTGGGGGAGGGAGGGCTTCAGGCACCAGAGCTGGGATTCCTCTGCAGNCCCACGGGGGATGCTGAGATCCACTCACAGCCCGTGGGGAGGTGCCCCATGCCGGTGTGGGTGGATCCCTGGAGGAGGCCGTGGTCCAGCGGGAGTCCCAGGGGAGAGAGAGGCCTTGCCCCCGAGACTGAACTGAGTGCCCCACACTGGAGTGGGTGTGTGCCTGAGAGAGAGAGAGAGAGAGTGGTCCAGCAGTAGTCCAGTAAAGAGAAAAAAGCCTTGCTCCCAGATGGAAACAGCCTGGCCTCGGAGGTCTGTACCCCGTGAAAGAGGGACCCCATGCCGTAGCAGTTTTGGGAAGACTGTCTGCCCATGGTGGGGAGTTCACATAGCGACAGGTTTGGGTGGGCTTCTGCATGTGAGACCCATGGCTACGCAGAGGAAAAGAGCCTCTCCCTGAGCGGCAGAAGATGATCTCAGTGATGAACTGACCTACCCCCCCGCCATGCCCTGTCCCCCTGTGCTGCTGCTGGGGAGGAGGGTGAATGGAGAAATGGTGTCTTTGAAGGTTTTATTTTACTTCTCATTTACTCTTCTCTGACTCTGTTAGCAATAAATCACCTTGCAACATAAGTTTGGCCTGTTTTGCCCTGAGTGCATCTTCTCTCAGTTCCTTATCTCAACTCATGAGCCCTGTGTGTGTTAATTATCCTCTGCCCAACTGTGGCAGGGGAAAGCAAGTGAACAGATGTTGTGGGTGCCTGGCATTTGGCCAGGGTAAAACCACCACAAGCCCCCAAATGAATGGAGCCACCTTTGGCCCCATGATTACTATCATTGTAGCTGTTACTTGGTCAGCCCTTCTCAGCAAAACTAAGGATGCTTTCATTAATTTTCATTACCAAAGAAACACAGACTTCGGCAAAGCCTCTACCAGATGTCATCGACTTGTGACAGTTTTGTGGCAGCACTGAGATATTCACCTATTTAAATTGCTTAAAGTCAGGGTCTTTGTTGTTATAAAAGTCCTCCACAGAGTTTCTGTCTACCTACCAGCTTGAGGGGGCACCACCAGCCCTGCCTGCCTTTGCCCAGGCTCTAGGGCTGCCCCAACCCTAATGGGCTGGGACCCCATAGAAATCTCCCAGAGCCACCAGCCCCTGCCCAGCGACACCCAACAGGGCTGGGCTGCAGCTCTCCACAGCCCTGCCCCGCCCAGACCCACCAGCCCTTGTCCCAGCCTTGCCTTGCCCTCCCCCATCCTCAGCGGACATGCCCAAAATGTCCTGGGCTGGGGCTGCCCCAGTGCCCCTCAGGGAGTGTTGTGTTCCACGGAGAGGAACTGCAAGGAGTTCTTTTAGAATTGGATGGTCAGGGACGAAATTAAGTCAGCCAAGACAAACTTTGTATCTGAGAACCATTTATTGGTAATGAAAAAGCAAAAAGAAAGAAGTAATTGCCCCACTAAAGAGCGCTGGAAAAGACAGAAAAGAAGGAAGGAAAATGGAAAAGGAATGGGGGAGGAGAGAGAGAGGAGACAAGAGAGGAAAAGCAGGCATTACCACCAGCAGGACCAGGGTGTGCCAATGACGTCCACACAGCAGAGAGTGTGGTGTACAGGTTGTCTGCTGTGGAGCCTGCGCAGCTCCCGGAGAAGCACGGCTCCACAGGCACAGCTCCTGCAGCCATGGGTGGCTGGACACATGGTGAGAGGTGATCAGGCAGGAGGCGCGGGACCTTGGACAGCGTCCCGGTGGGGATGGCTGTGGCGGAGGAAGGACGGAGGCAGGCAGCGTTGGACGCAGATCATCAGCCAGGGACACAGGGAACCAGGACAGGCGACAGCTGGGGCGGGCAAAGGAGTAGGGCAAGCCAGGGAGCGGGCCAGTGAGTGAGCCCGGCAGCGAGGCAATGAGCAGGCCTGTGAGTGAGTCCCCAACTCAAAAAGCCTCAAAAGCAAGAAGCCCAGTCTCCAAAAAACTCCCCCAAGTGAGCCCCAATCTTGTGACGCAGTTACTTTTTATACCCCCTGGCCCCTCCCAAAGTCCGCCTGCTGGCAGGAGTCCATTGGCTCAGTCGAACCTTCCACCGCAGTCCATTGATGAAGACCTTTCGCCACCCCATTGGGGAATGTCTCTGGAGGGTGCAGAGTCTGCTGTTCCTCTGCTGAGTGCCTGTCCCATGCGAGACATGAAATGGTTGCCAGGCAAAGTCTCCCCAGAGACAAGGCTTTCCTGCAAGTGGCACATGTGCAACCCGTCCCCTACACCTTTGACAATCAGTGTCGAGACAAAAATCGAAACTAAAATGGTTCCTCACACCACCCCGACTCAACACTGGTTATCTGGTGGTAGCGATATAGAGGGGAAGACTGGGAGAAAGAGAGAATAAAAAGGGTCTAAACAAACTGGATTTCTTACATATAACATTAGAACTACTCAATTTACATGTCCATGCTATATATATCTTCTTAGCAGCGTCAGGTTGGTCACTGTCGCACTGAGGTAACCAGAGAGGATAAATTCAACATTCTGTACAATTTCGGGAGCCTGCTGGACTTGTGTATTAAGTTCACCATTTGATAATGCAAGCCCTGAAAACTGAAAATTGACAGTCTACAAAGAGCATATAGCTTGAAAATTATCCATCCACAATACCCACAGCATATTTACAAATTCCAAATACAGGTAATGCAAACAATTAACTTTTGTTCCAGTTAATTATGTAATCAGTTCAATTAGTACAGTCCAATCTCACACATTGATTAATGTGACATTATCAACAGCCCTCTAACATGCCACAAAGCCCAGTGCACACTCATGTTTTGTGCATACTTAGATAATTATGGAATGTGCAGTGAAGGAATATCTGTTCCCTAGGCATTACATTTTTTTTCTAATTATTATTTTTCATTTTTACAAATATTTGTCTAAAACCTTCATTTTCAGTGGCAAAAAAAAAGTATACTTTCTACTTATGAGGAAAACACAAATCACAAACATCCATGGATTGACAATGCAGGCACTCATGGTGATAATACTTCACTATTTAACAGATGACATCTCTTCACATAAACTACTGAGCAGCAAAATGTTTCAGATGATTTTCACATATTAAAGATATTCCCATTTTTTGTTCTTAGTAGTTTTAGGTCTTTGCCATCTTTCTCCTTATCTTCTTAGGTTACAAATCAAACTTCTTCTGCCAAACCAAAGCATACTTTAGCAAACACTTTACACCACCGAAGCGGTCTCATGTCACACTTTAAATAATACAATTTCCCAGTTCCCTGAGATTTTTTACTGATCCTACACTTCTTAAACCAGCCTCTGTTCTCCCACTCACCAAAAGGAAATGGGGCTTTTATTTTACTGGCTTTAATTTCATTAGCACACCTTCTTCCCCACTGAGCTCGATTAAAGTGGGGTGTGCTAGGGCTCTCATTACACTTCCCCATGCCCCGTCCTTTGGACGTGTTGTCTGGCCATAAAGTCACCACCTTTTCCAATTTGTCTGTGGGGAGACTGTCCATCACCCTTTCCAGGATTCCCTTCCGCCAACCCTGCACCCATATAGCTTGCCTTGTGAGTGGGCACTCCCTTCCACCAAGACTGAAGCGGGGAGGAATCCTGGATGACAGTCTGGGGCTATGCTAGGTATGTCTCACCATAGGAGTCTCTGATTGGCTTACAGCTGTTTTTACAGGACCATATTTTTTCCCAAAGTTGATTAATTCCCAGGTGGTGTCTCCCCAGGTCCACATCTTGCCCTTCTGTGCCAGGGCATCCCCTGCAGTGGAGGAGGTGGTACATTTCAGAGCAGCGATGACTCCCTTTAAGGGGGCTAAAGCCTGTAACTTTCCCTGTAATTGAATACCAAATAATTTTAGAGAGTTGGGAAGCCCCCAAATAAGGGGAGTCATTCTCTCAGCATCTGCCATGAGCATCATGGGGGATTCTTGGAAAGGGACTAGTTTGCAATTGTACATCATTTGCAGACATGCTGCCTTATGAATGCTCTCCCCCAGCTGGTCTGTGGTTCCTCCTACGGTGAGGGAATCACCTCTCTCCAAGCAATCTAGACCACCAGCCCAATATGGAGCCCTCTGGGTCAAAGACCACGGTGCTCGGTGGTCTCTGGTGGTGCGGAAAACACGGGGACCCCAGTAACCTTCTGCCTCCTTCTCACTAAGCAGTATCTGATCCCCCCCGCTTAGGGAGACGTACCAGACATACTCGGTATCAGATTCGCCAGGGTGGCGACCGAATTCCCTTTTTAGTTTACCCAGTTCCACAGCTGTGAAAGGCACCTCTTTAGTTGTTACAAAGGGGGCTTCATCCTGGTCATTTTCGTATGTGAATTCGGTTTTTATTAATGGGCGAACGCAGACTGCAAGGTCGGCTCGAGGCTGCTGCGGCCTCACTTCCGGGATTTGAGGGAGTGACGGCCTAGCAGTGACGTCATCATCACGCGCCGCTGCCAGGACCGGCGCGGCTGCCAGGAGTAGCACAGCCGGCTCCCGGCAGCATCCCATGCTAGCACATCCCCTAAAACCTGCTGCAGGCTGTCACTGTGTGTTCTTTCGTGCTCTGTACACTGCGCGAGAAGGGGGCAAAACATTCTCTTAACTAGCAAACTTCACAAATCTGAACGAGAAATCTATTCCTTGGCTGCTAAAGTAAAAGAACTTAAACATTCACATAAGTTGGACATAAATGTCAAACTGGAGGCAGCAAGAACAAACAGGTAGAAAGAGAGAGAAACAAGAGTCAAAGTGAAATGGATGGATTGCTGTCTGACAAGGAAATTCTTAATGTAGCTGTTGAACGTCATAGAGCGCTTTTAGTAGAAAAGCATTGGGAGCTAAATCGTGAAGTGCAAGCTGCCAAAGAGGAAGGTTTTGGCAATATTGCAGCCTTACAGAATGAAAAGTTAGAACTAGAGAACAGATTAGCTGATCTAGAGAAGATGAAACTGGAACAAGATTCTTGGAGAAATCTGCAAAGGATCAATATGAAGAGAAACTACATGCTGTGCAGATGGCAGAAGAATCTAGCAAAAAGGAACTTCAGCGTTTGCGATTAAAAATTTAACAGCAAGCTATGCAGACAGAGGAGCTGGAAGAAAAGGAATGTGAAAATATTAACCTGAAACAGCAAATACGTGATATGAGACTCCAGCTTGCCTCACTTTCTCAATCAGAAAATAATTTACTGGCGTCTAATCAGAAGTTGAAGGAAATAAAAGAGAGACAGGAGAGAGAAAGATAATACCAGACAGATCGTTATCGCTGTACCCCGGGCGCCCCGTCGGCGAGGGTTTGGCAGATGGAGCGTGTGTACTTCGAGCTGCGAGGAGTCTGCGTAGCTCCTGTGGCGGGCTGGGCTCGATTTCTAAACAGCAGCAGCTGCGTGCCCTTCCGTGGGCGAAGAACAGGCTGCCATGGCTATAGGCGCACTCGAGGAGCAGCTGCGGACGGTGAGGGTCGGAGCGCGGCGGCTGTCGGTCTTTGCCGCCGGCGAACGACGGCCTTGGGGCTGCTGCGGGACACACGGCGGCGGCTCCGTCGGGCAAACAGCGGAGCACGACGTTGTCGCGGCGACGGAGCTGCTTCGGGGAGGCGGCGAAGCAGGGCAGGACAGGGGCAGACAGGACAGACAGGCAGGGAAGGAGCAGCACCGCGGGGAGGAAAATGCGAAGCAGGGCAAAGGGGCAGAGCTGACCCTCCAGGCGAGCTTCTCTCCCTCCAAAAAACCCGAAGGAAAATGGACGCGGTTGTGTCGCAGTTCACTGCGTTTACGTGCTTGGCTCTCCTTCAGCGTGACTTCCCGGGCATTTTTTCCCGGGCATCCGGGGATCTGCCCCACCCGCAAGGTGGGGTTGCTTGCAGAGCAGTAATGGAAGCTTTCTCTCCCCTGATGGGCTGCCGGCGAAGCCTCCCCGGGAACAGAGCTCCCAGAACGTATACCGCCCCTAATTTTTCACCTCATGTATAATATATGTCGAGGTATGAATAAAAATCAGATTGGTCTTTCTCAGGATGTCACGGTCCCTTTTTGCCAGCTCTGGGATCCCCTGCAGTTCCCAGTGCTCCCAGTCCTGAGGAGCTGCTGGCCCGCACGGTGCCATGGCACCATCCACTCTGTCCCTGACTGGAAAGCTGCTGTGTGCTCATGTGGTCTGTACTCACATCGCACAGCAGGCAGGTTTTAGTGCTGGTTTTATATGAGTGATTGCTGGGGAACAGCTGGCACTCATGAAATGAAACACAGAATATCTTGTTAATGACTTGTCACTATTTTTCTTCTTTGCTTTATGGGTCAGGGGAAAGCAAACAGCTTCACGGGTCTGTGCAGAAGGGCCCGGCAGCCTTTCCCAGCATCCAGATGCTGAAATGACAGTGATTAACCACAGTGCCTAAACCTGAAACTGCGCAGAGCGCGCTTACACTGCGGGGGCACGTGGAGATCTACTGAGTAAGAGATGTGACATATCTGGAGGGGAATGGCAAAGTAGCAGAAAAGTTTGCCAGCAAATGTCTCTCTTGCCAGTGATTTACCCAGGCTACTCCTGCTCAGAGGAAGCCTTGTATGTGCACCCTCAGAATGCCAGCAGCAGCAGCATGCTGGCTCAAAGGCTCCCTGTACTGCAGGCGCTGCAAGGCTTGTGCTAGAGTTAGCCCTGGGGGGTAAACGCTGCAAAGTGCCCCTGAAGCAGACAACCAGGGGGTTCTGGAGCCACAGGTTCTCTCGTACAGACTCCAGATTAGCTCGTTTGGTACTAAACTGCTGTTTTCCCAGAGAAAACTTCTGACTATACTAAGCCCCCTGCTGTTGCACTGGAAATGCTATCTGCTTTTAAAATACAACCGGAACATAATTCTCAGAATAAAAGTCTTGTACACCTATGTCATGTAAAAGGAAAAACAGGAAGAGCCCACAGGCAGCTGTGGATATAAAGGCTGAGGTGGAGTAGGAGTGCATAAGATGTGACAGACAGAAATCTGAACATTCTCTCAGTCCGATATGAATATTAAGAGATTGCAAGATTTTGGGATTGGCATCTCTAGGGGACAGAAATCTTCTATTTTTTTAGCAAGTGGAGAAAAAGGAGAGTGAAAAGATCACTTGCTTGGCACACCAGTACGCTGCTGCACTGCAGGGCACACCACTGCCTCGAGTCAAATGAGCTTAACTAGTCCCTTATTTGGGAGGAATAGAAACATTATGTGCATCTCTTCAAATCGGTTATTCAAGTCAGTAGAGGAAAAAGGGGATGAGTGTTATGCCATCTCCTCTCTCTACCATCAAAAGCCTCTCTTTAAAGATACGTCTTTCTTTGATCATTAGAAAATCTTCCCAAATTAGTGGTGTAGGAGAGAAATCCTCTGGCCTGAGCTCAGAAGTGCAGTTTATGTCCTAATTCGCCCATTCAAAATCTAATGGCAGGCAAATGCCATGGGACATTAAGTACTTAAATTCACTTGCGGGTCTGAGCTCTTCTTTTTTTATTAGTACACTAACCCTTTATAGTTATCTAATTTTATTAAGAAACAACATGTTTTACATGTAATTTCATAAAATTAGTATGCTGTTTAAATGCTAGATTTGAAACGCACCTGAGGAGCCATGCTCTTTTCTTGGATGTAAAGAAGCATTCAGGCAGCTACTTAAAACCATGTTGTGCTCAGTTCAGAGCTGTTCCGAGCTATCAGCTGCCTCTGCATCCATATGCACAGCATATGGCATCTAACTACTGCATTTGCACTATTGCAGCAATGTTACGGAGATGCATTCCTAAGATTGTTTCCACCCTGTGGCAGAGGAGGGATATGCAGGTTTCTGAGCATAACTCCATCCTAGATTCAGAGATGTCTCCTCTTTAGCCAGTCTCTCTTACTCAGTAGTTATCACTTGCACTCCCATTTGTGCTGAGCCATAAGCTAATAAATGCATGAGCGTTGTTTGCTGCAACAAGTGCACTGATGAAAAGGAAAATAAAGAACCTTTAAAACTAAGAATATTCAAGTAAACTGCCCCATCGGATCTGTGGATGCTAAGCCTTGTCATAAAGCCAAATGGGCTCATTCAATGCTCTGTCACCTGAGAGGAACATTAAAGACCAATATCTAATTCCCATCACCACCAGTGGGATTTAGCTACCTAAAAAGGAATGTCTGTTACTGTTTTAGATACTCATCTGTATTCAGATCAACTGCTCAGCTGAAAGGCATGGGAGGATAAAAGGCTTACTTTGCCTTCCAGTTGCCAATTCATGAAGGCATGGCATTCCACAGGTCTCACATTGTGCCAGCTCCATTCAAATACTTGCTGTGCAGCTGGGCATTCAGAACAGAGGTAGACATCTCTGTTATCTGACTCCAAACTTTGGAAAATGTTATTGCTGCAGAAGAAAGAAAAGAAAAAGAAAATTAATACCAACCCTAACAACGTTCCCAGAATCACCCATTTTCTTTCTGGTTCTGTGAACAGGGAATAAATGTCAAATCTTCAGTGGGGGAAGAGCAGGGAAGAAGAGGTGATGTGAATGATACTTGCCATTTCAGAATAACTAATTGCCTAAAAGTGGAGAGTTACATTCCAAAAACTTTGTGTCAGATGCTGAAGGTCAGAGGAAGACTGGAATATAAATCTTTTCTCAGAGCTGCTCAGTTGTTATCTGCAGAGAGATACTTAATCCCTGAGACGCCTCATATTCTCCATCTACCCCATAGTCAGCATCATTGCCACACGGAGGAAAGCCAGACATCTGCTTCAACACGGGCTCTAAAACATTTGACTTCTGGGTTTTCAACTGTTTGATTCCCAGTTCCATGGGGTTTTTAAAAATATTACTGAGTTATTTAGTGAATATGTATGTATAGTATGTACCTATAGTGTATATTTTACGGTTTTCTGTATTCAGTGTGTATCTGTAAATAAATTGCACATATATTGTGTGTATAAAAAGAGAAGAGAGAAAGCTGTGTAGCATTGATTGCATATGTACTCATGATTGGGTTATTGCTCACTTTATTTTGGATTTGTTGAGATATTTCTTATTAATCAACTTTAACTTCCGTAGACTCCACAAGCAACATCCACAAGTCACAGAACAAGGATTTGGAAGTCAAAACATCATCTTTAATGCAGCTGTCTCTAAAACTCAGATCAGATTTCCATATCCTGCAATGTACTTACTCTGAGAGAACGAATTCTTTTTATAGTTGAGGTCATTATTTCTTCATGATTTTGACATGATCACCATTGTTCTTTTCACTTCCCATTTCTAGGTAGTCCTGAATGGGAGCTATGTCAAAAGTTCAAGAACACTGATGATACAGGCTTTTCTCAGATGATCTTCTGGGTCTTCATCTAATCGCAGAGCTTTTTATTAGGCTTTCTGAGTTAGATGGATTGCTTTCCCAAATAGTACATAAGTTCATATGTTTTGCTCTGTCTGTGAAATTATATTGCCGTTATCACTGAGGTATTTGAGGTTTTAGCCACCAATAGCTGATAGCCAGGGCAATAAATTATCATAGTATGACTTCAATATTGCTTTTAATAAGAACATCTGATATTGACTATGTAAACCAAACAACACTGGCCCACATAGGACCGGAGTTATTCTGTTCCTGCGTATAAAACATCAGTCAGCATTTTATTGCAGCATTCGATCTGCAGGATTATCCTTGAATTAAAAGTGGTAAGAAGACAAACAATGAAAATGTCAACAGAAAATTTGTGTTAGTAAAATGTATGATAATTTACTAGTGCTATTACTGTCTCTAGCAAAATGTGATTTTGCTTTCATAACTGTAGAGGTCATACCTCCTATGTTTAAAAACTAAGATGTATTTGGTCATACAAAGATCTCTTATTTTCAGTCCTTCAGATATTTACTTTGCAACAGCCTTAAAAGTATCATACACTTGAAATCTACAGCAACACAATCATGGGCAGCCATTGGTTTCATTTTTTGGAAGTGTCTGTGGACAGTAAACTCTGGGTTGTGAGTAAGGGGCCTCTGATGTGGACCAAGGTAGGTGCAAAGAAGTCTACAAAGCTTCTGTCAGACTTGTTTGGAGTTTGGAGAACTATTTCTGTCATGTTTGGAGAACTATTTCTGTCTGTTTCTGTCATGGCTTTTCAGTGCACGGAATAGAACTCTTCCACCAGCTTAGTCCAAAAGGCATTAGTGTGCTAACTCAGGTGGTGAGACTGGGATTCCATCTGGTTAACCAGATTGGTTTCTCTAACAGAAAAGTTGGATGTAGGATCCACGAAACTGAAACCTGTGACAGGTGTGAGTGTTTGTGTATGTTTTTTGTGTGTCTTTTGGGGTTTTTTTTGCTTTGTTTTGTTTTGTGATGTTGTGGGGTTTTTTAGAAGATCAGAGTAGATAAACTGATATTTCCTTTTGTCCTTAAAAACATTATCCTTCTCTTTTGGGAAGATACCTGTAATACTTGCCTTTCTTCCTGTAATTAGACACCTCCCTCAACTACCACAACTCTTTAAAGATGACGGAGAGTGACCTTGCACTGCCAGCTCCTTCAGCACTCTAATGATGTTCATTAGCAACAAATCAATGAGAAGAATTCCTGTCGGAGTAGCAAGGCTATATGATTGGATGCTTCAATTTACAGATATCTCTTGGATGTGGAATGTCTTTACTTCACGGTTTGTGAGGACCTGTTGTTGAAATGTCAGTGCTTTCTCAAGACTGTAAAGCTCAGTAGATGGATGTTAAACATTAACCATATATTAATATTTGAATTAAACAAATTGAAGTATTGTGTGGCTTGCAAATCTCACAGAACTGATGTCGATGCACTTGATATGGTGCATTGTCCACAGCAGACCCCAGCCTGGCTTAAAAAGGTGTGAAGGTGTGGACTGAAGAGGGCTTCTTAGGGAAAGACTGGCTCCTTAGCCCAGCACCTGTGATGAGGATTAGTTAAAACTAAGGAGGTAGATTTTAGCTGTCATGGGGAGAGCTGTCCAGTGTTACTAGATTAAAATAAACTGATGTGGTCACGTGTTCTCAGTGTGCTGAAAATATGAGTCATTGGTCTAGGAAACAGCCTGGCCCAAAGCAAGAAATTGACTCGCATTCAACACATCCCATTTTAGACATAGCATGAATGAGCTAAAGCTGAAGTTAGAGGGGCCAGCCTCAGTTGTGTTCCAGATGTAGCTTTCTCCCCCTATCTCCTTCCCCTTCTCTCACTGACAGTTTTCACTTAGCTTTCTTAGTTAAATCGGAAAATTAAGTGGGGCAAGTCCAGACTTGTGTCACTATGCGAAGTTATCAGGGCTGTGTTCGTTTCTCAGCTGCTGTGCGTCTCTGGCTGCTCTGTTTTCCCGTCTGTGAATTGAAAGTGGTACTTGCACAGCTTCTGGTGCATTTGATGCTCTGCAGGTGAAAAGTGCAGTGCTGTGAAATGTTGTGACTGTACAGCAACATTTATGCTTGTGGAACGATGACTACATAAAAGTTTAGAGCCTTACTACCACCCTGGAAGATAATATGTATGAAGCTGTATGAATATAAACCACTTGTTTGGCTGCCTGAAAGAACCCATGCTAATGTAACAACTTAGATATTCTAAATATTCCCTTTGGGCAGATACCAAGGATATTTACTTTACCATTCTTCTGCAGAAATGAACACTGGACCATTAAAATAATCGATATTTAATGAAATCTGATGGAATTTATGTTGTTTTGTTTTGTTGTTGTTGTTGGGGTTTTTTTGTTTTGTTTTGTTTTTTTAAGAATGAAGGAATATGCATGTCTTCTACTGTTTCCTAATATTTCTTTTTATCCTCCTAGTTTAAGGGAGCTGACAAAAGGAAACCAAAGGGTTGCCTTGTAAAAATATTATGGTTTGAGAAGCTTTCAATCTTAGCAGGACTCAGTGAATCAATTATATCTGTTTCATCTACCTGAAAAGGAACCAGTATTTAACTATTTCACACGTATATTGGAAAATAAAGCATTTGTTAATATTCAAAAGCTTTCTGAAATTTATCAATTAGAACACTTAAAATTGAAAAGCTTAATACTATCATAACCATTATTTATAGTGAAGGAATTGTTCAGTTTTGATGTTCTTGTTTCTGTGAGTCTCTTCTAGCTTTGTTTGTCTCTCAATTTCCTGAACATAAAGAGGCTGGTATGTGAATGTTTTATGAGTACCAATAGATCCTCAAGTGTTGTGGTGCAAATAAGTCTCATGTTATTTTGATGTCATACATGTGACCACTTTACTGAAGTCTGCACTTTTGCATTTCAAGGAGCTTGTTGTCTATTGGAGGCGGTCACACTTCATTTTAACATGTTCATTTTAAGATACAGAATGTTCCAGAGGAGAGGCATGTGCTATGCCTTTTCATAAGAGAATTGTTTTCTTGTCTTCTCTTTTTCTTTTTTTTTCCCTTGCCCCATTAGAAAAGGATATGAAAAGAAAAACACAATTCTTTGTTTACAGCAAACGTAGCATTGATGTGTGTCTTTCTCTTTGTGTTTTCTTTCTGATCTTCCAGTGTGCAGAGCAATTTGCCTGCTAATTCATTTACAGCTGCTTTTGTGAGCCTGTCTGAACACCCAGTAGAATAGGAAAATTTGCAAGCATAAACATGCAGAAATGTTTCCTGCACTAGCCATTTGGAATGATAAAGTGGCATCTCCAGCAGAAGGGTTATGTGCATGTGTAGCACCGTGACAGTGGCTGAACAAAGGGCCCATGGGATCCTTTTGCTGCTCAGGGATGAATTTGAAGGCAACATCACATCTGCCTCTTTTGGCTGGACCAGATGACCTGGAGACATTCTTTCTCCACATTAAAACCTTTCCTTCTCCCCTTCATCTCTGCAGCTATCACATGAGTTGCTGGGTGCTAATTTCTAACCTCTTCTAGTCAGAGTGACCATTTCTATGGCTGGCCTCTGCTGATCTTCATGGTTTTGCCTTGCAGAGCTGGGTGAACCAACATAGGTGGAGATGATCCCTGGGATGAAGAGTCTGTTCATCTAATATAATATGAGTGAGGAGAAAGACTGAGAAAGTTGCTGCCATGGGACAGAGACTCATCATAGAAACTGATACTGAGCCCTCAGCATGGCCATGACCCAAATCATGATACCTGACCCTGCAACATGCCAAGCATCCACTAAGAGGCACCGTTTGGCACTGCATTTTCTGGGAAGTAATACATCTATGTACTGGCAGCATAAACCAGTAACCTTACAGGTGATACGGCTTCTCTGTTGCCATACTGTGGGTGGAGAGATAAATTCTGCTTAGTTTGGTACTTGTATACTTGCAGGCACTTGTCATTCACCTGCTCTCTTGATGTTTTCTCCACAGTTTTATTTTGCTCTTCCTCCAGGCAGGGATGTTTGATTCATAAAGCACAGAATTGCGCTTTGCAAGGTCAGCATCAGCAACGTTATCACTGTGTGCACAGTTTGTAATCTCAATCAATTTATTTAAAACACTGAGCACAGAGGGATACAGAGGCTGTTAATTGGAAATTGCCATGTATCGCTCCTTTTTTTAACATATTAGTGAAAAGCAAGCATTCTTTCTTGTATAAATGCAGACACAGGTTTTATTTGCATTTGTGGATTATGGCCAGTTAAGGTGAACAATGATGACTGAGTGTTTTTGGTAGGAGTAGAAACCCAGCTAAGGTCTCCTCATACTCAGAGCCTAGCAATGAAATTGGAAATACATGGTTGAAAAGCCAGAATGTTTGTGAAGAAACATGGAAGGAAGGCTGTTCCAGAAATGTATGAACTTGGGTCTGAGGCATGAGTTGGTTTTCAGCTTTCTGTGAGCAAGGTTTGATTAACAAAGTGTACGTCATGTAATCTGTACAAACATCAGGGGACTAACCTGTGTCATTCACTTTAGCCTCTCTCACTGGACAAAGAGAAATTTCTCATTCTGTGAAGTGTCCAAGAACTTAATTATCAATTCAAGGTCAGAATAATTTGATTCAGTGATGATTTTCTGACCCAATAACCAATGGCTGCCTCTCTTTCCTCTATCTAGGATATTCTAGGGAGAAAATCGGAAATGTTCAGGGGAAGAAGAGCACACCTTTGCCACTTAGTTTCTAAAGGAAGACAGTGGATCTGGTGACCTTGGCTCTGTACTGAGTGAGAACAAAGAATTTTATTATTGTGTGCCAAAGGATTGCACTGGAGAGCATAGTCCTCAAGAGGAGTAGACAACCTGCTTGTATTTCTCATGGAAATTACAAAGTCTTGAAAGATCCCTATCTCCATGACACATGTAGACAGCCTTTTAAAAAATTTTTATTCCAGGTTTTCCCTTGGACATGTTGCAAAAGAGAAGCAGAGGGTTAGAGTGCAACAAAGAAGGAGAAGAGAACTTGACAAGAAGGTAGGGAATGAAAGAAAGAGGACACTGTCAGGAGAAAAAGAGTATTACAGTAAAAACCAGGATGTGTATATGTGAAGGTGCAAGTTTCTCTAAGGCAGGTGGTTGAGGGAAGCATGAAGTGAAAAATGTGGAAGTGGGAAAGACAAAAGGCTATGTAGAATATGGTTCAAAGAGATGCTTTAATATTTTCCCATTATACCAACCATCTCTACAGAAAAGGTTGTTTCATTAAAGCTGATTTCAACTCAGTGATTTGATTTTTAAGTATGAAAGTGAAAGCGCTAAATATTTTTCCAGGTTTCATTTTACTTTAAACAAATAAGTGTTGTAAAAATAGACTTACAATTTGATATTGAGGGAAAGAAAATATGACACTTTTGTCAATTTAATTTAATTGAAAGTAAAAACATTTGTTGTTTGGAAACTTTGTAAACCAGATTGCAGCATTTTTCAGAATTGTGCAACACAATGTGTTTGGTACAGTGGGGTGGGGTTTTTTTGCTTTAAGGAAGAATAATTCTGGAATGTAGAAATCTACAGCCAAAAGACATTCGTTTCTTGCACAGTGCCTTAGGTGCTGCAATCATTGTGAAGCTGAACACTTTCCATTTGCTGCCTTTGCCACTTGCCTTTGCTCAAAGCTCACTGAAACTGTTCACCCAGGCTCCTGTGGCAGGGCCTTGTCTGAGCTGTCAGGGCAGAATTTTCCCTTGTTTTATTCTGTTGGTCTTGTATGGTTTGCCTCACGTTGTTATACCTTCAAGCCTGTATACTGATCATGTAGACAGTTCTTACAGGATGCAGTTGCCATTGACATGGAGAATTGACCTTCCTGCCCCTTTCCTACAGCTCATCTTATGACTTTTAATTTATTTGACAGAAACACAAAGGTTAGAGAATAGCAAAGTAGGCAGTGGTCACCTACCTGCCTGGTCAGGATTATCCAGTGAAACGTGCATAAAAGCTTTGTGCCGATCTGTGTGCAATGCCTGTGCCCAACTAAGCGTGCCAGAGTCAGCACGAAGAGCATCATGAATGGGAACAGCCCACAGGATCTGGTGCAGGTCCTGATGTAGATATGAAGTGCTGGAGGACAGGGGTGAGGATGGCTGCCATCACTATTCTAATCCGCTGTTATGAGGGAGATTGCAGAGGGGAATGACTGGCAATGACTCACAGCTGGTCACAGGGACAAGCTTTTCTTCAGCTTCCCCTCCCGTCTTTCTATTCCCATTGTTTTTAATACCTTCGGTAACTTTGAATTTGGTATATATGTCTTCACCTCCAGACCCCACTAATAAAACTTTGTGCATTAAGTCTGGCTCAATAGCCTTCATGCAACACTTATTCACACTCAGTGCTACTCAGTAAAGGCTGGCATGTAAATGTGATTTATTGCAAGGTTGGCTGACTTGGAACAAACATATAATTGTCAAATTCTTCCAGGCTTGATCAAAACCACAGTTTTTATCTCATAAAATGTAATAGGCACCCAAGAATTTATCTGTGTCTTATGTGGATTCTGTGCCATATGTTCCTGTTGTTTTCTCCTTACACAGAGTGAATTTCATCTTGAGAGGAGGTTTGGGAAACCTGTGCTGTCACAGCATCAACTGACAATAGGTAGATTGTCAGGAAAGGTCAAAGCTGAAATGGAGAGCCAAAAAAAGCAAGATACTTCTTACTCTAATCATTGCTTGTTTGCCCCCATACATTTCCACAGTACCTTAGGTTTAAACATTTTTTTTGCACAAAGTAGTCCACCCAGATTCCCTGAGAGCATTAATTTAATCATTGGCTACTATGGGCTAATATATAATCAGTTAAAGGCAATGGAAAAATTATTGTGCTTGTTAACTAGAGTCAGATTTTGGGTCATCTCCAAAAGAATTTAACTGTCTTTGTTGCTGGTGACCACCCAGAGAGTTTATGTGACCTGTTTATGGGAGACTACATCATCCTAATTCTGTAAAAGACACCCCTTATACTGTTGGTGGAGCAGAACGGATTGATCAGCCTCCTGAAGTGCATCTCTCCCTTGCATCCCTCCCTCTGTAGAGGGGGCTTAAATGACTAATATATGTTAGGTAGTAAAGTTTTACATGGCTAAAAGCAGGTAAAATTAATCCCAACCTAAGTGCTCTGCTCCTCTTCATTGTCTGTTTTACTTAACAGTACTCTTGCTCCAACCTTATCTAAAGAGCATGCTGCAGCACTATGTCCTTGCAAAGCACCTGCTTCTGCTCTCCCTCAGGTCAGTGGGAGGTTTTGATTGCTTTTCACACCTGCAGAAACAAGCCTAATGCCCCTTCGTGTTTACTACAGACGAGAGTATTAAATAGCACAGACAGATGCTGCTATCACAGCAGCAAAACGTGTTCAATGACTCGGCCTGTGGATCTCCCCGTGCTTTTCATGGCTACCCAATTCTCTCCGCTCCCTGGCTGTGCAGGAGATCACACTGGGTAATTATCCATGTATGGTTATTTCTGCTTCCTAAGGTAACCAGCAATGGATCACTCTTACAAAGCAGCTATCACCCAGGGGATGGACGTGAAGCCGCGTTCTGGTCCTGATTGGGTACACCTCATTAGGTCCACAGCCTTTGGCTCAGCTCCTGCCAGGGTAATTGGAAGTGACAGTGGTACTGTTCTGCCACATAGCAGTCAGCATTGGCAAGAACAGCTGCATCAGAGGGACACACAGGAGGAGTGAATCAAAAAGATTACAGAGATGTCACAAGATTAGTTATTAAGTAAGACCTCCAGAAGGGCGTGTCTTAATTTTATTAAGAGCCGTTGAGGACAATCATCTATCTTAAATAACAGATGTCTGAGCATGTAATTATGAATTGCCAGTTAAAAGAATTAGCAGCAGACCACAGAAACTTCCAATATCAGTGGTGAACAGAGCTAAATGGAAGAGACAAACTGATCTTCCTTTTAATTTTCTTCTGTATATTCACAAGAAAGACTTGCATGTGTGGATTTTTTTTTTTCCCCACTGTAAATAAACTGCAGTGAGCTGTTCACTGGTGTGTAAAGGGGTCACCCTGGCTGGATGCCAGGTGTGCATTTAAGCTGCTCTATCACTCCCCTCCTCAGCTGGACAGAGGAGAAAAAAGTACAAATTAAAGGCTCATGGATTGAAACAAGGGCAGGGAGAGATCATTCACCAGTTACTGTCACAGGCAAGAGACGTGACTGGGGGAAAATTTATTACCAACCAAATCAGAGAAGGGTAACAATAAATAAAACCTTTTCTTAAAACACCTTCCTCCCACCCCTCTCTTCTTTCAGATCTTAACTTCACTCCCGATTCTCTCTATCTCCTCTCCCTGCAGCAGCACAGGGGGACAGCGAATGGGGATGTGGTCAGTCCATCACACATTGTCTCTGATGCTGCTTCCTTCTCACGGGGAGGACTCACACTCTTCCTCTGCCCCTGCGTGGGGTCCCACCCATTGGAGACAATCCTCTACAAACTTCTCCAGTGTCAGTGCTTTCTACAGACTACAGTTCTTCACGAACTCCTCCAGAATCACTTCCATGGAGAGCAGTCTGTTGGGAACAGGCTGTTCCAGTGTGGGTCCACAGGTTCTGCCAGGAGCCTGCTCCATTGTGGATTCCCACAGAGTCTGGCCGCAACTGTACGATTTTCCCCCCCTCCTTAAATCTGTTATCCCAGAAGTGCTACCATTAATGCTGATGGCTTGGCCTTGGCCTTGGCCAGCAGTGATTCCATCTTGGAGCTGGCTGGCATTGGTTCTGTCAGACGTGGGAGAATCTTCTGGGAGCTTCTCACAGAAACTGCCCATGTAGCCCCCCGACTGCCAAAACCTTGTCATAATTACCCAGTGCATGGAGACTTCAGCCAGGCTTGTGAGACCTGTTGGATAGAGTTTATTGTCGAACCAAAGAAGGGGGCTATATTTAGCTTACAATAACAGAGCGCTTGTGAACCTGCTGCTAAAATTGTCACAGATGATACAGCAAGGCTAGGCTGACATTTATCTAATCCAGTGTGATGTCTGCTGTACTTGGCAAGCAATCTCATTTGACTTTCCTTGTGCCACTTAACATATGATCTTGGGGCCATTTGGCAATTAAAGTATCACCACGGGCAAATTGTTCACTTCTTTCCCTAAAACATGGGAAATTTTCTGAAAAATTTTATACTTTGGTTTACAAGTAAAGTGGTCAAGTGTGAAGAGAATCCAGGAATATTTTGATCATTGTTTCCAGGATTGTTCTAAGAATTTGGCTGGAATTTGAATACCACATTTTCTCCACATTTCATTGAGTAATACAGTTAACTAAGTTATACTGCAATAATGTGCAGGGAAACCTGTGTTGTACCACTGCTGGGTACCATTCAGAAGTCAAACAGAAGCCTATGTCTGGCACAAGGACCATAAAATCTGAGTATCATACTTAAATGGTTTGCCTGCACAACTTGTTACTAGTTTAATTATATTATATACAGAGCTGTTCAATCAGTGTGTGAACCAACCAAGACATATGCTAAAAATGAAATTTCTATCAAGTTTTGCAGCATAATCAAGCCACATAACACACTGCCAAAACTGTCATGTGGCTGATATAATCTTAAGGGACATAAAAATTAGAGCTTTTGGAAGTATAGCATTTCTTTATGTCAAAGATGATGGCATTGTAACAAATAAGATTGATTAGTCTTATGGATGTCTTTATTAATACTTGATAGGAAATAGATTTCTTGTTCTATGAAAAATTAGTACTGAAAAAAGCATTCATTTCCAACTGGAATACAAAAGAAAACCATTCTTTAATTTATTTGTCATTGTTGAATTGTATTTTTTTCATTTCATAATAGAAGAAAAAACCTTTTTCAATGGAAAACTATGCCTTTTATTTCTGAAAAGGAGCTGAAATGTCCTTTCTTGACATTTCTGTTATATTTTCTTGAAATACTGTGCAAAAAAATACACTTCATGAGGAATGGCCTACTCACATAAATATTTTTTATATTATTAATCTGTAATTTCTGACTAGAAATGACCAAAAAAGTCCAACTTTTTCAGTCCTGGACAATATAATGCATATAGGTCAGGGATAATTCCTTTAGTTTTAATTCTAATTTTTACTGTTGTGAAAGAGTTCAGTATCATGTGTCAAAATTTGCTTGAAGCTGTGTAAATCATTCCAATTTCCTGATATAACAGTGATGCAACCTCTCTGATAAAAGTCTTATTTTTGCATAGGATCTGGAAAGAAAAGGCATTTTCCTTCTTATGACATTTTCTAAACCTTTAGTCTCTGCCTTTACTACAGTGTTTCCCTTCTCCCTTTTTATTTGCTTTTATTCCAAGCTTTCTTCTGTCTCTTGCTTGGCACTGGGTTCACCATTCCCCCTTCTTTGCTCCCAAACATTATAAAGGCAAGGAGAGCTTTCATTTTAAAAGAATTGAACTGTGAGTGCAAGTAACATGGAAAAGTGCATCCTACTATGTGTATTATTTAGGGAGGCAGGTACAGGGCTTGACTTCATTTGAAACTGTATTTTTTTTTGTTTTCTCTAAATTAAACATAGAGACTGCAACCTTTGCTTCATTGTTCCCTTATGTTTTCCAGTGTGCTTCATTCACAAGGAAAAGTGGGCATTTGTAAGGCAGAACCAGCAGCTATTTAGAAAAGAAAGAAGCAAAGAATAACTCTGCCGAAGGGCCATTATAGAGGTGGAGAAAGCATAAGTAAGCACAATTACTGCTTCACAAACCTGAGCTGTGCAGCCACGGTGGGTCATGACAACTGGTTCAGGACATCCTCTCAGAGAGCAGTAGGTATGCAGAAATAAAGCAAGATAATGATGAACTGGATTAAAAGTACAGTACGAACAACTGACTTGCTCTGCAGCTCTTTTTTTGTTTGTTTTGTTGCTCTCATGCCAAGAAAACCACCTAGGAAAGTCAAGAACGAAATGGATTTTGTCTTCTTTAGAGCTGTGATGTGAATGGTGCTTAAGGACGTTTTGCCTCAGATTTGTCCATTCCTCTTATGTACCCTTCCTCTCAGTAAAACGGCTGTGAATCCAGTGCTATTCGTACTGACTGCTTTGCCTACCTGTGTCTTTTCTTGCCTTCAGAGAATCCTGCATGGATCTTTTGGTACCTGTCCTGATTTCTCTTTTTTCCTTTGTGCTGGGGCTATCAAAACAAAGACTGCCTACCAAAGTGTCATCTCGCATTTAGGTGCGGTGTTTATTTTACCTGGCTGTAGAACTCTCCTTTTTCACTGCCTTTCCTTAGCAAGTGAGAGAGGCAGCCCTTTCCTCTAAGCCATATTTCACATGGGATAAATCTATCTCACACAAGCAGCAAGAAGGGATTTGTCTATGCTGTGTCTCTAATCCAGTCTAATTCAGAGCAGATGGCTCAGGGAGCTTTGGATGTGGCCACCTGCAGTACCAGCCTGACCGTCCCCATGCCAGTGCCCTGCTCCCTGCCAGCCTGGCAATCCCCACCTGCCCATGCAACCAGAGGGACAGGAAGCTCCCATGCTGTGCCCTTTGCAGGGGTCCACAGCACCTTTTCACATGCCTGCCTTACTTAATTATTCATAATCTTCTGGAAGAAGTTAGTTAACCTTAAAACCTTGTTCTGTCCCTTAAAATCCTGTGACCTGGAGGATGTGGAGAAGGGCTGCTATCCGGTTAGAGGCTTAGTGTGCACAGGGGCTGAAGCTGTGGGAACACAGGGAGCTGCAGGTGCGCTGTGTGATGCTCAGCTGAGAGGTGACATGGAATTGGCAGCGAGAAGTTAACTTGCTGTTTCCCTCTTGCAGAACTGGGTTAAACACACCCTTGCAATAGCTGACAGTGGGTTTCCCTAGCAGGCCCTGAGAAGCACTGACTGCCCTAGTGGGTCTCGGGAAGTCTCCAGTTTAGGTGTCCTACAGCTGGCTGTCACCTCTGCCAGGCGCTGTAAAAGACAAAGTCAACAGGCTGCTTGCGGCATGCAGTGCAGCTTTGTTCGGAAGGGAGGAGGGATGTGGTTTCCCTCTGACCCAGCCTGACACACAGGATGGATGGCCTTAAGTTTTCAAATATCGTGAGCAAGGCGCACTGCAACCCAATCACAAAATATGGTGTTAAAATAATAAATTTTGCATTTAAATTATCTGCTGATTTTCAAATTTAGTCAAGAGGTTTTTTGACATAGTCTGGAGGGCTAAAAGCTTTTTTTATTTTTTTTCAAATGGAAGCTGACAATCTGTCAAAATAATTTAAGTATAGGACCTTTATAAAAGACACCAAATATAGCAGTGTCATGATAAAAATCACTGACTTTGAATCCATTTTTTGCCTTGAAGCACACAGAGTGACAGACCTCAGTATTTTCATGCCAGGAGGAGTAGTTGCAGATCCTATCATTATTTACCTAAATGAATCATATAGCCCTTTAACTGAAATGTTTTCAGCTAGAAATCAGCCTAATAATTTAGTGGATTCAGACCAGGTACTTACTTTGTCCCCATCAATCCCGTATCTGAATGGCTCATAAAATTAAAATATACTAATGATTTCAGGAGACAGACACACATGAACAATGAGTGGTCTTAAGCGTTAAACAAATACTTCATGGGTCACCTCCTGGATTTGGAGATTGAAAAACAATCGGACTCAATAATCTAGATGCTTTTGTAAATCTTATTATTTGTTATTAGGTGGCCCAATAACAAATTAGGGCCTACCTTTGTAGGCCCTCTCTCTCCTAAACAAGGATGTGAACATAATGCAAAGTTGAAAAAAACATGAACAAGGTTTGATTAGAGAGTCCCTGATCTTTGGAGGGTCTGTTCTTGATTCATACACCATGCCCAGCTTTTCAGATAGGTCTAAACAGGCTGGACTCAGTACTTAGGGAAAACAAATATGACACGGTAACAGAGTCATTAATCCAAAGGACAGGGGACAGTTTTCCAGGTAATAAGTGTTTTGTGATATTCTGGAGAAATAAATCTTCATATTTGTGCATGAATGGCCACTGCTGCATTAAATACAAGCTGTAAATGCTCTGTCACCAGCACACTGCAGTGCTGGACATGGGCCATCAGACTGTCTTTCTTCTCTTTCCTCCATGGGATAGCCACTCTGATGATGCTGTAGACTGAAGGAGGGAAGCAAACTGCATCTTCTATCCCCTCTACCAGATTCCACTCCCTGTGGGTAACCCAAATCTCACTGCGTTCAACTGCTGACCCAGCAATGGCACAGGGAGTTTGTGCCTAACGTGTTAACAAGAAAACACATTCAAATTCACTTGGTAAATCCATCTTTCTCTGTTCTAGGATTCAATCCCCACCGATACCCTGGGAGGCAATTTGCAAATGATTGAGTTGTGCAAATCTGCTTTGCTTCCCTTGATTCAGAGATCAAAGTTGGGAGTACAATTCTTTGGTATTTAATACATAAATCCCTCCTGCTTCAGAAGTATCCATTTAAAAGAACACATTGGCAGTATACACGTATGAGTATACACACATTTCCCACACAGCAGACAGAATGAAGAGCAGAATATCACGTTAAAAGGTGTACCTGACAAAAAGATAAACTCAGTAACTAAATATTCAAATTCCAATGCACCAGGTGGGGATGAGCTTAGAGACCCAGCAGCAATGCAATTCATTTATTGCTATTGAGTTTGATTTCACTCTTCTGCTCCACAGTGTGGAAGGGAAGAAAATTATGGGAAAATCATGTAAACCAATCCTTCACCCATGAGTTGATAAGCTTGCTTATCCTGCCCCATCTTGCTGTATTCTGGTTTTCGTGTCTCATATTGACCTGATTCACAGTGGTCTTGCAGCAAAGCTTGAATCCTAATCACTGATGCTTTTTATGCATCCTATCATCACAGAAATGAAGAAGGAAGACATACTTAAAGGGGCAGTGTCTGAAGTTCTTCTCTTTTGAAAAGAGGTACCCATTGGGGGAATGAAGTGTGGTAGTAGAGACCTTGATATTTAGTAAGGAATGATTACCGTGATCAGCACTAGAGACAGACAGCTGTTAGTGCAGTGTCTTTGCATCCAACCTCTCCCCTTGGACACTGTCCCTTTCTGTGACCTGGGCCGTTTAACTTTTCTTTGATGAGAAAAATGAAAATTCCATGGAAACACTTTAACAGTCTGTCACTGAATTCTGAAAAAGGTTATTATATAGATGTGTGCATGTATATATATATGTACAAGCTTCTCTAGGCAACCTGTTTCTGTGTCTCACCAACTTCACAGTAAAGAATTTTTCGGGGCTGGTTTCCCCCCCCCCCCCTCCCCCGACTTTTCAAAATTACCTGTATATTTTCATAGCCTTAGTAAAAGACACCAGTCAAAACCCTGCACGTTCTTTTTTTATTTCACACCAAACCTGCAAAAAGCATATCCTAAAAGGAAAGGGGTGATTTGAAATCTCCCTTGGAAGTAATAGAATAGTTGCACTGTCAGTACCTGGATCAATGCAGACCTTTGTGTTGTCTGAGCTTTCAGTTTCAGACAGAGAATATATGGTCTTATAAACATACCTACCAGAAGTAAGAAGCACAATAAATTGAAACAGAAAATTTGTATTTGTGTGAAAGAAAAGGGAAGAGACATCAATGAACAGGCAAAGACAGGCTTCATTTCCGTCAGTTCTTACTGTAAATTTGAGGAAATCACCTGTTTCCACCAATGATCAGAGAACTATTTGTAAATCCAGTTTTCAGACAGCTTCAGAACTGTGCAATGGTCAGACAGGAATGGAGACAATGGCACTGTCTATTTCTAGTGCCTGAGATTTATACAATCCGTCAGTCACTGGCTGATTTGCTGAATAGAAGTAATATATGAAAACTATTGAAGAAACATATTTACGTAGAAGTTAAAAATCTTGTGCCATGTAGTGGACTGCAAAAACCAAGCCCTGTTTTTCCTGCTTTGTATTCCCCATATATGAAGAAACTTCACACGCTCTCCAAGGTTTTCCTCAAGCCCTGCACCGCCAGCTCATTTGCACCCTGCTATCGTGGTGACAGGGGCCCCCAAGAATTCAGAAGAATTGTAAAACTTGCAGATTGTCTCCTATAAATCTGGGTGACTTCTTCCTTCTGAGACCAGCAGAAAGTCCTAACAAAATTTGTGGAGTATGAATTCATTCAAAAAGCTCCCATTGGATTCATGTTTCTCTAAGTGTTGTAGGATAGTGTGTCTGCAGTTTAGGATAAGTTAAAATTTAGTGAATAGGAGACCAGGTCAATACATCTAGTGATTTGGGTTTTTTGTTTGCATACTGGAGCAAATGAGTGTTTCTAGGTCAGCAGTTTTCAGAGGCACCCTAGGCAAGATTCTTAAATTTTAATAGATTGAGAGAAGCGTCCTTCAGATTATACCCATGTATACAAACTGAGATGTGTCCCTGATTCCTCCAGCATTTCTTCTCAATGTTTTAAAAGAGCTCTGCCTTTGAGGGAGAGGGCAATACAGCCAGGAAAAAAGTGAAAAAGTGTGAGTGAAATAAAACTTGAATACAGACTAATTTAGATGTTTTTATAAAGTCTTGCAGACTTCTCTCCACAAACCATTAAGTCCTAATTGCCACACTAATGTTATTTTATATTGTAAGTGCAGCTCCCGAGTCCTGATATTATGGCACCCAGCGGAATTAGAGCAGGCACTTAGCTTTACCACCTTCTCTGCTGTAACCTTTTCAATCCGTGATTATTATTCTGTCAACACCCACTTGTTCGTTATTACTTAAAGGTGTCGTCCCTTCCTGCAGAAAGACACGCTGCTGTGTAAATTAGGGCCATAACTAACCTCGTTCAGTGCTGAAGCAAGCGCCTTTCTTCTGACAAGCCATGAATTAAGGGCTTCTTTCCTCCCAGTGGAAGGAGCCTCTCTCCTTCATTTCTAATAAGGGCAATGCTGGGGTGGATTTAAAAGGCTCTTTTCTGTTAAAGGGGTTTGATCTGTGATAATCTTCTATAATCTGGACACTAGGAGCAAACTGAGTATTAGGTCGGGATTGCAAATCCACTCTCAGCCTTTTTAAAAATAATTTTTTTATTTCAAAACTCATTTGAATACATTACCTTCCTTTTCCCTTCCATAAAGGACATTAAGGAAATGCCTTTCAAATTAGGATTCAAATTTGATTAACTACTATTAGTTAATCCCAGTTCTGGTAATTGCATTCCTCCTTAAGGAATTCCAAAACCCTTTTAGAAATTGTGCAGTCTTGCAAACCACATGCTATTACTCTATGTCAGCCTCTCAGCTGATCTTCTTACCCTGAATGTATATGAAGTAGATGCAGCACAGTTCAGGAAACATAATAATTTCCATTTTTACTCCCCTTTAAAGCTCTTAGACTTACATTTTCCAAACAAATCATCTAATGAATTTTATTTGTTTTGTTTCTGTTGTGTTTTCATTTGTGAAGTGTTTCTGATCTACCCTGATGTTAGCAAGTCTTAGCCTCACTTGCACGTATTCTTGCAGAAGGACGTTTTATTCTAGGATTTGTGATTATATTGCTAATTTCAGCTGTTACATTCCCTATGTAGCTGTTTGTGGTAAAACAAATGTTATTACTTCTAGTCCCTTACTGGACCAGAATAACTTTTTCCATGGCCAAGTGATAAGGAGGACATGATGAGCAGCAAATAATGAGTGGAGAACACTTGTACTCATGTGGGAGTACCGTACTCTAACAGAGGCAGTGGTACAAAGACCATTCCTCATGCAGTTATGTGAATGAAAAATAACTGATATAAATATTTATAAGTTGAAGATAACATGGAGTGAGCAAACCACACCAATACCACACACATTTTGAGTCTGTCTGCGTCTTCACCAACAGAGGTAGTAAAGAGAGCATCCATCATTCCTTCATCAGCTGCTTTGTACCAAGTGAAAAATAACGAGGGAGAGAGCATCCAACGAGACTACTACCATTGTGGGAAAAGACCATCCCCCAGCTCTTTTGGAAAGGGCTGCTAAATAAATCCTGCTGTGAGAGATGAAGATGACAGAAAAGGAGACAAAAATTTAGACTTGTAGAACTGTGGTAATTTATATATATCTCTAGTACTGGTTAGGTTATGCTGGGGGCTGTGAGGGAGATTAAGACTAGGAAAATTCAAATCTACCTCTCTTCAGAATATTTGAAGTTTTGGGCAGAAAGCATATGTAGGTATCTCTGTCAATAGTTATTTCATATTTAGCTCTTATTTTCCCACTCTGGTTTGTACTAGGGATATAAATTCTTGAAAGACTGGATATTCACTCTGGTGCATTTTGGAATATATCTGGTATCTGTACAGGATTTTGTTTTGAACAGCAGTATGGTCCATCTATATACACCACAAATAGTATGGATCATGGGAACACGGCACACTGCATTCTGTATTTATGGGAGTGAAGTTATATGATTATATAAACTAAATATTTACAGTAATTAGCTTATTAAACATATAGAGCAGATACTCAAAAATATTCAGGAGAGGATAAGGCACATAAAGGATATCTGCGCCTCACTAAGATGAGATCCAGGTCATCTGTCCTAGAGATTAATTCTGAAGCTCTTCACCTGGTATCATCCATATTAATGCCAGATGCAATTTAAACATAGTGACATTAATAGTAAATCTAACATATCTGACATAGTAATACCTTTTAGCTCTTTAAATACTGGGTCACCAGTTTGATTTTCCTAAGGTCTATGCTTAGGGGGTCTGTTTTGTCAGTATATTTATGGTCAATTAATTTTTTTTGCTCTATGATTGTTCTGGAGAAATCATCCTGAAATGGCTATCCTCAAAGTACTGATCAGGAGTGGAAATGTATCAAGGCCCCCAGTATTGAACTGAGTTCATGCACCCATTGAGAGAACACTAGAGGATGATGACAGATACCTCTCCAGAAATTTGAGTCCTCAGTTTGTGAGTGATGAAGGATCTCAGTTCATTTGGTTGTCTTGTTACACTGAATAATTCAAACAACTGTAATTGTAGTCATCAGTCAGTGTAGTCAGCAGCAAAGCTGCAGCAGAGTAACTGAGAAAGAAGCACAGCCAGAAAGCACAACAGCCATGTTCATTCTCCTGGCATGTGCAGTTACTTCGTGGCACTAACTGGACTCATGTGCATGGTAGATGAAAAATAGCCTCTTACCTGAAATCAATGATAAATCAGTAAAGAAAGGAGACAGAGAAGGAATGAAATCTCATGGGGGAATGGCAAGGGGAGCTGGAGGGGCAGAAGAGAGGCAGAGTGGAAAGGTGATGAGTCCCAGAAGGCCAGGCTAAAGATGTATGTTCCTTCCCTCTCCAATAAACTCAGTCTCTTACAGACTGATCTAAATGGCAGAAGTGGGGTTACCCTTTTGGACCAATGTCCTTCAGGGTTCTATAACCCAAATTCCCCAAGGAGGGACATGTTCCTTAACCTTATTCAAAACTGTGCTTTGTGGTCTTTGTAAAGAAAATACAACCCAGGCAGCTTCACCCCTCAGACTCTGGGTGGCCCAGGCCAGCAGTAACGCAGTGATTTGGGCACCCAGCAGGTACAGAAAACTGTAGCTCAGAAGCTGCAGACAAAACTGTATTGCTGTCATCCGCATTCACGACTTCTAACCAGTGCTACCCATTAGTCAACACTCAGCATATCATGGGAAGCTACATTTCAGTCATTTGGGTCTCTGTAGTCATTTTGGATGTGTCTGTGCAGCAGCCCAGCCATATAGCAAGCTGAGACTCTCTGGCAGCTGTTGAAAGCATTTGTACTGATGGCCTCAGGCCTGTTTGCATTTTCACGCACCTACTGAGCTTGGCACTGGCCTCACAACGCAACTTTAAAGGTCCACAATCTCATCTTCTTCAGTAGAAAGCCATCATTTATGGCTTTGTATTAAACAAGAAAAAAAATCAGACAACATCTTCTACTGGCGTTGAATTCAGGAACACTGGTTTCTTAGGATCAAATTGGTGCTCTGTTGAGTGTTTCTTATCTTGTCTCCAAATATTATTACACAATCTGGTAGTATGCAATGATCTCTTAGAAGATGAATCTTTTTGTATTTTATGCACATCCAGAGGTGTATTTGAAAGCAAGAATGAATATCTGTTCATTCTCTCTCAAAACTGTGTAAGAAAGTCACTACTTGAGGTAATGGTGGTTTTGTTTGTTTGCTTGTTTTTTTTTTTTTTTTTTTTTTTTGCATTATGGCCCAAAATTTCATATTTTATAAAGTTGCTATGGGTTTTAATGTTGTTGCTCTTCCTGTGCACTTTGGTCTGCATTTAGTGACAGTGAGGTACACAGAGGGTGCACTCTGTCCTTGAAAATGAGGAATATTTTCATCATCTCTGCAAATACTCACCTGTCCATTTCCAAGTGCCTCAGGTAGCCCAGTCTCAGATGACAAGAGCTGTCTTGTTTTAAAATCAGACTTGACAGACTCAAAGGCAGGAACTCTAAAACAAGAGGAACCATTCAGATCTCTTTGGTTTTGTCCTAGTTTTAATTCTGCTGTGCTTTAATTTTCAGGGTGTGAATTTTGGAAGAAGTTCTTTGCTTTTTTATGGAGAATGATTTAAGCATGTGCAGCCCACCAGACTTGGGGGCAGAGCTCTCTGAAGTTTTCTTAAAGGTACTTTCTCTGAAATAACTAGTGTCCTATCACAGGATACTAGGATAGAATGATTTATTAGACCTGGACTCGCTGGGTCGAACATGTTCCTGCATCTTCATCTGTCATCATCTCCTGTCTCTGCTGTGACCTGTGCAATGATCATCTCCTGGGAATCCTGCTTCACCAGCCTTTGTGCATGACAGTTCCACCAGTGACCAGCACACACCTCTGCTGCAGCAACGCTTAGATCACATCCGTCTGATTCTGTCTACAACATGTCACATTTATGAGCCTCATTATCTGAAGTTTCCCATCTCTGAGTCCTGCTCAGAGGAAGGAATATTAACACATCCGCTCTTCAGATTTGTCTTTAAGTCTCATTAAGACTTAGGGTATAAAAGTAGGCATTTCATCATGCCTATACCTTCTCAGAGCCTACATTTCATGCCTGTGAACCAACAGCTTAGTCAAAGAGGAACAGCTTCCCTGAAACAACAGTCTTTTTCCTGTTCAGACTCCCATCTTGTGATTTGACTTGTAAATGGTACAGGTGGTGTTTAACAGCTCAGTATTAAACTACTCCTGTATTGTTCATTGCAGAGGAGCGGATAGGAGTATTAATACTTTTAAAATAACTAGTCCCACAGAAGAAACCTGAAAAGTGTCATCAAAGATAGCCATTCAGTTTCTCATTGCATGAAAAATGTTAAGGGCAAACTTTAGCCATAAGTTGATGCCCAACTCTGTAACTTCTCAGGTAACCGATGAGCATTTTCCTCTCTTATTTACAAATTAAGATCTATGGATTTTAAAGTTAGGATTTACTTTCTTCTCATACAGACCATTGATTTTCAATGTTTCTCTTTCTCACCAGTTTCTCCAGCCCTGTGTCTGGGCTCCTCCTATGATTGAGGAGCTCATGTGAATGCCCTCTCCCAAGAAACAAACTGACTAAAGCACAGCATCGTCAGCGGACATTTAAGAGCCCAAAAGTGGGCAGTGAATGCAGAGCAGTAGCTTCCTGTGGCTGCTTGCCTCCCTGCAGGACGCAAGTCCTCATTGGCAGGAGACTTCTACAGCATGTGGCGGCAGCATCAGCTGAATAAATGCCCTAACGTACGCGTTGAGCCTTCGCTGTGGTCATGGGAAATGGAATCCTTTCACCACCAATTAAGTTCATTTGAAACACTGATCTCTCCCAGCTGGGATGAGATGCAGATTATCAACTAATCTGAGTCTCATAAAGAGGAGGTTTTTGTTCTCTCCCCTTTTCTTCCATCAGTATTTCATGAAAAAAGCAGACGTTCCTTTATTACCAAGCTAGGACACCTGTACATCATAAACCATACAGATAAAGGGCACAACATGTACACATGTGCATGGGAACGCATATGCATGAATACAAATGCCTGCACTTGCTGATAGATCTGTATCTGGATATATATTTATATCTCTGACGTTTGCCATCTGTTGAAAGTGTAATACCGGGAATAAGCATCTGGCACTGTTTCGTATAATAGGGCCTTTTGACAGCTGATGCTAAGGAATGCTGTACTTTTGGGGATTAAGGAGTAATTAATTAGGACAAGGAAAGCATACTGCTGAAGATAAAATTCCTATATTGAAAGCAAGAGTTTCAAGGCACTCTTTGATTTGGTTTTCATCTGGCCTACAGCCTAAAACCAGCCCTGATTTAATGTTTTCAGAGGGAGATCCCATCATCATGTTTAGGGGATTTTAAAGGTGAAATATGCGAGATATTAATAACGTCTCTTGATATTTCCACGTCCAGAATATTATTACACATCCGGTATTGAATTACAAACACTGAGCACAGAGAGTCACTGAGAAAAGGTTCCAGAGATACAGGCTGGAAGGGTGTGCTGCAAGCACCGTATGGTGTACTGTTGGTTACCCGCGGGTTAATGGGTGCAAAACATTGCAAACAGATGTGACATTCAAGCTGTTCAAAGACTAAAATATTTTCTTAGCTATCAGGTGGAATTATTCATTGCCCTCCAGGTTAGAAAGTGCTTAAATTAGCTGCATTAAAGTTGCTGCTTTCATTGCACTCATTCAGAAATCTCCAAGGACTCTCTTTGGTCATCTGTCTTTGCAACCCTTTGCTGGGTGAAGACTGAGAAATTAAACAAGCAGACTTTTGGAATATGATTTTCTTCTGTTTCCAGAGCAGATCAGTCTTATAGTTTGGGATATAAACAAGTGTAGCAAAGGAAAATCTGCCATCTTTTCAGTCTCACATCATGCCAGGCAGAGGTACCTCTCATTGCTTTGTTATGCATTGCTTTACAAGTGAATTAATCCAAATTATAACCAAATACAGGGTGTAGTTTGGAGATATATAATATGGGTTATCTGCCTCTAAGGAAAGCGTGAAAGTTTGCTGTTATCTAGAGCTGGCAAACTCAGAAAGAACATTTGAAACCAGAAATATATTCCAATTCATGAAATCTGTAAGAGTATAAATGTAAGGAAATAGTCTGGTCTGCGTTGCTAAGCATATGTACATACACAGCGCGCACACACACACACACACACACACACTGTTATTTTCCGTTCATACAACCATTTGGTTCCTTGGAGACATTGAATGAAATCCACATCATCACTACTTTCAGAAATTTCCATTTTGTCATCTTGTTTAATATTCTCCAGGATGATAGGACGGCATTTTGGGGATTTGGATTGGGTTTTTAGCAGACTAACTGTGTGCAGAATTTCACAGTGGAATCGTATCCTCTTCTTTCAAGTCAATGGCATATATTTTTAGTGGAAAAGCTAGTTTCACTATTACAGAGCATGTAAAAAAAATGAACTTACAGGAGTTACATATGCATATGCAAATGTCTTTAATTATTCCCATAGACTTCACTTTAAATTCTCTAGCACCCTTAATTTCTCAGACTTCTCTTTTCAGAAGGCTCTTGTTGATCTCTGTTGTTTTCCCTACCATCTGCTCTGACATTTGCCCCTAAAGCACAGTTGGTGCAGCTGCACATCAGACCATCCCGTATTCACTTGCAAGGCACTATATAAACTTCTCAGTGTAGGTTTCCGAGATGAGAGGACTAGACCTTTGGAGCTAGCTCAGCTCCTCAGTGATGTGTGAAAGTATTTATTGCACCTAGATGGGTGGGTACCTATGTATCATTTCAGGAACCACTGAAGTGCTGTTGTGCTCAGCAGTGAGGCAAGAAAGAATCCCCGGCAGGCAGCGGGACTACAGAAGAATAACAAATCCAGAGGTGCTGAGGGAGGTAACGCACAGGAAAACAGAGGCAAGGTAGAGATCAGTCATTTGTATGTGGAGGACCCTGGGGCCTTAATTGTGCATTAGCAATTAGGGCATGGATTCAGAATGTAACCCGAACCACAGAGCTGTCTTCAGCAGCTCTCAGAGGGGTAAAGGAGAAGCCACAGGATAATTCCAAAGGCCTGTTTGGTTGGCTGTGGAAGCAGAGCAGTGGCTAGTGGCACCTGAAGGATGATCACAACCCAGAAGTGGCCCCAGCCCTCTTGGAGGCCTGGCCACTTGCTGACTCGACATGGGGCTCCCTGCCTCACCTATGAGTCCCTGAATCCTCTTCCTCCTAAGTACTGTGAGCACCAAAGGTAGTTGCTTGGCACCTGTTTAATTTGGCTCAGTATTTGCATATCAGCTGATGTGGATTGACCCTCATTCATTAAAGCTAAATGAATTAATATTCTGATTAACAGTAATAAATGCAGTTGCTACAATGTGGAATGTATCACCTTGGTTCTTTGGCAGTTATCCATTATTTTAAAACTGCATTTGGTGGCTTACTTCCTTTAATTTTGTATGAAAATGTGAAAGAGAAGTATTCTTCTTTAAGAGAAAAAACAGTGTATGGTATACTTTGAAAATTCATGGCTGCATGTACTACTAATATTGAAGATGAACTCAATGTCTAAACTATAAACAACCCAGATGTCATGTTCAGAGGGAAGCAGAAACACAACAAAGTCCAACTGCACCACAGTGGAACAAGGAAAAGAAAATAACTAACTCACTACGTGAATGTATTTAAGAGTTTTCGCTGCAACATAACTGTAAATGTCATTAATGGTTAATATGAACTGCCATCTGGACAGTTGGATTATGTAGATTGTGGCACTGGAGGTGTCATTCGTCTCAGAAAGCATGAGAGAAACAGAGAGTTTGAAAAATGTTCCAAACTAAGTTTGACTGGATCTCTCTTGAATCTTTTAATGTTGTTGGGGAGCAACACTGAGCAAAAACCTCCAGAAAGTCAGTTCCTAAGTCTAAAAATGCTACTTCTTCTGTCTGCAGATTTTGGATCAGGGTTTAAAGCACTCTAGTAATAAAGATCTGTATAAATGCAACAACAGAAAAAGAGGTGAAATGCCTTTTACAAGATCTTTTCTCATGCATTCCAAATATTTTTCTTGATTTCTACTTTATACCTAAAATCCTGAAGTAAAAGACACTGTATGAGAAAGAAAAATCAAACGTCTAAATCTGCAAGATAATTTAAAAAATAATTTCTTCTTAGGTTTCAAAGCAGACCACAGAACAACAAAAGAATGAAAAGCAGGTACTTTTCCCCAAGTATGTTTTTTACTGTACATTTTGTAGCAAAAAAAGAGAAGGAAAATAAAGGAAAAAAAAATATTCTGATCACAGGGATGTCATTATCTAAAACTCCAAGTAGGAAACATGACGAATACAAGATCAAGTACACAGCCATGTCACAATATATTTCTGAACCTTTTAAAAAAAATATACATAGGGTTTTTCCAATGTGGTATTTTCTCTGTGCCTCGCACACTTTCTCCATGTCTTTTACAAAATCATAGTAACAATGTGCAATTTCAGAATGGTTTCCAACAGCTGGTCAAACAAATAAATGAACAAATGACAGGGCAGTTGCAGTAGCCAGCAGAATGCTAGAAATCGCAGTAAGATTGGTAAGGACAAAGAATTCGGCTGGATGGGCCATGGGTATTTCTACAACCACAGCAATGCTCACCAAAAACCAATTTGACAATCTGTTTACAAACCCTGAACAGCTCCTGTTTTTAGTTAACAAGTATTTTCCTGAGGATGAGAGACCGGGGAGCAGACTGGGGAATGGCTATATGGAATGCAGGGGATACATGGGGCACCCCCTGCTCTGAGATACCCAAATTTAACTCAGCTTCTGAAGCTAATTTGGAACATGCCCAATCCCCTGAAATACACAAAAATTTAATTTTCCTGATGTCACTGGTACAGTCAAGACATGCTGTGGTGACTGTACAGACAAGGAGCTTTTGTCACAGTATGGTGCAAGTCTGTCTTTTAACGGAGTGAGAGTGTAACTTCCAGCAGAAGCCACTGGTATTTGTAATGTGGAGAGTTCGCAGGAGCTGCTTTTGTTTTCCCTTTCTTTGTCCTTTATAAGGGTATCCTGATAACTATTTTTCCCATCTTTGATAGCAACATTCCTACAGATATCAACAGCTGCTGCAACCTGCCTTGAGCATTGACAACCAGAGACAATGAAGGAGATGGAAGAAAAGAGGATGACTTTTTTTTTTATTTGTTCCTAGATTTAATTTTTCCTAGGACAAAAAGGGATGATATTAGAGGTGGGTTATACAGTACATCAGTTATTTGACCTTTGTACATGTCCTCCTTTCCATCTGAGGGATTGATGAGGCTGAAAACAAAATCAAATTATGCATGGAAAAAGCAACTTAAAAGCAGTAACAAATTAAAACAGAACAGAAATAATGAAATCCCAACCAAAAGTCCATTCAACAACAAATATTGTTTGCCCAGATGTCGCAGTTAATACTATGAGATTATGCTGAACAATTTACTCTGATCTGCTCCTGTGGGTGCCCTGCCTGCTCTTTTGAGAAAATCACTTGCAAAGACAAACGATGTATCCTAGCACCAGTCATATCCAAAGAAGTGTATTTCTGTGGTTATAAGAAAAAAGGAGGCATTAAAAAAAAAAAAAAAAAAAAAAAAAAAAAAAAAAAAAAAAGGAAGTAAAAAGAAACCTTGTAAAATTAAATTTCTGTTGTTAAACCCCTTTTCATCCTCCTTGTTTAATCTTGTGTGAAGGTTCACCAAGAGTATGAGTAACTTTTGGAAAGTAATGCTAAATACAACTAGCAAATTCCTTGAAACATTCACGCATGGTTTAGCTGGGGTCAGACAGGAACGGTACCATACGTGCCTATTCACATTTCATGACCCTCTTTCTCTTTTCTCTTTTCTGTTACTTACTCACTTACCTACCTTTTTGGCCAGTACAACTGAAAACATTTCCTCCCCTCTCTTTCCAATTGCGTGGCCCTGAAGCAAACCACCCTTTATAACACATGAGGGGAGAAGAGGAGGGGGGAGACACTGATATTTACACCGTGCTTTCCATTACCCACTCTGAGCTCCCAAAAGTCCCTTTTGCCCCTGTTAGGTCATTGTCATCATACTGCAAAAGCATGCCGTTGACCGAGAGGCTCCTCTTTGTCCAAATGTTTGTTATCTTTTTTGGGTAGGTGCAACACTGAGATGTGGCAAAGTCCCCCATGTCAAAAGAATGGCTACGTTTAGTTTTGCCCTCCAGAGGCAACATGAGGAAGCTGCGGAATTTGGACTCTGTCTGGCCCAGCAGTGGCTCTTTGTCCGAGTGGCGGGCCACCGTGGAAGTTCTAGAGTCTGTCATTTCCTCCTTTTTCTGACATTTCAGTTCCAGGGAGGCAAAAGCTCCCATTAGCCGGTCAATATTGTGTTTTGACCGGGAAGGAGGCCTCCATTTACTGGACAATGTGCCCTGTTCACTTTGGAGGCTGTAGTTGTCACAGTCACGGCTATTTGCAGAGCTGGAGGAAGAGGAGATGCTGCTCCGTGCAGAATGACAGTTAAACTCCATAAGCTCATTTCTCACCACCACTTTGGGATTGACTTGGGGCAAGACTCCGTTCTGAACTGGTTGTGCTCCATTTGTCTGTGAGTAGACGTTGCTGACACTAGACATCTTCCCCTGGGAGTTGTTGCAGACCTTATAGCGGACCATGAGAATTACAATGAACACCAACAGAGTTGCCACAATGATGCCTCCAATGATCAGGATCATGGTCCCACCCAGGAACTGACTGTGCATCGACTGGCACTGAGGGTAGTCTTCTTTGGTGAAGAACTGGGCACATCCCACAATATTGGTGGCAGTAAGGGTTGTGGCCGTGTCATCCCACATTGCCAGGACGCAGAGGTCATAGCCTGTTCCAGAAACAAGGTTGGTTACAACAAAGGCCTTGTTTGTAGCCGGTATCATCCTTAAAAATAAAAAAAGAAAAAGAAAAAAGAATTGGTTACTCTTGACACAAAGGTGAAAATGAGAACAGACATAAGAACAATGTGGTGTTAAGTGTTCTGAGTATTGGCAGAGAGGAGCCATAAAATTCAGAGCCATAAAATTCAAACAAGCATTCAAGCTTCCCAGCTCCTGTGGGTTCAACATCCCAGCATTCAGTAACACACAAGTTTTGAGGGCCAGCTCTCAACTGTGCAATAAAGGGAATAAGAAAAAGCAAACTAGACTGGGGATTTTTTTCTCCTCACTTGCATCTGTCCTAATCTGAAATATACTCCAACCTGAACAAATAACTCAGAATACAAATACGTGCCTACAAAGAGCAGTTATTTCAGAGTGTGCAAATGACCCTTCTGCTTGCTGAGTATCAACCTGGCACTTGTCACATCACTTCACATGAACAAATACCTGAACATTTACTGTCTAACATCAGCAGGTTACTTACCTTGTGAACACCAGGGTCTACCCTTGGTTTTCTCATTGATTGAGAATGCAAGGCAGGCAACCACTTCTCTCTCTTTCTCCACTCTCCCACCTACTTTTCCCAACCTCCTACTCCCCACTGTGGAAAATATCTCCTAAAAATGCAACTACCATCGTCTTTGCCAGAAATTTGTCCCTGCAACCACCTTCCTCTCTGTGAGTGGAAAAGAAACACTGGCACTGGCAGTATGGGCTGTGGAAATGTGAGGAGAAGTAGGAAGAAATAAGGATGGAAATAAGAAGGTGTCTATAAAATAAAAAATTCTACTTATGTATGAATATATGTATTTCCAGAAACCAAATATCTAGGCCCAAGCTATGGTCCCAGTTGGGACATTTCTGGACATTATTCTTTGCTGACACAAAACTTAAGCAGTCATTTGAACTCATGCAATATTAGAGCATCACTAGCATTCAAAATTAGCAGATGGGAATGAATATGGTCTACCCCCACTTCAAACTGGTAAAAATTGCAGCACATTAGTGTAATACAGTGGAGAATCCCAGATTTGGTGCCTGGTGGGTAGCCAAGAATAACACCAAAGAGATATCCCATGCATATTTCTCGTTACTGCCACATTACAGGCTTGGGTGAGAGAAAAAAAGCTGAAATTAAAACAGCGCATTATGATTTAGATCTGCAGGTCTTTTGCACCAGCAGCAAGGGAGTCCTAGAGGCGCTTAGAACACGCAGTGAGCTGGTGTGACTGTATTTGGGATGGTAAGGCCTGGGCACAGGGACAAGGCATACTCCCTGTGGGAGCACCAGGCTTCCTTAGCCTCAAATCATCACTACAGCTAGCACAAGCTGCAGCTCTGCAGAGCACCTTCTGTGCAGTGGGAGGGAACAGACCTGCACAGAGAAGCAGCAACGTCAAGGCACTGCAAAGATGATTTTCTGATCATCTTTGCACTTATGCATTCACGCCACTTACTCAACCCTTCAGTCTGGCCACAGGCGAGGATGTGGCTCCTTTTTAAAAGCAAACAAACACAGGAAAAAAAAAAATCTGTAAGGAAAAGAAATATCAGTAAGAGACACTTGGAATATAAACATCATCTGGCAGGTTTACTCAATGTTGTATTTGAGAATCTAGGCACATTTATCATCCTTATAGAGCTGTTCGACACAGATATAGATGAGCTATTCAGAATGAGCCGAGAGGTCGTAAAGCAGCCCTTATGAAACACTCCAGAAACACTGCTGCTAAAATGGTTTCCAAAAGTTGAAATATTTGGTCTCAAGCTGTTTCTAATTGTTCTGCTTTCCCTGTGGCTCTGTGAACAAAACACCACTGCCCACAGCAGCCTGCACTCTGTTGAATTGTTCAAGGAAGTATATATGCACACACCAAGGATGATATATGGAAGAACAGAATACTATTGATCTTTATACATTTGACTTTAAAATCGTGAATAGTTTGACCAATTGCTTCCTATCTCCTTCTGTAGTGCTATACTCCACTTTTCACCATCACTCCCAGCCTCAAGCTTAAAAACATTCTGCAGTGTGTTAAGTAATTCAGAAGTTATTTCAATGGAAAACCTCATTACAAATGAGTTGCACTGTTAGCAGAAAGAGCAGTCAGCCTTACAAACTGGGTCTTGGACATGGGTCATAGCTCTTGAAAGAAACAGGACTATAACACCATCTATTAGAGTGGCTCCTTTGGCTTTGCACTGATGAAACAGAGAGAGCCAAGAGAGAGCACTGCTTCCGAGCAAGCAGCCAACACGTGGGTTTACACACTTTATGGCTTTACACATGTCTGGTCATCTTTGCATTTATGCTTTCTCACCACTTACACTGCCCTTCAGTCTGGCCTCAGGTGAGCATGTGGCTCTTTTTAAAAGCAAACAGACGTACAGAAATAGAAGTACAGTTGTCCAGCCTCACACACTAATGCCCAATTTCAGTGTGTACTGATAGCCCAAGTCATTTACAACTTGCTTTCTTCAAACACAATTACACACAAGCTTCCAAGGAAATATAACTGCCTAGAATATTTCAAGGACTGGCAGGCAGTGAATAGTGGCAAGAAATGTAAAGCCAATCCATTTCTAAATGTACAGAAGTGAGGCCATAACTAGTCCTAAAGCTTGGACAGGTTAACTGTGTTGAAATGTGCTATAATAAAAAACTCATCTTAGCCTTTAAAAGAAACTGAGTAATTTCTAAATTCAATCAATCCTGGAAGCTACAGCTGCGATAATATTGAGACTAATAATAGGTTTATAAAAGATCACAGTTGTAATCCCACTTAAGGAAAAAGCAATCAACTCTCCATATACATCTAAAATGAAGAATTTTGGGTGTTTCCATAAATAAACTTTAAATGTTCTTGTAAAATATTCAAATTATTCTGCTAAGGAACAGCTGAGCATAGGAATAAGCAACAATTTCAGGAGTACTAGGAGCTAAGTAATTAATTTCAGACGCAGTTTTCTATTCTATAGGGAAGGCAATCTTATTTTCTTGATCTTGCCAAATTTTAAGAGTGTTTTGGCATTCCTCCATGCTTCGGTCTACCCTCCCCAAGCATACTGCCAGTCAGCTATGATGGATGACATCTCTTAACACACCCCACATCTAAAATCGATGCAGACACATTTTCATTCTGGGATATTGATGACTCTTTCTTCGATTGTCCCCAGCACAGGTAGCAGCAAGATGCCTCTTCAGTCTTTGCTGCCTAAGAGGGGGTGTCTCCTCATGGCTGCTCTGTATGTGCAGTGCCATTAATCATGGACCACCATGCCCTGACTCTGGGACTCAGTAGCTTGGAGCTGCCATAAAACTGAGAGGGGCCAACAAAACTGGGTCTAGGCAGAGATCTTGCAAGGCTGTGTTAAGTTCACTCATCAGCTAAACACAGAAAGTTGGTTTCACATAGCAAGGATCTAGAGCATTACAGGTCAAAAAGAGCTTTTGAAAGTTGTTAACTTTTGGAACTCAGCAGATCCTGGTGTTCACTTGCTAGTCCTCAGACAGCAAACAGACTTAACCACTGCGGCATCTTGAAGCAACACGCTTGATATTGTCCACCTGCTCTTCAGGGCAGGGTGATCTTGCAGAGATGCTTCTTGTCACAAAAGAGGAACAGAGATCTAAATTTGATACTAGCTTTTCTTCAGGGAAAAAGTAAGCAACAGTTGACTATATGAAAGAGGTGGTCAACTAACAAAAGGCTTGCTTGTACGTCGTAGGTTATGAAAGGTTTTAATGGATCCAGTTTAAGGTGTCTGGGAGCAGTGAAGACTGGGAAAGCAAATACACAAATATATCAAGAGGGAAACTGTAAATGTAATCCCAGCTAGGTCACGACAAAATTTGAAAATCTTATGGAAATTTCACCATCTAGACACCTAAGACACAGTAATTTCTCCCTTTCTTCTTTGGTTTATTCTCTTTGGAGCAGGCAAATCTCCACATTCCTGCCAGGATTTTTTTATCTGGTTCATAATGTAGCTTCTGAATCCTGTCTGAAGGTCAAAATACTACAAGGAAAACTACTCATATATTAACAAGATTCTGACCTTTCTGAAAATCTTGCCTCTGTAAGGAATCAAATGAGGAGAGGGGTCTTACAACTGACATTCTTAATTTACAAGGAAAAGCCCCCTTCTCTCACTCTTTGGTACAGCAGCATTAGTTATTGGGAGAGGAGGAGACCTATGGCCAGGTTTGGGGCATGGCATGAGTGCCTGAAATAGAGCAGCAGTAGACAGGTGCTCCTAGGAGAGTTTATGTGTGGTGAAGAGCTATGAAGCCAAGATGAAAGTTTGCAGGGCTTTTTCAAACAATGCGTTCTCTTCAATCCGTGGAGATTTATGTCTCATTTTGTGAAAGCACCAAAATGAGTCCATGACACCCTTTCTAAAAAAGGGAAGGAGAGTGCTAGAACTCTTATTTGACATTGGCCTTATTTTGTATCCCCACTAAAATGTCCTTGTGATATCCTTGTCGACACAACGGACAGAAAGCAAGCAATTTTGTAATTATTCACTTCAATGTGTGGTGATATTAAGAAAATTAGAAAATAAATTAGTTAGAAATGCAGGGGAAAAAGGTTTGCTGCAGACTTCAGTCGTAATCCCAGATGTAAGTGAGCACTGAAGCCTGCAGAAAGTGAACTGTGCTGAGAATTTAGGATAACTGAGTTTTATTCTTCCTTTATCAGCTACACTGATATCAGGCTCCACTTTATCAGTAACTCTCAGTTCCTGAGAAATCATTTTGCTGTACTGTAAGTCTCCTCATTTATAAAATGAGGATAATGCCAGCAATCTCCTTTCAAAAGAGGCCTGTAGTGTATCGGAGGAAATTAGTAGATATTGCGATTACACTGTAATATACAAACGGTTCTTTTCTTCTGTGTAGCACTGGGGATTAGCAGCAGTGAACTGCTGGTTAATACTGTGGTTATGCAAAACAGAAAAATCAGACAAAACCCAGATTAGGTTAATTGGCTAGGCAATTCTGTTCCTTTTCTCCATCAAAAGGAGGAGATGATACCATCTAGTTTTAGCCTAAAACTGCTTTAGTCACAGAACTTGCAGGGACTTGTCAAGGCAATTCTTTTGGGAAGGCACTTTCAACTTCCAAGACTCAGCTTTATACTAACATGATAGATTATGTTGCTTTCTCATGGTCCTTTTTATTTTTTTAGACGTTACCCAGGAGTATGTACTACCTATGCACATCTTCTTTTTTGTTATCTGGGTCTGTATACAACTGTATACAATTTTTCCTTCTGAAATGAATGCTAGGAGTTCAAAATAGAGTTATGCTAATTTACTAAATGCTGTATCAGAAAAAGGAGGGAAAAAAAAGGTAAAAATTAATTCCTTGGGTATTAATTTTGTAGCTGTTGTAGAATATACACTAATTGTGGAACAACTGCTAACCAGTGGTGTCACCATGCACTATAATTTGTAATGAGGAGGGGAAAAGGAAGAGAAAGAGGGGTGCCAGGGTGAAATAACTCTTGTTTTGTAAAATCTTATTCCAGTTAGTTAGCACACTAACTTTCCTGCGTAGTAGTGCCTTACTGTGAAAATATCAGTCGCACTGTACTCTCCTAAGCTTCCTCTTACGTAAAGTTGCATTCACTGAAGTGCAAAGTGTTACTCTCAGAACTAGAAACCAATCCAGAAAAGTTAAGCAATGGAATCTTAACAATTTTCATTTTTCAGGGGAAATGTCATGCCAAAAATTATCCTTTACTTCATTAAAATTTGTTCCCTGTTTTAAGATATTTGTTTGTTGGTTTTGTTTTTTTTTTTTTTTTATCATTCCAGTTTCATAGGTATTTCTGAAAAAAAAAAAAAAAAAGATTCCAGGTAATATGCCATTAATGTGTAGAAGTTGTAGAAGAGTCTGATAGGGTCCTACATTTCAGGTGGAGTGTACACCTTCAATCTCAGTAGGATTAAAGTAGGATGGTAGGAAAGGGGAGAAGGGAGAGCATCAGTGGGGACATACTGGAGAAAGAGTGACTAAAGATCATGTGAAAAAAAGTGAAGGTCTTTCATCAAAACCAAGACAGTTGAAAAGATAGTGAAGTGAATCGAGGCAGTGGAAAGAACTCAGATGGTGGACAGATATTAAGAAACCTGGAGAAAAGGGCAGAAAAAGATCAGAGGAAGACCAGAAGGATCTCAGTTGAAGTGAAAATGTCACACATGATGTATTGCCTGGGAGCAAGAGCATGCAATTGACAAATTTGGGCTGGACACTTAGCATTCTTCTTGGCTGCCAACTTCTGTGATTTGCCTGAAAGTTTTATGGTATATACCCTAGTGTGACTTTTTTTTCTGTACTTTTATCCTGGAAAGCCCTAGTTTCTGCAGCAATGGAATGAAAATAGAATGTAAAATATTATTTAAAATTAAGTAAACTAACAATGGAGATTAATTTCTGACCATTCATATTTCAGAAGTCCTTGAAAATGTGTCTTCAGATTATCCTAAGGCCTCAGAAATTAAAAAAAAACCAAAAAAAACCCAGGTAAAAAGTATCAAGAATATTTCTGTGTGAGATATCTCATTTGGCGTCTGATTCAAGATTTTCTAATTTAGAATCTGAGAAAGACAGAGACCTATTGTGACCTGCATCTTGAAAAAATGACAGTTGTATTTCTGGTGTCCTGGGAAAAGAGACATTTGTTAGTATTAGCAACAGGGCATAATTCCTCTGTCAGTCACGTCGACGTACGGAAATGTCAGATAATACCAGGAGGTAGCCAGACTTGTTCAGTAAACACTAAATCAACCCAGCATGAATAATTTCCTGCATTTTTTATTTTATTAGTTTTGGGGGGTTTTATGATATGCAATCATAATTTTGCCTTCAGATGGAACATTTATTATTAAACATAAATCCCTTCTTGCTTTTCTGAAACTTGTCTTCTCATCACTCATACATCCAGCTGCCCTTCAGAGAATCTATCTTGTCAAATAAAACACATAGTACATATAATTTCATTATTATTTTCTAATTTGCTTATTTTCTTTTCTGCTCCTTTGGAAAAGTGGGGTTGGAGGTGGGGAAGAGAACATAGAGACAAAAGCAATTTATATGTCTGTCAGATGGTGAGATGAGAGGTACTGATAATGAATATATCCTTGTGCTACAAGGGAAAGCAAAAAAAAAACCAAACATCCCAAACTTTAAACTTTTGGCTCAGGGAATATAAATTTTTGTTGATGGGCTGCTGAATAATGTCTCCTGGGGGTACTTTGAATTTATCAGGTGACAGAGGAAAGCGTAGGCTTCTAGGGGACATTACTTCACCAGGCTGGGAAAGGGGAGCCATGGTTCAAGGTATTCTGCTCCCCACCATTAGCCATTGCTCTAAGAGGAAACTCTCTTCATAATTCTCAGCAAGTTTCTTGCAAACCACAGGAAGCTGCAGTCTGGCACAATGGGTGAGGCACTTGGATGAAATGAAGATCGCCAGAAGCAACTTCTGATGCTTTGAATCAATGAAGGTGCTCAGTTCAGCTGTCCAGGTGCAAGCTACTGCTCTGGGACAACCTCATTATGGTTTATGTTGGTGTGACAACACAAAATTAGACTTTCAGGCTCCCTGATAATTTCTTTCATGTGGACATGACAGCAGCAGACATTTGGTGCCCTGAGCATTCAATTTTATCTTTAGAGGGAACACAGACACACTCTGGGAAGCCTTGCCAGCTCTAAAGATTAATCCAGTCACACCCAAGCTATTCAGCGACACACAGAACACCTTTCACCTCATTATACTAACTGCCTCAGAAAAAAATTTCCTCACATTAATTCAAATCCAACTGAAACATATTTAAGCTCATTAGCAGAGTAATTGAAAGCCCACACACTATTTCTGTTAGTAAATGTGAAGCTGAAGTATTTATGGAAACAATGCATAGCCGCACTAATGAATTGACTCTGTATCTACATGTAAATGTAGCATTAGAAAGCTGTCATAATTCACAGCAATGTTTCGAAGAGCAGGCCAGTAAATTTCAGATTACTCACCAGTATGTGAAGTCAGCAACTGACAGTGGCAAAAAGCACATTACAACCATCCTGTTTCTAAAGATGGGAAGAGGTAAAAGTTATCCATGAAAGGTGCGTCCAACTCATTAAGCAGAGTTTGGGACCTGGGACACACTTTTTCTAGGTTTTTATGAAAAATGGTTCATACACTTGGTTGAAGTGTCATGGTTATTCTCTCTGACTCAAGTAATACTGAATTATTTTTTGTAGTGTTGGACAGTTACATCAGAAAAGGTCGTCCTACCATACCAGGAGGGCTTCACAGAACGGAAGCAACATTAGAAGTAATGAGCACGTTTAAGAACTCAAGTGAAATTAATTTGGAAAAGGGAATCTGCTGTTTTCCTGGCAGACCACGGCTGTCAGATTCAGCTGTATGCTCTCCTTTCTTGAGAGTTACAGGTGGGGTTTTCTGCTTATTTCCAGACAACGAAATCTGTGCAAATTATAATGATGGGATCCTGTAATGGTTACTAGATGTCCACCCCCTTTTTCTGTAAGACCTCATGTGAGCTGAGATGAAGAGAAGGATTCTCAGCAACTTATGAGCAATTTTGTCCGTGCTTGCAACTCAGAGCATTTATGCTAGGTTGAAACTCACATGTCCTGCAGAAACTTGGTGTCCTACCACACAGGATAATTTTAAGTCCAGAAGGTCGTGCTGGAGCAACAAAAACACCAGGCACTGCTTGAAGTTATGTTTGCCCCTATTTTGTCATTGGCTGGCCAAAGCAAACTCCAAGATGCTGTTTCTAGTTCTTCTGTCAAAAAAATCTTTGTGTACTGGTAAGAAAAGTGTGGAGTCAGCTAACAGCTGACAAGACTATTACAATTATTCCAACAAAAAGAAAATCATGAAATTAGATGAAATTAATGAAGTGGGCATCACTACTCTTAGAAACTGTGTATACACTGACATATTGGTCTGCACAGGAGAGTGTCTCAGCATCAGTTTAAAACACAATTTATGCATTATTAAAAAGTTTAAACACATAAGTGTTCCCCCACTTCAGTGATTGAACTTCTTGTGGATAATCTCAAGACATAGGGAATGGTTATCTACCAGAATCTCGAACATCTCTCTCATGAGTATTTAAAAAAAAAAAAAAAAAATTAATTCCCAGGGGAGAGAAAGGGAGAACTGCATTTACCATTTCTTGAAAAATGAGCTAAAGTAGTATCTATCAACTCACCAAAGACACAGACAGAGTTTACCTATGTTTAGAGAACCTCTCTGGCAAGCCCTCTAGCCAATAAGCAAACATTGGAAACAGTTTTTACTCTGTAAAAGGGATACAGAAGAATTGCTTGCTTATTGTAAACTGAGGAAATTTGTTGATAAACAACTAAACAAAGTAATCATTGAGCTTCTAGATTCTGAGCTAGAAGAGAGAGAAAATCTTTTGGAACAAAAATTTCCATGAAACGTGCACAAGGTAAAGTAAACCAGAATGATTCAAGGTGCGTTTGCAACAACATTAAGGAATTTTTTTTTATTATTTTTTTTATTTTCATATGCTGAACGAGGGGTGCAAAAATCATTAATGGTCAAAAATATTGTCTCCTAAGGGAAAAAAAAAAAAAGCAGAAAATGAAAAATTAAAAAAAAAGTAACATACATTTGTAATGAAGGCATTTCCTAAAGCAGAGGTTTGACATTTTGCCACTTTCTAGGTATTGCACACAAAGCAAAAGAAAAGGAAGCCTAGAAGGACTAGATAAGATAGAAAGACATGGAGATGTTGAATTTTGGAATGCTCTACAAAAGGCCAAAACACAATTACATCCTTTCAGTTTGTGATACCAAAATTAGACAAAAGCATTTGTTATCAACCAGAGACACCCCATTCCTTTCAAAGCTGAGCCTGGACTGAATCCATACGGTGTGAAGAGTGACAAATCCGTTACTGAAAAGGAAAGTAAAACTCATCCAACAAAAAAACAGGTTTTAGTTTGTAATGACCCCAGTAAAAAGAAAATGAGAAGTCAGTTATGGATTCCAATAGTAGCATGATTTGATTGTCTAGAAATATGCTTTATAATTTAGAAACTTGTTTCTCTGCTAAAGAATCTTAGACAAGTGCCACAGAGTCCTGGTACACTAACAAAATTTAGTAAAAAGTACTCTATCAGTTCCTTACATGTTACAAACTCTCCACAGTTAGCAGTCTAGAAGCAGACTATTAGCAGCCTAGTAAATATCAGAAGTCCAGAATTCAGGCTATGCATCCCACTAGTGAACTCATTGGAAAGAGGAAGACATGAGCAGTGTTCATTGGATTTTACTCTCTTCCAGGTTCCAGCTATATACTTAGCAAATATGTATTTGGCCATCCTCAAATTAGCTCTCGCTCACAGAAAGTGGGCAGAAGATTTGTAAGTACCAAAAAAAGGAAAGAAAAAAACCCTAATTTTTAGCAAAGTTACATATTAAATGAGTTTACAAATATAGAACTGCTCAAAAAAACCTGTTCCCTTTTATTTCAGAGAACCACAATTATTCTGCTGAGGTTTGGTGGTGTAACACTGAGAAGAAAACAGAATTTCTTCTCATGTCTCAACTTCACCAATTGACTAAAGTTTTACCTGGCTCCTGACATTTGCCAACTTACAGCTTAAATGACACAGTTTTGCTGAAGATGGTTTTGAGATCAAATAGACTCAGACAGCGAGCAGGTGACCAACAAGTTAATTAGTTTGCATTAAAAACCCCAGCTACAACAAATGCTAGGTATGGCATTAAGTCTTTTGATACAGCTACATCCAGATCTGCTAGGTTTATTATTCCTTTACTGTGATTAATTACTAGTCGTCCTTCCTGGAGCTTTTTGCAGCCATGGATATTTCATTGTTCGCCAGGAGAACAAAAGCTTTTACTTGTTATAGGCATCCATATGAGGTCATTTCAGACAATGAAAAGCAGCTTATGAACAATTTCACCAAAAAACTCCATAAATTCTCTGGAATAACATGTGTGAGAGTGCTCAGTACTGTTGAAAGGGAAATGAAAGAATGGGTTTTTCTTTATCTTTTCTTCAAAAACTTTCAAAGAATAATGAAGGAAGAAACTGACAGATTGCTCTGCTCTGGAGAGCTTCAAGGGTAAAGCCTGTAAAACTCAAACTTCTTCACTCTGTAAAACCTTCTCTGAGCTTTTCTGCTGTAACTCCAGATAGCTGAAATAAGTAGAACATGCAAAAATTACCCCAAGAGCTAAAAAAGAGCATGGAATAAAATGCAAATCAAATGCACAATGGTACTAAAGGCACAACTTTTGCCTGCTTGAAGAATACAGAATCATTAGTCTCTACTAATCATTAGTCTCTACTCTACCTCTGCTATCAGACAAGGGAATGCTGTCCTCATCCTGTCAAAACGAGCAGTAGTAGAAATTTGCCAAATGTTCATTGATATTTAGGAACAAAAAAGTTGAGCTGAACATTGATTCATTACACCAAACAGCATCAAAATCTCAGTGTGATCCCTTCAAAAAGACTAAGGAGTAAAAAGTCTGACTCATTCCTAGAAAAGAAGTACAATAAATATTTTTAAAAATCACTACATAGAAATATAAGATTTAGAGATATATAGTTCTTTGGAGAGCACAGCCAGCACTGCATTCTAGGGTATATTAGCTATATGACTCTGTTTTCCCATACATATATTTCTCATGAGTATTATCAGTATAGTAATCAGCATTTGACTCAACTTTCCTAATACCCAACATAAACCTAAAACAGAAACTTAAGCATGGTCCTCCATAGGCACTAATTGGGCTGGGGGATTTCTTAGATCTGCAGTGATGGAAGAACAAAATATGTTGCACTCAGGAAAGCATTTTCCATTCCTTTCTCAATAAATGGTCACCTCAGAAGTACCAGAGTGCAGCTCAGAGTGTATGAGCATGGGAATAATGAAATTTTACTCCCTTATGAAGTACTGCAAAGCTGTGCTTCACTGGCAGAACTGCTGATTCGGCTTGTGTGCAGTGGGCTGGGCTAGAGGGAGTCCTAAACCTACCTCTGCACCCCTTGATACACAGCTCCTGGGCTTTGACTTCACCTCTCTAAATGTTGTTCAGTCCCCTTCCTAGGTCACACCAAGACAGTGCCAGTTCCATGACATGTGGAATTAGGATTGGCAGAGCCATCAGGACTTCAGCAAGGCACTGTGTCTGTCTTTGGCATGAAGAGAGAATGAGGGGTAGACAAGCATCTTGACTGATGGAAGAGCTTCCCCCATCTTGCTGGGGAAGTCAGTCAGCGTTGTAGAGAAGAGGCTTTAATTATTTCTAAAGTTTAATTTCCTTCCTCATTTCTCTGTCTCACCAAAATGGCAGGACGGTCACCAGCAGAAGAAATGAGGCTACAAACCTGATGAACAGCAGCTCTGTACAAGATGGGAAGATGTAGCCTGTACCCAATTGCCTGTCAAAGGAACCCCCACATTTCCTTCATATATGTAGTAAAAGAAACAAAATGGGAATGGTCTAATAAGAGCTGGGTTTTGTCCTGAAAATCTGCTTAGGAGCTGCCTTTGTTTCCACAGTTGCTGGAGACATCTCTAGCAGAACACATCCCTGTTGCATCCCTTGTGCCTCTCTTAGGAGGTAACAGAGATGTGAAAAAGCCTGTGTCCAAGCACCTCAAGGGCTTTTCATTCAATTTAAGATTGCTTTCAAACCTGACATTTAGGGTGTAGTCATTTCCCAGCCATGTGCACTCTGTCTTTGCAGGTGTGTATTTGTACCATCCCCCCACATTCAGCGTGAATCTTTTATTGAGAAATGTTTGTGCTACTGTGATAGTGCCAAAAATGATTACTTGGTGCTTGGAAAGGGCTGCATTCAGGGATGAAATGGAGATAACTGTGGCACTGCAGAAAATTTCTGTGAGATACTGGCTGTTACATAACTCAAGAATTCACTATCTCATAGGCAGATTAAAATTAACTTACCTCAGACAACAGAAATTCCAGACAGAGCCAAATGATTCCTCACAATGCATATGTTTCTCTTCCACAATAGCCTGACTATAAGCTGGAAGTCAAAAATGAGTCTGGTCCTAAATTCATGTCGCTCTCCATCTAATGAAGATAAAACTCTTGCTCATAGTGATTAAATTTCAATGAAATATTGAAGAATGCTTAATTGGATTCAATACCTCAGCAGTAGAAAAGAATTTATTCTGTCATGACTAAAATTCATAACCGTGTTTCAGAAAATTAGTTGGTTTCTAATGATCATATTTTGGCAATGGCAAAATGGCATATGGCATAATGGCATAATGGCAATATTTTGGCAGTGCCATAGAAAACGGGAATGAACAGAAAAATTTCTCACTCCATGGTGTAAATGCATGGTAGCCTGCCACAGATGTCACTCAGGTCTTTTCTTCTCATGTGCACTCCGGGTTTGTTTGCAGACACTGGCCTCTTTATTCTCTAGTGTCCCAGAATTTTTTTAGTCATATTTCTGATCCCACTGCTATATGGATTGATTTTTTTTTCTTTTTTTTTTTTTTTTTTACCTTGCTATGAAATGAATCACTTCACCCTCCCTCCAGCACGAAGACAAATGTGATTGCAGCTCCTGAACATATGGTAGAGCCTAAAAAAAGGGTTATCTTGTAGGAGTGTATCTGTATGCATCACTTATCACACTGTCCCCAACGGAGAATTTAAGAGATGATAGCTTCTCTTTTTCTCAAACTGCTCATGTTCAGCATTTTTCTGTCTGCTGCTTTCCAACATGCTCATGATTCCTCGAGAGAGCAAAGCCCACTCCCAATACAACTGGCCTTTTGCGTGTTGCTCAGCAAACTTGGATCTGCTCTGCTTTCAGGGACAAGTTTTATAACATGTAAAAGCAAACGTACTAAAGTTTTCCTCCTTTCTGTGTTTATAATTTCTGTGTGACATTATAGAACATTTTTTTTGTCTCTTAAGAGAGCAACCTGTAATCACAGGAAAAGACAAATTTTCAAAGTTATAAATTTCTACACTGCTCGCAGTTTGAGAGAGAAGATGCTAGCGTAATATTTCATCCCAAAGCAATCTTCTCAGATTCCAGTCTGCCTCCCTCAAGACTTATGAACATCTTCAGAGTGACCCATGTGATGACAGCAAAGGGTCATTTTTTGGTGAGCTTTCTCTAGTTTCAGGCTAGAGTTTCTTCTAGTTTCAAACTCTGAAGTTTGAAAACTTCAGAATGCTTTAACCAATATTCAAAAGTATTTAACTAGAATAGTCTCTAATGGAAAAGCTTTATATTACTAAAGAGACAGCTACCCTGACATGAAGGAACACCTGGCTCTGTTTTTGATTATAAGACAGGTAGAAATGTCTCCTCCAGTGGTTCTGTGCATTGGCTAGAATAGATTTAAAACTTGGTAGAGGAATGGCTGCTGTAGTTGCCCACACAGAAGTTTACTAAGGCATGACAGAAGCAGACCTAGCTAGGAAAACTGAATGTAACACAACCCCCTTACCTAAGCAGAAGTTGCACGCTTTGATGTCTAAGTGCACACTTCTAAGGATGGGAGGAAGAAATTTTGCCATGGATGCAGGATGACTCAGATAAAATTGAATTTTAAGTAAATGGGTCAATATGACCATACAAGAAAATACAGAAAAAAAATGCAAAGGTTATCAGTATTTTCATCTTGATTTAAATCAGAGTAGTGTCGTGGGTATGTGCACAGTGGCCCCAGAGAGCCATCTGGCACTGAGGCTGCTCACCCATCCACAAGCACACTGTGCCTTAACAATTCCTTCAGTGGTGACCAGCAAGTGGTTTAAGGCTGAGCTTGTGCTCACTAAACCTGGCCTAATCTCTACCACTGCACTGAGCCTGTAATTATTCCTTAAAAGAAATCTGCTCTTGCAGTCTCTCACCTGCAGCCCTGCTGGCTTTGCAGTGCTTGAGGCCTTCACACAGACAAATCAATAACAGCAGAAGGAGCGGCACAAAGCGAGACACTGATGAATGACTGCAGGGACCATCCCAGACACCCCAAAAAGGCACATCTAGACCACATCTTCCACAATAACTCACAGCACAGAAGGCAGCCTGAAAGGCAGAGAGGTGTGTCTGCAGTGCTCAAATATCCTTGGATGCAAAACTCCAAGGGACTGGCTAGTGAAGAACATCCCTATAGTGAAGCAAGAAAGAAGTATAAATTTTAATATTTTTCCATCTCAGTGGCGGTCTAATGCAAAATGTCATAATATCCTCTTGGTTTACTCAAGTACAAGTGCTTTTTGGAAGCTGTGTCTTGCTGAGATCAAATCAGTTCAAGAGATTCCAGAGGAACAGGATAGGAGACACTTAGTGGATCATAGTTTAGTAGCTCACCCAGGGAATAACAAGGATAGAGACTTTGATCCTGCCATGTGCTTTCTGCAGCTGTGAACATTGCTTAAGGTTTGGTAGGGTCTTCCTACCAGAGTTCTAGACAACCAGAAGTCTCTGAAATGATCAGCACTTGTTGTTTCCATCAGCCTTACTTTCAGGATTGTTCAGGGAGGGCTGGTACTTGGAGACGAGTACTGACTGAAAGCTTGACAGCCTCTGCCATGTGAGCTATAAAGGCTCTGCTCAGCTCTCAAGGAAGAGGAGGTCATGTAACACCTCTTTTTGATACAGCCTAAGAAGATCCATATGACTGCTGTGACGTGAATGCCAGTTAAAGTAATGAGAATTCACTCACAAACGTTAAAGCAATTTAAACCTTAATGCACACAATTGGAGCATTAGCTTGCACAGAGATGCTCAGTTTTATTGAACATGATGGCTTTACCAGAAGACTTTGACAGTTTGACTGCTTTTACATTCTTGCCTTTGTAGGCGGTGGTTCCCAAATGTTAAGAGCAGTGTGGGTGGTCATGATCACCTAGTCTGGCCTTCTGTTCAGCAGAGTCCAGCACAGGCTGAGGACTTTATCCAGGGATTCTTCCACTGATCCCCAGCACTGTCGTTTACTGGACATGGGGACTTAAGGATTTCTCAGGGGATGAAAAGTTTTTGACTCCACCTCTCTCTACTGGTTCATATCACAAAGTCAAAATATCACAGCTCATTTCCACTTTGAATGTATAGGCCACTTCAGCCTGAGAAAGGTAAAGAGTGGTTTATACATCTGCTTACAAAGAAAAACCAACAAGCAAAGAACAGACTTTGAGGCAGGATGGAGACATCATCTGTTTAAAGCTGTTGTGAATTATTAAAGTTCTGAATTTTGTTTTTGGAAGAGTCAGAGGGTGGTAGGAATTTCTGTACTTGCAAAGAGGAGGCAAGGTGTTGTGGAAATTTTGAATGTAAAAAATAATCTCATAGGTGATGGATGGTCTGTTAATGGACAAGATTACTGGCTAAATAAATAGTCAGTGGCTTTTCATAAACTCATTTTTATAAAATGATTGAAGGATAGACTTGAGAAAGCCCAGGTGGTCCCAGACAACCTGTTCAAGGCCATGATAAACACGAAGTATCAAGCGTTTAATTATGGGAAATTACCTACAATAACTGGTTGAAATTGAAGGGGATACAAAGACACCGTGGAAAAAGGAAGATCATGATATTTCATGCATTAAAGGTATTTAAAGGCAGCTCTAGAGTGTTCAAAGATAGGTTGTTTTTTTGTATCCAGTCACTTCCACTCAAAATATGCCTGCCACTGTGAGGTACTTCTGTGTGTTATTTTCACTATTAAAAGTGACATAGAAAAAACCCCAGACATTTAGCAGCTGTTTCTGAAGGTCAAAGGGTCACATGAACACAGAAGAATGTAAACCCAGTACCTTTTCAGCTTAGCATGTTAGTTTCTACAGTACTACTCAGTTCTAAAGTATTTCTACTATCACACATTTGGGGCAAGTCAGCATTGTCCAGCCCAAGGGTTTTGTGCAGCAGATCTTTAATGCTTTCATGATAAGCCATTTTCAAAACTCTTGTGTAGATGAACCAAAGGTGACCTTTATCATTTGCTTTTCTCCATTTCAGGTCAGCAGCAGTTCTCTGCTCTACCAACAATGGCACATAATGCCCCTGGAGGATATCCCATTGCTACCGATGATCAATATTTGCATTGCACTCCACTCAGGGTCATGACTACTCAAAGCTTGAGAATTTGAGAATGCTGGAGCAGCCCTGGTACAGATAAACTCATAAATCCTTCCAAGCCAACAAAAATCACCAGCTCTCTAGGAGAGTCTTCACAAGTCAGGGTATCATTTTCAGATTAACATGTGCGTGCAACACAAGAGTGAGGAAACCAGATCACTGATAGGGGATACCAGAGAAGTAGTTTAAGACTGATTATTGTCACTTTTTAAACTCTGTTCACTGTTGTTCCCTTTGCAGAAAGAAAATGTCAGAAAGGCAATCATTCATTGTCCACTCTGTCTCTGTGGCAGACATTTAATTTGCAGTAGTGCTGGGAAGCGCATTCTGAAGCACGCGGCTTATCCCAAAACCAGCAGTATAATAACATCACGAACCAGCTTCCAAAAGGGCTGCCTGTGGGAGTAGTGTATCAGTCACATCATTTGGAGATGTATCTGCCAATTTTAGCCACCAGAAACTTTTATTTCTGGTAGCTCTGTAGAAAAAACAAAATCATGCATCAAAGAGAGTTGGACTATGTTTAGGCTAGTGGATTTTCTAGAAATGGCTCAGCCATGAAAGCTCCACCTTCCTGGCTGCTCAGAGTTCAAAATCAGTATAGAGACAGAGTCTTGCCCCCATCCTGGTAAGAGGCGGGGCCAACGCTGTGGTGAGCCCAACTCTTGGGTCTACCTGAGATGTGGCCCCCAGGGAAGAGAGAGCAGCTGTCACCCCACTCCATCTGGGCGTGGCAGCTGACAGGACCAGGAAAGGCAACCCTCCCTGAGCTGCCTCTGCAGCCGTTGTCTGAACTAAATGCTGGAGCCAGGGGTACAGAAACCTCTCCAGGGGAGCCAGGCAGTCTGTTTGTGTAGGCTGACAACTGCACTCAACTTTTGTGTAAACAAAGCATAAGGCATGTGAGATTGCCAAAATGCTAACTCTCTGCTACACACTGTAATGTTCTGCTTTGAAGTTTAACAGAGCTCTTCTGGATTCATAAGAGAAAAGTCTCTTGTAGTTCTCAGAAGCTGCAGTTTATTAAAAAAAAGAAGTTAAAATGAAGTAGTTTTGTTTACATCTTTTGTTTTTAATAAGAGTATTCACAGGTTCAAGAAAAAAGTTAGCTTTTTCAGATACCCATTTTCAAAAACAGAACTTAGCAAGCTTCTTTTTCCGTGAAAACCTTTAAAATATTAATGGAATAGAATCTTATTTCCTACATATTTTTTTTTACGCCTTCTATAATTTCAGGTTTCATTTTGCGGCAAATAGATCTACAAATTTCTGAGTTGCTCTACCTATAGATATTTAGAATGGCTTAATTAAGAAAAGCTTGAATATTTCATTGAATAGTCAGTCTCTGCAAAGTTTGGTGCTTATCCAGATCTGATTGAACAGCAGTTAAATTTCCATAGCTTCTGAGGATGAAAAAAAAGGACTGAAACCCACAGAGAAGTCTGTTCTGCTTCCATTCCTGGCCTGCTCTACAGCAAAAGAAGGCACCTCATTTTACCTCAGCGGTAGAGTAGAGAAGATAGTGGATTTTTAGGGAACTGTGTGTGTTAACCCATCCTTGGAAGCAACATTGAATTTCTAATCTCCAAGTCCTCATAGAAGGTCATTCCACCTGTGATTATCTCAATTGTAGTTTTCATTATGTTTATAATAGACAGATGTATCAGGAGCACCCTGTATTGGCTGATGAAATTGTGTCCTAAGTACATATTAATCTATCCGGTCTCAGCGAAAAAATGGTTATCATAAGAGGTATCTAAAAATAGTGGGGTGAGAAGAAACAGCAGGAGGATAAACAAGCAGTCAAATCATAAAACACAGGCTCAAATGGTTTATCTAGCAGAAACATTTAAAGAAAAAGTCTGTGACAGAAAAGTCAACAGTCACAGATCTCATAGTTACGCTAGTTAGCAAAAAGTCTCACAAACCCTCAAGCTTGATAATTCTGAATAGAAAACAAAAGCGAAGAAATTTCAGTCTGGCCATAAATTAAATCACAAGAGGGAAAAGAGGAGCCAGTCCTGACAGGAGGTCTGTTGTGACTTAACTCTACTAAGCTCTTGATTTGTAGAAAAATCCAGAGGGGAACAAAATGAAAAGAAGGAATACATTAAGCAAAGTTACATGTAATTCTTATTTGGGAATGGAAAAGGGGAGTAAAGATAAAGAAGTTTTTTTCCCCAAAATTGATCGTCCTGACTTCATGTACTTTTCTGTGTGTTCATGTCACCCTTTTCAGATCGTATCTTCCATCTTCATTCCTCTGCCTTTACCTAAATGTTGTGAAGCTCTCTGCCTTTTTTGAACTGTCATTAAAACAAGGTGTGAGAGACAGCACTGCAGATACACAGCAATGTGTGTCACCTGCTAAGCTGTGCTGTCACTGCCAGCAAAACCACAGAATATCACACTCTCTAAATCGGGCAAAACATCCGAGAATATCTAAGAAGGGCTTTTTGTTTCACCTAAGTGCAAACTGTAGCGGGGAGGCTGCAGCTGGGATGGCACAGGTGTGGTATCTATTGCTGCTATCAGAGAAAGGCTGACAAATGTGATGCTCCCAGGACAGGAACCTCAGCTGGAGGTTTGTAGCTCCTGCAGCTGTGACTGTGTGAGGCAGAGGTCTTTGGTTTGTGTCTGGCAGATGGACTCGTTACCTGTGCCTAACAATCCCCTCCCTGAAGGAGCTTGTGTAAAGTCTTTTGCATTACTTGGATGTCTTGTGGACCACGTGTTCAGAGCTCCTGCAGGCACTAACATTGGGTGCTAGTAAACCCATGGTACACTTTGACTGCAAAGTTGATTGGATATCTCAACTTAAACATAATTCTAGTGTTAAAAGAGGGGTTTCTGCTAGATCCTTTTTTCTTGCCTCTTTTAATAAAAATTAGAATGAAAGCCATTAGCTGTGTTCTTCTTCTACCTGGCACCTGTGAGGGATGCTCTGTTCCCAGCCCTTGCTCTGCCCCTCCACCATGTCCTCTGCTCCTTTCCCACTCACCCACCTCCCTGCACACTCTAGCCATCCCTTTGCTACTGAAGCAGCTAAAAGCAGGACAATATCGACTGGAAGGACGAACTCCATGGTGAGGGGAGAGAGAGCAAAGCAAATGTGATGAATTTAAGGAGCCTTACATCCAGGAGGAGAGTAACTGCTCACGGGGCATGATGTATGGTGGAGATGGGACTGTCATTCCGAAAGCTGTAACATCCACAAAGAGATTGATAGCAACATTTCCACATTTCCATACGAAATACTCCTTTCTTTCTTTTTTTTTTTTTTTTCCCATAAGCAAACACAACAAGTGTTATGGAGAATTTTCAGTCTGATTCTTGACAGAAACAGATGTTGCAATATTGGAATTTCCCATGGGAGCGATATTCCAGTGTTTGCTCCATTTTAAACAGGGATAGAAAATAAAACTGAGTTGATACATGGTTTGTTTCTTCGTAGCCATTGCAGAGGCAGGTGTTTGGAGGGTGTGCTAGACAGATGTTGCACACTGCTGCAATGACTGTAAGACCAATTATCGTTGATCTGGATTTTTTTAATCAGTTTTTAAATCTGCTCCTTGTTCGATGTCAGGAACAGTCAATTCCATTGTGGTTCTGTCCCGTGAAATGCCAGATTAAGATTTACTTTGGGTAAACTGAGGTACTACCTTCAAAACTTCCCCAAGATAACATCTTTTGTTTGGGAACTAGTAAATGTGACCTGATTTGAAAAACAGCCTGCAGCATGTTTGGGTACATGCCTCCCTGCCATCAACAAGCTTAACTGAGGTTAAGCAGAGAGGAGGAAAATGGCAGAAGCCAGGAAAACACTTGCAGATCACGTCCTCAGGGATTTTAAGCAGGAAGAAGGACTCTTGTAAGCTTCTATGGCTTTCCTTGGACTCCCTTTGCTACCTTAAAACCATAGAAAGTTTCTGGACTCAAAACACATAAAGAAGGTAGAAAACGGGTTTTAACCTAGTGCAGACGTACATGATTTCACTAACTGATGGGCATGAAGCTCAGCAAATGTGTTAGCTGGGGAGGTACAGGCACCAGCAAACGGTCAGGAGGTGGGTCAGAATGGAAGCTGTTTAAGGACAATGCAATAAAAGGATTTTCTCTGAAAAATACTCCAGCTCTGGCATTATTAGCTAATTAAACCACAGCCAGTAAAATGATCTACCATGAAAGAGCCCAAATAGGGGAAAAAAGAGGAAAGGTGATCCAAAAAACAGTATTATGCTTTCATATGCTTTCATTAACCAGAATTTGTATAGCACAAGGTCTGCGCCCCACACCAACCTGGTGTTGTACAAAGGTGCAGTACTGTGCCCTGAAATGGGACTGCTGCTGTCCCTCAGGCTTTTGTCAATACTCTTCACAAGTGGGAATCCTGCTCCCAGTGTTTATTTCATCTTTCCCCTTGCAAACAGCTCATCACTTCATAGAAGTTTCTAATGTCCCCAGAGAAAGGAAAAACAATCTAAACTACCAGCCATACATAAAGCCTTATGTCCTCAAGAGGGGTCATCCCCCTAAGCAAATCATACAAGAGACAGACGTCCTTCTGCTCCATTTTTTTCTAGCAAAGAGATTGCAGCATCGCTGGTGCCACTGAGAGCGCGGGAGGTTTGTCACAGAAGACAGAGCTGTCCCTGCTCTCTCTTCAGCAGGCAGCCTGTGGCAGCTGCCAGCCTGGGCTGAGGGTGACTCCCGGTGGCTATGCCTTCTTCTGCCTGCTCAGGTGCTGCCATGTCTTTGACTGAAACAGCAACCAGAGGAGGCTGCAAGGACCAAAGAAAGGGTGGAGGAGAGAAGCAGGGATTCTCTTGGCTCCACTGCCTGTGCAGCTTACAAGAACATTTGGCCCCCTTTCAGGGCTAGAAGGGAAGAGGCACAAAGAGACAGGACTGTTCCAAGCCAATTTCTTTTCTCCTCCCCTCTCCCACTGCCCAACCTTGGCAGCGCTGTTAAATTCCTCCCCATGGCACTTCCAGGCTGGGAAGTTCCACGCTGCAGCAGAGAGAAGAGCAGGCATCAAGCTAGTGACACATCCTCGCCCCAGAGCAACCAAGCTGAAACTCTGCCTCTACACACACAGATTTGCAAGATCCGAGTTCATTTGGACACAGCCAGGCGTCCCAGGCCTGCAGTTCAAGGAGCGTGGAGGCTGTGCATCTTCCTCATTCTGCACCAGCCTTCTGGAGAGGAGGCGTCCCCACCCTCCCAGCGCCAGCAGAAGGACTGATTCATCAAGCCTGACTCTCTGAGGCAATCTGCCAGACGACAGAGCTGCTGGTGGGGAGTCTTGATGCTGTCAGCTGCCCATATGTCTATTGGGCAGCTACTGCCTGTGCAATCCCCACTCTGAGAAAAATTCAGAGCACGGTTTGGGATATCTGCATAAGAGCCAATTCCACAATCTAAGCCGATTAAATAAATGGATAATTAAAAAAAAAAAAAGTTTTGGGTTGAGCAAATAGCACTTTTATTTGTTTTCTAGTCAAAATGAAGTAAATAGTGAGATAATAAATATATTACAAATCTTAGACAAATTCAAAGTGATGCAAGAAGAAGGGGAGGGAGGACAGATGGGCAAATACAGCATGAATTCACATCTAGTGCTGGCTGTCTCAAACTGTTCGTCTCTGCAAATAAACTAATCTGTAAACCAGGAGCAGCTGAACAAAAGAGGCTTACGGTAGAGCCTTACCTTGCTGTCTCCAGGGGTTTTTCAGCCACCCTAAAGCATGGCAGTATACAGTGGATGAACTCTTTCCCATCCAAGGGTGCCAGACTAACACCTCTCTTTCTTGCCCAGCACCAGCACATCCATCTCTGCTGTTGTGCTACACAGGTGATTTTGCTTCCACTCTACAGTGCCCTCTGCAAAAGCCAAAGCCTGCTTCCTTTCTGGGCAAATCCACTTCGCTAGATTCTTGTCAAATGTTCTAGGACCTAATATGATCATGCTGTGACTCTGAGACATCAGCAGGGCTGTGGCAATAGGGCAGATCAGCCTGCTGGCTGGGCTGCTTTTCTCTGCTATGAAAATCAGAACCTTTCATGTCAAACATATACAATTCTCAATTGCATTATAGTTTCAAGGTTTCTTTAGATAAAAGTATTAGCCTGCTTCCCTCAGCTAGGACTGGATTACCCTTTTGCTTGGCCCTATTACAGATTATTATGGGTTACTGGGTACGTGTCTGTACTGTGCTCATATTAGACTGCAAAACAAGACACATTTGAGGGAAAAGGATAGTAGGACAATGAAATAACCCATATCAAATTTTCAGACATTCATTACCTCATATTTTCTTTTTTTACTACTGAAAATTTGAGCTACATTTCTCCTGTGCCCTTTTAAGAACAAAGAAAAGATAAATGACTTCCTTGTAGTACAAGCCTTCACTGGAAACCTACAAGTACAGCGCTCAAAAAATTACACGGAGCATGAACCTGATTTCTGCCTCAAATTTTAAGTTCCTCAGCTTCTCTGAATCCTCTTCTTTCATCCTTCCCTAACCAAAGCATTAACACAAAGACTACTCACCATCAACATCCCAACTGAAGGCCCAAAATAGGTTTAAACAAGAAGCAAGTATTGCATTCAGCTTGTACTGTATCATCTGAAAAGAGACTTTTGCTCACTCTGACTGCAAATGTTTTGCTCAGAAAATCTGTCTTTTATAGGCAAATCCAAAAATAACCAGACTTGTAAAGGCTAAAACTAATCAAGACTTTATAATATAAGTTATTTAGCCCAGTGTATTCTTCTTTTTTTTTTTTTTTTCCTGATTTTTTCCGTGCTGTGCCTTTTCCAGTTCTATATTTTTAAGTCATTTCTCTAGGAAAACAAGCTGTATCATTGCTATTATGTGTAAGGATTAACCAGTTCAATCATTGTACAAAAAAAGTACATTTTCTTCTGAAAACAGCCTGAGCATACAAGCAGAAATCCTGGTGTGAAAGAGAAAAGGTATAATAGGAAATTCAGAGCAAGCAATTAGGTAGGTAAGTCTGCAGTTATGCCAGTGAAATAAATACTGTATTCTGGCTGTGTTTGTAATTTTGACTTTTTCTTGCCCTGCCATCCTCCTTGTCCTGTCTCATGTATTTGATAGATAAAATAGTCCTACATAACCCAGTAAACATAACTGCTTGCACAACCCTCAAACAATATTCACAGTCGGAGCTCAACTGTTCAGCGCTAGAGGGACAAGGAGTAATAGGAACCTACTGCAGGAGGAGCGTGCCCTCCTACCAAAAATCTAAAACATCAGCTTTGAAATGCGTAAAAAGGCTTTCCCATGACTTCAGATGGGATCTGGATGGGGTGGGGTGTCAGAAAGCTGGGGAGGCAGGAGCTGTCAAGGCACCCTCTCTCACCTGCCTACAGCCTGGAACCTGCACGTGAGCAAGTGGGAGCTCAGTTAAGAAGAATGATCTCAAACTGGCAAGGCAAATTTTAGTCATGTAGTGTTTTAGAACATAATATGCTTTTAGGATTTTTCTTTTATTTATAACTCTATTGCAAAACACCTGTGGATAAAAATAAATCATCCTCTCCTTCAAGCAGGTATTTTTCAGCCATTACTTTTACTATTGGTTCAATGCACTTGAAGGAGATTTCTTAGTAGTCTGAATTGGTGGTGACCCAGTTGAAATGAAGGGTGAAGTGAGGGGAGGGAGGAAGTTCTCAGGTAGAGATTTAGAAAGATTAGGAGCAGTTGTCATAGTCTGTGGTTGCTGATACTTTTTCCATTCCTCCTGAAAAGACCCAGGTATCAGTAGATGTGACACAAAATGAGGAAGAGATTAGAGTGAATCTCTGACACCAACTAGAATTCAATGGATCAGCAATAGAGTGAGAACGAGTATTGGGAACTTGCTGTAGGCACCACCTGAAGTGAAAACTCAGAGATCATGCAGAGCATCTTGGGTGGTTAAATGTGCATTACATATACAAATTATGGATATTTTAAAGCTTTTCATTTAGACATCAAATTGTTGACTCACCTGAAGCTAAAACAAAATCTTATTTCAATAGTTGATTTGGCATCAGATGTGTAACTTTTTATTACAATGAAGGGTGAGGACAGATATCAGCATTTAGGTTCAGAGCATCTGAGAGAGGAGATGTGGCAGATCTTATGGGTAAGAACTAGCTCATCCTCAATTCCCCTCAAGTGAAAATGTTCAGCCTTTAATGAGCTAAATTAATAATTGGTAGCAGAGATAAAACAGGAGTACTGCTGTCTTATGCTGAATCACAGAATCACAGAATATTCTCAGTTGGAAGGAACCCACAAGGATCATAAAAGTCCACCTCCTGGTCATGCACAGGACTGTCCTAAGAATGATATCATGTGCTTGAGAACATTGTCTAAAGTGATTTTGATTTCCTTTCCACCTTGTACAACAACCCCTAGGTGTGGGGTGAGATGAGAATCAGGCTATTTGCCTTCGTATTCAACTCCTGAGGCTGAATACTCTTGGGGGCAGAGCTATAGCCTACACCTTCTCCACAGAGCTCAATAAATGCTATTTGGCAGCAGTTAAACTTTGAGGGGAATGGGAATGTCTCCAAGCCAGCAGCAGGTGCTGCCCTGCCCTGCCCTGCCCTGCTCTGCTGGGGCACTGCAGCGTGACGGGCAGTGATGTAAGCCCCCTCTGACGAGCCCTCACGAACATCTCACGTGCTCATGGCAGGGGATAAAGCCCTTGTAGGGATAAGGGGCCATTTAGTATTTTGTCTTTGTGTGTCAGTGATCAAGCAAGAAAATAGTGGTCTGGGCAGCATCCACATGGTCTGTCTGTTCATCATGAACTGGATTTGCTCTGACCAATGGATTCCTCATCAGTTTCTGTACAAGCGCTAAGTGGATGATAGCTTGTCACAACAATCTAGGATGACTTTAAGGACATTACTAAGACGTGCATCTACTTTTCTGGCATATATTAATTTTTTATATATTTATTTCATATTTTCTGTTTCTATTTTCCACTTCGTTTTCTGGTAAGACATGTAATTGTTCTCATTTTCACTACATTTTCATTTTTATTCTTTAAAGATCTCTCATATTGGAAGTGAGAGTGGGTGGTGGAGGAAAAAAACAAGCACAAATGAAAAAACAAGCAAAAAACAACTCTTAAAAATCCCTGTCCCTGTACTTCTCCTAGCAAAAGAAAGAAAATGAAAATAAAAGACTAGATGAAAATGTTTTCAGCAGACACAAATAAACCCCTACTGTCCCAGAATACAGGCTTCTGTGAAGCAGCTTCTTCATTATGATTGACGCCTTTTAGCAAGCTTCTACTTGCTGAGGGTACTCTAGAAGCCAATACACACTACTGCTGCAAACTACTCTCAAATAGTCTGAAGCACCAAATGTCCGTGTCAAACTTCCCTCTGCACTGATTATATAATTTTTGCTTCCCTTTGAGTCTGTGACTTCAAGTTTTTATTGTTACAGAGTGGCTCTCTCTAACTCTTAAATACAAAAGATTGATCTATGTTGATTAATGTCTTCATGAGATGTCCTTCCTCCCAGCTGTTGTTTTATTGAATGTTTAGCTATGTAAATGCTTTGGCCGAATCAAGGTTTGTATCCTGCATACAGTGCAGCTGGAGTAGCTCAGCTCATATGTTGAGGCTGAGTAGGGGATTTTGCTCCAGAGGTGAGCCATGGAGGAAGGCCAATGCCTAGCAAGGTTGGAGACAAGTGGAACTGAAAATCGGGTGGAAGTGTGGCAGGCATTCATCTGCAAGTCTTCAATTGTCTGAACCCAGTGTCCAAATCACGAGTAAGGACAGGTGTTTGGGTCTTTCAGAATAAATGAATCCTCTGTCTTTTCCAAAGTTAACCAATTCTCTGTATTTCTAACTTTCCTTGGACAGAAAATTACATAAACACACTTTGTTACAGCATCAGGCTGTTGAGACATTTTGCCCTACCAGCAACAGGACAGGGCTTCCTCTGTTTTCAGTCTTCAGCTGGAAGATCTCTACACAGTGGGCTTTCCTAGCAAGATGCATCAGACAATGGCGTCCTCTCTGATGCTCAGTGTGGCACTGCAGTTTGAGAGAACATCCTTACACAAATTGGATATTCCTGAAGTTTGCAGCACCTGAGTCATGAAGCACTTTCTTACTGACATGCACTTAACTAGAAGAGTGCATGGGTGTATTTATCCCACCATGCTGTGGGAAATTCAAGCTCAGTTAATTACTTCCTACCCAGGTTAAAGTATCCGTAAGTGCAAATGCCAAAGCTATTTTTTGCTCATGAAAAGGAACTTCACAATCACCTGATTGCTAAACTGCAGCCAATATTTAACTGAGAGGTGACAGGATAGTGGGGATCTGTGTTCAGCCAGCCTGCAAAGCACTTGCAGTAAAAGGAGCTGTGTAAATGTAAATCATTATTATATTGTTTAAGTTATCAAATCCATGGCACCATTGTTTAAATAAACTGGAGATGTGGAGCCATTTATTCATATTTTAATGCTTAGACTGCCTGCTACATAAAATATATATTTAAAAAATAAGCTTTCAGAAACATATAAAATACTTTTTTTCCCCCAGTGCTGAATTTATAAGTTAGGGAGACTATAGTGCTACAGTAATTCTTAATTTGTACAGCTGTTTTCATCACTTTTAGTATGAAATACCACAAAATAAAACAGACCTAAATCTCTCGTAAATCTAATGGCAGTGTGGCACTTCAGATGCACATTTTTAAATGGCTGCATCATTGCTTTAATTCAAAACACAGCCAGAAGGCTCAGTATGACCTGGGAACTTCTACAAAACACTTGCAGATTTATTCGCTTTTGAAAAAGTACTGAATGTATATATTACGCCATGCCTGCTGGCCAAAACTAAGATTTGGTCCCACATGATGTAGGGTGCTCTACACATGAAAAAACCACAATCTCTCTCCCCAGATACCTTACTTGAATTCAAGTGTTGCAGTTATGTAATGCTCCATCTTAATCATTCATGACTATCCCTGTTGCTGCAGACCACACAATGACTTCAAAGCAAGTCTGCCTATTTATTTACGTGGGCTCCTGGTTCCATAATATTTTCAAACATGTTTATCCCTATGAAGCAAGGTGGTGCTGTCACCCAAGTTACAGTTGGGAAACTGAGGCTCCAAGATATTATTTTCTAAATTTTTATATTTTATTTAATTTCAATTCCTTATTCAAAATGAATTACGCATCTGAGTGCCTAAGCTGCTCTCATCATAAGTCTGATGTTTTTACACATCTAAAACACTGGAGAACCTAGAAAGAGAGGACTAGGTGAGATTTCTATGCCAGAGGAAGTTTCCTAGTGTTCACTCCTTTAACCCTTAGTCCAAGGACAGACATTGCTTCCTAGACCTTGGTCCTCTTCCATCCCTCTCTCTACTGGACATTGGTTACTCTTTCTGCATGTTTTTCCTTCAAATAAGAAATGACTTTCAGTTCTGCAATTTGTGACAAACTTCTCGTCTCAGCTAAAACTGATGAGTACAATACATATTTACTGGCACTGGTGAGTATTTGAGGGTAGTTGATATTACAGAAAAGATGAAAGAATGGAAAGACTGACGCATTGAAAGTCGCCGAGTGCTGATCCAGGACCTACTCATTAGATCAGAATCAGAAATATGCACTGTGAATGCACTGAAAGAGAGAAAAACCTGCTATGATCTTGAGCAAAGGCCCTGAGGTAGCGAATACAAGGGAAGGTCAGCTGGGAAAGCAGGTAAACAGTGTTCCTCCTGCTAATCCTCATTATAATGGCACTGCTATATCCAAGATCAAACTTTGGATTCTGGTACCATTTCAGCTCGGTGCAAACAGGAGGCCCAGCAGAAAACACTTGCCACTATCTCCCAAACCTTGAATTTTTATGGAGCCATTGCACCCCACTGTAGGCCCTTTTCACCATCCTGCCAGTGGAAGAGCACAGCTGGAATGGAAAGGAGAATGGGACTGTTGTCCTGGGTAATGATCAGGAGAGATGTTGACATCAGTGTGGAGGGGAGAACTGCTTTCACTCTTTCACCATGAGTGCAGTGTTCATGAAAAAATCTTTGCAGACAATACAGCAGATTTCTGTCTTTTGTGCATGTATTTCTTACTAGTGAAGCAGGATTCCTAAAAGCTGAGTGCAGCTAACCTGTCTCAGTCCTGGAATACCGACCGTCTTAGTGAATATTAAGTGCCCATCATTTTAGCAGCTAAGCAGTAGCACGTCCCTTTTAGCATATACACAGCATTTTATAGAGCAGAGCACTGTAGAAATCCTTTTCCCTTAGGTTTTTCGACACACTCATTGCAGTGATATGCATCTGACCAATTAAAGCAAAACAGCTTTAGTTAATTAACTCTAAGGGACTGAGTGGTTCCCTGACTGGAAGTTGTAAGAACTGGTTTTAATATTATGAGTACCACTGATTAACTCTCAGACGCTGGACAATCACTTCATCTTTCTATGCTTCATTTTTCCCTGGTGCAAAATGCAGAGAAATAAAATTTGTTTTCTTTGGTGAAGTGCTTTTGAGAGCTGTGAATGAAAAGAGCTATGCATCATCAGTGAATCCTCAAAAAGGCCTGATGGGAGATTTGTTGAAATAGCACCATCCTCACTGAGCTTCTGAAAAACGGAGCCACAACCAAGTAAAGCAGCCAAGGGCCAAAACCTCACTAAGAGCTGGAAGTGGGGGCAGGATAAAAATGTAGGGGTTGCCTAGCATCTTGGCAGCCACTTGCTCTTCCAGACCAGGCTGGCAAAATGGCATCTTTCTTTATTTCCGCCCATGGCACCCAATTCTCAGCCATCCAGCTCCCAGGCTGCATGTCAGCGATTCTGCATTGTTTGGGTTTTTTACCCTGGCCATCCTCCTCCCTATAAAATCGACACATCCAATGCTTCCAACATCTGACAACCCCTGCAAACTTCTCTTTCTGGTTGCAGGAATATTCCTGTTCCCTGGGCCCCAATTCACTGTACAGTGAACATATGACTTACACTTCCTTCAGGGTGTTTTTTTCAGCCTTACACAGTGCTTAAGATCTTAATTACTGCTGAGTTTTTGCCAAAAGCTTTGCCTCAGGAAAACAATGGCACTAGCATGTTTTCTTTCATTCTATTCCTAACACTCTGTCATTACTCAGCTTTATCTTAGGCTTCCATTCTACTTTACTCTACATAGATCCAAGTCCCAAAGCTAACACACTGGTTGCACTGTACATTAGCCAGAGCAAAACAAATAATTTTCACTTTCTAACTGATTTGATTATTTCAACATATTTTTATAATTGAGGAAGTGGACAGAACTGATTTTCCTCAGATTAATTCAGTATTTGAATAAATACCTTTAAAAGAAATGTTATTTAGACTTGTTAGTCAATATTCCTACTTTTGGCAATGAGTGAGTGAATTTGGAGTAGCCAAATAGATTTATTCTTTCTTTTCTACAGCTGATTCAGATAAAGGTGTTGCTGGTACAAAATTTTGTCCGTGTCAACTAAACATTCAGTTCTGGAGAAGCTTTAAAATTAGATTTCATATCAGGAGAAGGGTGAGGGAAAAATGTCACATGAACATTTACTACCTCTCATTTTGACTTCCTCATGGCAAAGAAAACCACGCTATGGTAAAGAAGAAAATAACAAGGCTTGTTGTGGGATCTGGAGGCTGAGTACCATGACTTGATGAGGGCCTCAGATCCCCCTGCAGGTGGCAGAAGAAGAACAGAGTAGCCAGCAGATAATAACACCAAGCCTACCATGAAAATCAATGGCTTTGACTGTATTTTGGCCGCTGTTTATTCTCAAATTAGAGTCAAAACCTAAATCCCACTACATCTCTACCAGATCAAATTTTTCTCCACTGCTTCAGGATGTTTATAAAGCTGTAAGAGTTGATATGTTTGGTTCTACTTTTCCATGAGATTCTGACTTCTGCTGCTAGATCATATACAACCAAAGATACACTTTACTTCAATGCAATCTTTCCAATAAAAAGGAAGGAAAGGGTGGTTTCTAGGGATTCATCACAGGCATGAAGATAATACGTCAGTCATTCTTCCAATAAAGAAGGAAAAAACAGTGGTACTGTTTTCCTGTACTGTTCCTACACATTTTTAGTCCCTAAAATTCATTACTGCTTCACTGCAAGAGCGGCTCCTGCTTTACATCATTAAAAGTCAGAGGAGTTGAAGAACTGGAGAAACATAAGGAACATTCAAGGCTTGCTTTTTAAATTATATCTACCTCTTCTTGCATTTAATATGGTATAAAAATTAAATGCTCCGAAGCTGTTAGCCATATCGGTTGTGTAAAACAGATGTTAGTGAAATAAGAAATGAGCTCTTTCACAGAGGTGAAAAATCTCTTGTTAGCAACCCCAAATCTTGAATCACAGAATAATTAGAGCCTGTGTTATGGGTAGACAGCACAAACTTCCTCCCACGTTGCTTCCTCTCTAAAGTAGTCTGTTTCAATCCCACCTACAGGAGGTGGAAAGAGAAATTTCTGACTTCTAGTCTTCAAGTTTTCTTTTCTTTGTTAAGCCTGCTAAGGAGGCTACCAACTACACTACTGTTTTTTCCTAAATTGAAAATTTTACTGAAAACAGCTGTTGGAGAATGAGTACTACAGAGCTTTTCAATGTGTGACTTGGACAGAAAAGTGATGAACAGACCAACAGGCGAACTGACAGAGAGAATGTAAATTTATCAGACACTACTAATGCTACTGGTGGCAGTGCCATCTCAATTCAGAGTCAAATCGGTAAAAAGTCAAAGAGTAAAAGACTTCTTATGCTGATTTCCACCCCCTGCCATCATCAGAGGACCAAACAACAGCTGCATTTACCTGTAGATCAGGACTTCATCATCCGAGCAGTTGTACTGCAGCTGATACATTTTCACCCGAGGTGCTGACTTGCTGACCGTCCACTTGACCAAAGCTGAGGTAGTGGTCACATCTGACACCAGGACAGCCCTTTCTGGTGGGCCTTTAGTTTCCCCGCGATTGGACTTGGTGGAGCTGGTGATGTCCGAGAGCCTGGATTTGGGTGGAGCTGCTTTGCCTGTGCCATTGCTGAGATGGGGAAGCTGAACAATGGAGAGTTCAATCGTTGCAGTGGACTCTCCCGCAGCGTTGGCTGCTATGCATGTGAAAGTTCCGTAGTCCTTGGAGGTGGTGATGTGGATATCCAGGGTGCCATTGTCGTAGACAGCTGTCCTCGAGGAGTTTCCGATGAGGCGGTCATCAGGGGCCACCCAGTGAATGATGGGGGTGGGGTCCCCAATGGCTTTGCACTTCAGCGTGGCAGTTTGCCCTTCTAAAACCAGCAGCTTGTGAGTATGTTGTGTGATAAGGGGAGGCTCGCAAACAAACTCTTCTTCCCGTACGTACCAGAAGTACCTTCCCTTCAGACCCGGAGGAGAAGCACAAGTTTCCATATCGTCGTCTCTGTCAAGTCGCCTTAACCAGAGTAGCTCACAGTTGCAATGCAGTGGATTGCCCCCAAAGCTGAGGGACAGAGGCGGAGAAAACGGGGTAACAGCCAGGGGAATTACTTGAGATCTGGCGAATATAGGGTCAGGGGGGAGCTTCTGAAGTCTGTTGGATGTTAGATCCAGTCTGGCCAATTTCTGAAGATCTGCAAATGTCCCCTCTGTTATATAATCTATCAGGTTGTGATCTAAACTGAGCTGGTGCAAGTTTATCATCTTTCTTATAGATTCCCAGGGAATGCTTCGGAGGTTATTGTAGGAAAGGTCTAAGTCTTCCAATGTCAGCAAAAAATCCTCAAAGGCTTCGTCAGAAATGCTGCTTAGCTGGTTGTTGTTTAAAATCAAATGCTGAAGATTAATTAAACCTCTCAAAGTATCCTCTCCAATCTCAGGCAACCTGTTGCTGTCCAGATGTAAGGACCGAAGGCTCTCCAAGTCGGTGAAAGAGTAGGGCTGTATGTAACTAATGGTGTTCCTGGACAAAGTAAGGTCAACAAGGCCAGACATATTGGCAAAATCTTGTCGGCTGATATTAATAATAAAGTTGCCCCCAAGACGGAGTTCAACAGTCCTTCGATCTATATCCAGTGGTACGAAAAGAAGACCCTTGGAGGGACACAGAGTCCCCAGTGACTCAGACAGGTTCTGGCAGACGCAATATTTAGGACAAGCGTTGACTGTGACAGCCATTCCAAACACCAGGATGCCGCAGAGCAATTTTTCCATGGTAAATCACGCAACAATACCTGTAAGAAATGAAAAGAGTTACAGAGAACATCAGCAGTTATGATATAAATACATTGCCTCATGTTTTGCCTAATATTTTCATCCAGAGAGCCTTTATGGTACCTCCTTTCAGGAGTCAGACCTAAAGACATCAAGACTCCAGGATGGGAAGTTTAAGCATTATAGAAACATATTTCTCCAGATAAAGTCGGTTGGTCTTTCTTTCTTTCTTTCTTTCTTTCTTTCTTTCTTTCTTTCTTTCTTTCTTTCTTTCTTTCTTTCTTTCTTTCTTTCTTTCTTTCTGAAAAAACAGTATGGGACAAATCCTACCATCAGATTGCTTACTAAAAGTCCAGAAAGATTTCATTTGAAATAGTGTCTGCTTCTTTGGGGGTAGAGGCTAGAATCAGTATCTGTAATAAATACTTTCTGCTGCATAATAATGTGGAATTAGTCTTAGGGTTGAAGCAGCTGACTTTATGGATAAAAATAACTGCATATTTACCCTTCAGTAATGTGGTTAATAATGACCATGTAATTATCTGGCCAGTTCTGGGGCAAGTCATTTGCCCACCCATAATAAAATTAACAATTGACAGCATTGGAAGCAGAAGTCACTCGTGTAATTGCCACCTGGTTTCACTCTGTGCTCAGCCAAACTGTGGAAAGAATGACGGCATCTATCTCCAAAGAGAAGGGCTCCAGGGGAAGCCTGTGCTACCTTAGGGTCCTGGTAAGCCTTTTAACAACCCCATGCTCTCACACTGCATCCCGTACTGTTGCAGTGGCAATGAAGCTCTTGCCTGTCTCCATGGCCATCCCTTGCATCCTGCCATTTCCTCTTTGCACCATTATCTCCCTTTTTTCCAATCTCTCATACACTTTTCCAGCTTAAACTGCCAGGATGTGTCTTTGAAGAGTAAACAAAACACATTAATGGGCTGGCTCAGAGAGGCAATTGTGGCTGGGAGAAGTTGAAGGCCTGCTTCAAGTTTGGGAATATTTACCTGCATAAGTTTGCTGACGTTCTTCCCACATATACAGGACATGGGTAAACTTGCTTTCTTTCTGTCCCTCCCTTTCCCAGAGCCTGCTATCCAGCAGAGCTGAGGAATGGGTAGACCATTCATTTCTCGCCCTTATTTGCCTTCTGAGGAAAGGGACAGGTAAACAAAGAGGTATATGTTTTTTTAATGGGTGTCCCAGGCTTTTTTGCTAGGATGGTGTTCTCCATTCTCCAAGACCCTCCTTGTGGCACTAGTTACAGGCACAATTCAGATTGTAATTTTCAACGTGGCCCTTTTGCCTCTCTTCAACCTACATCCACCATATAAACTTGCATCACTGTTTGGTTTACACCATATCCCTTCTCAGTCAAGCAGGTGCTCATACACTTAGCAGATTTTTGGCACTTGTGTTTCGAGTTATTGAACTCCCAGTAACACACACCAAACACAAAACAAAAACTATCACTTCAGCATTTTTAAAAAATCTCTTTAGACAGGTCTTGCTCTACCTTCTTGTGAAAGGAATGAAAACAAAAGCCCTGTGTTTGGGACTCTGCCTAAATGTTCCTGATTCCTCGCTTGGGTAAGGTGGCTTGGTATCTCCTCTACAGGATATGTGACATTAGTCAGAAGGAAGGAGCTGTAGAAATGCAAGATGCTATGAGTGCTGAACTATGTATAGCGTGTTCTTTATGGCAAGGTTTTCTGCATGATGTGATGATAGTAATTATATACTGTTATTACTAATTCATAGCAGAGGAAACGACTGAAGCATCTGTGTTTGCTGAGCTTTACAAACAAGATGAATGCGAGACACTTTTAGAAAGGATGGCTTGAGAAGAGTAATCTTACCTTCAATAGTAAATAAAGGGCTACTGAATAAAATGTTTGGAGATAAGCAAGTGTGTTATTGATGCAAATCTGTGTCATACATACCAGAGAGCTATAAATATCCCTTACAATATTATCAATTGGTAGTTTAGTAACAGGCAATTGGCTTTTTCAATCTTAATTATAAATGTATTCTGCAGCTTTAATTTAGTGTATTACCCTACCAGCTGAAATGATAAACAAAAAGCAGTTTAAAAGGGGGAGAAATAGATACAGTTAATTAGTAATAAGCCCTTTCATAGCTTCTCCCTCATCTACATTCCCACCCTCTGAATATCTATTCAAAAATGTGAATGCACACTTACGACAACAGTGTCTCCTTTAAGTGTCTCAATTCTCTAACCACATTTTTTCCGGATGCTGGTAAATATCACAGTGCTTTGGGGAGATGGTTGACTCTAAGCGTCACAGTGAAGAGCATTCATGGGGAAAAAAAAAGAAAATGGGGGGAGGAACAGAAGTTAATTACATAAAATAGGGACTGAAGCACTGAGAGGAGGATATGAAGCAGGAGGCCTAAATGGCAAAGCAAACCCTGATGGGGAAACCATCTGTGGATGGCTCAAAAACGCATCTTCTGCCTGTGTGTGCTCGCACGTGTGCGTGAAAGTCACAGAGGATGCAGCATGTGCTGCCAGCAAGAGGGCAAATTGGTAACAGCCACTGTCATTCCAGCTATTGCATGCACTTGAAAGTGTTAATGTAAATATTGTTTGTTTGCAGAGGAAACTTCTAGCCTTTGTGATCATTTGCTAGCATTGTTATTTCAAGCTGCTGAGCCCTGGGTTTCTCTACTGTGCAATCCTGAAGTGATGAGTTCACAATGCGACAAAGAGGGTACAAACCAAAAGGGCTACCTGTAGGGCATTGGAGACAAGAGAAGTGGACAGGGCTCCTTAAGGAGAACATCTGGGATTTCCACAGGGCAAATAATTTTCCTGTTTTCTCTCCGGACAGACAAAGCACTTGGGCCAAAGATGAGGTAACAATTCATAGAATAATGGAATAGTAGAATCATAGAACGGTTGGGTTTGGAAGGGACCTTAAAGATCATCTTGGTCCAACCCCCCTGCCATGGGACACCTTTCACTAGACCAGGCTGCTCAGAGCCCCATCCAGCCTGGCCTTGAGCACTTGCAGGGATGATTCCAGGTAATACTGTAATTCTCAAGTCTGCTCAATTATAATAATATCCTTTAAAATCTCGACCCTCCCACAAAGCCGTGGTAATTGCTAGTTGCCAAGGAGATGGATGCATAATAAAAATTGTTTTGATTTCAGTTCTGGTAATTTTCATGTAAGACAGAAAATAAAGTGTCAAGTTTAGGGCCTGTTTTTGCTGACCAGTATGCTCACCTAGTTCCCAAAATCTCTTGTTACCTGCAACGCCAAGAATTTTATGAGCTGCTAATGGCAGTCTTGAGATAAGCTCACCATTCTGATTTACATTTTAAAGATATCTATCAGCCTGATAAAGTGTATTTCTCACAGCAAGTCAGTAAATCTGGAAGAGTTCCTGTCTCAGCCCAAGATGAAAAATAGCCCCTTTAGTCCTCTTAGAACATGGATTGGTATGAATTAATATGTGCAAGAGCCATAAAACTTGGTGTTTTGTATTCAAATTTTTCTCATAAAGATACAAATTCTGGGATTTGGCATCCAATTTCAACAATGTCTCCAAGGCATTTTTAATTCTATATTCATTGAACTTTGCATTTAAATTCCAATAACCTTTGCCTACCACAGCGCCAAGTGCAAGATAACTGTCAGATAAATAAGATGCAGCATGAAGGCTGAGAATAAGAGAGGAAAAGCCAAAATAAAAAAAGGACAGGTGGATGGGTATTGACTCTGATTCTACTTTCTCCAAATGCCCTGGGACCCAGGCTCCAGGGACAGTATGGGTGAGCTAAGATACCTTCCTTTGGTTGTGTAGGTGCTGTGGAGGAATTGAATTTTCTATCCTGAGAGCTGCCCTTTTCCTTGTTCTTCTCTCATCTCTGCTTTAAGTGAACTTCTGTGACTAGGAATTCTAGCCCTAGATGCTGAGCTTGAAGGATTGCAGTGATGGGTGAAGTTTCACACATATTTTTGGAAACAGTTTAATAGACAAGGCCTGAAACAACATGGGGCGATGTCAGGACAAAAATCACTCCTTAATCCCTTGCATTGCCAAAAAACTGTGTGGAAGGGTAGGTTTTGTGTTCTCCCTGATCCATGCAGGTAGTTTATGCTTTGCTCAGTAAATATCTCTGCATCTGGATCTGTCCTCAGTAGTACATCCAAGGAAATATGGGCTGGGTGTCGGCCACGATGGGCTTTGTGACTGCCTGTGAGATTCCTCAGATGTTTAAAGTCAGTTTGCACCTATGCACTTCCAGGCTCAAATTCAGGATAACCAACACTGCTTTTGTTGAGCTTTTGTCTTTTTTGCTTGTCTAGGCCCCTGCATTCATTGGGGGTAAAGCTGACCTTCATCAGGTGCATACAGCCAATGTAACTGAGGTTTTGGCTAGGCCTTTTAAGGAGCTGGTTTTATTGAAAAAAATTAATAGCTCTAACATGTGAAGTTCTCGCTTTCTCCAGCCACATTACATTTTACACACCGTAAAGGGAAAACGCTTACAAGCACACATTTCTTCAGGTACTTCTGCCTGTCTATACTAAGCTCCACCCATATTAATTCGACTGATATTGTTTCCACAGTAACAGAAAAAAGGGAATTCTGGGTGAAGTGTAACAAATTTATTGCCCTTTGCACATTTTTTTGTCTTGAACATTGCAGCCATAGCAAGGTTGCAACTAAAACTATTTTATCACCCCTGTACCATCATGGGGTTTATGTGGTTTGTTTCTTTTGAGTGCTGTTCTCGTTTTCACCTTTCCAAGCAGCTGGGAGACCCTCATACCTGCTCCGTGCTCCCTAGCCCCGGAAGCAGTTTTAGCTTGCTAGCATTTAGGAAGAACTAGGCTAAAGAGATGGATGTGTCCAAATAATGTTGCCTCATAGGTTGGTCTTGAATGTAAGGACATTTTCTGTTAAAGTTGCAGTCTTTCAAAAACTGGTTGTAACCGGATCCAGAACAGAGGTAAGGATAATCCATAAAAGCTAATTTTCAGGAGGGCTCACTCTGTGAAGGCAGATTTAATCCATTCAACAGATCCCTAGGGAAATAACCAAATATTTTCTCAAGCAGAGCTTTCTCACGCAGGAAGGTACTGGTCTCATTCAGTCTTTCACAGGCAAAATCTGTGTCTGTATGTGTGCATTGTTGGAAATCTTTTCTTTACTTTTCATAATTCTTTCCTGATATTTCCCTGACACCAGTAATGTTATTTCTTTTCTTAAGTACTAACTTTACCCAATTCCTTTACCATTCCCAAGATGGAAGTAATGCATCTATCAGAAGCCCAGATTATCAATGTAGCTTTCATCTCTCCTAGTTTACTAAAGCATCTAATTTCTTTCATTAAAAGCAGTACTTTCCATACATCCTAAAAGAACAAATCAATTTGTTAATGTTCCAGCACACTTAATCTCCACAATCAGTCACCTCTTCAAGTTTCAGATTACTTAGGCCGAAAAACTTCCTTGGAAACTTTTATGAAGGTTTAACATTTAATACTTGAAAGACAATAGTAACCCCAAATCTTATCAGACAAATTTATATCAGCCAAAAGTTTTGTTTCTGTTTGATATGGTTAAACTACTAGCAAGTGCTTCTTAGGTTAGCTCTTGCAAAACATGGTACAGATTCCTTCCTAGAGTCAGTTCCTTGCAGTATATATGGAAAGGACATTTTGAGCACTAACAGTAAAGTTTATGTCCTGATCACCATCCTGGTTTCATCTGGGATAGTTACTTTCGTCTCAGAACAAGAAATTCTGAGAAATATGGATGTATGTGAGGATTTTCATTTTTCACAGTGGTTTTGATCCAGGAGAAACATCTATTTGTAGCTTCTCTGCCAAAGATGTAGTTCCCTGATGGCTGGACATTATGTGTATCTAGTAACCTTAGTGACCCGAGAGCACTTAGATCTGGAATGTAGCAACATCCTAATTTCTAGGAAATACAACCAAAGCTCTTAAGTGAAGAGGAAACCAGGTGTAGGTCTGTGAGATCACTCTTCGCTGTTACTAGCATTTTGCTGAAATGAAGTCACCATTATAAGCCATTTGGTTTTAAGAAATGTGCAAAATTAGTCAAGCTTTTGAGATTCATTTTGTGAGAAAATAAAACTTAGTGAACACATTCTGTGTACTTCTGAGCATCTGCCTGTCTGGCACTTCCCCACAATACATTTGGGACGTTTTCATCACTTCAGATAAAATCTGAAGTGCAGAAGCCTCAGAATTATTTACTACTCTCACTTTTGAAGAATACAGAATATAGTAGGTTTCTTGAAAGCCGAGGAGAGACACTTTGCTAGCCTTGTTAGTCTTCTGCAAAGGAAATTATGCGCCGTTGAGTCCAGCTCATGTTTGGAATCAGAGTACCCACATGGAAGACAGGCATTATCAACATCTTGGCTACTGAAATGACTTTAACCTGAGTTCAGCCTTTTTAGGCAAGAGTCAGTCCACTCTGCTGTTACAATGCTCTGAGCTGTGCAGGTTCTCCATTGTCTAATAAGCAGTGAACTCATTCCACAGTCATAATATAATATCAAGACAGGGTCAGTTATGCACACGCATCCTTTGGAAGCCAGACTTTCTTCTACTTTCCATCCAAAGGGTACAGGTGCCACGACTTCCTTGTGACTAATCGTTAGACCTTGTCTGATCGGGCATCATGCCACTTGAAGCTGGGACTGAAAAGCCTTCATGCACACACAGGGAAGAGAGCAAAAGGAACAAGGGCCTAAAATTCCTCTTAGCAATTAGCCTAAACTTCTTGTGCTGCAGAAGATGAAAATTTTTACTCTAGAATGATGTCTACTTTCAATGCCAAGGTCAGTTTCATTTTTAACTGTCTTGAAGCTTACTGTTCAGTTTTTAATTGCTGAGTGCTGATTGTGGCAACTAAATTAATTCAGTCCTGTAGTATGAACCCAATAGGCATGCTTGATTTACTCATTCATTAAATATTGTGGTACTTTAGAAAAATACCTACATGAAACGCGTCATTTCCAAATGAAAACATTACATCTCAGAAACACTAGAAACAAATATTTTGAATGCTTCATTTACTGCCTTTCCCAAAGTGGTCTCATGAAACCTGAACAGTCTTACAAACAGGTTTTGTCACATGGGCTGATACTTATCAGTGGGTAAAACTTCTGGCAAAATAGAACGAAAATGTATAGCTCTAGCCAGAACTTGTGAACAGCACATTATGACCTTAATAATCATAGCCATGTTTTGTTGACTAGTGTGATTTTACCTGTGAAAACAGTTGTACTTGCATTATTCTGCCTTCGCTGACTGGAAAGCACAGGCTCCAGCTGCCTGATTTGTTGGCACGAAACAGTGCTTAGCTACCTGAATTATTTTTGATAATACACAAAATGTAAATGTGCAGGCAGTAATTTGTGAGCAAATGAAAACAAACTGAAGAGAAAGAGGTCATTTAGAAAATCCAAGTGTAGATGGTTGGTAAACAGACGCACTCAGGTGTGTTGCATCAGCAGCAGGTCTAACTGGGCAGTTTCTAGGAGCTTTCCAGTGCAGCCACATCTGTGCAGAATGGTGATTTCCCAATGACAGGTACACAGGAGACAAGAAACAGCATTTTCATCATCACTAATTATTAATGGCTTGGGCACTAATTATAAATGGCTTGAGCTGGTTTGTTTTTCCCTCCCACAGACCATTTGAGGGTCCATTCATTTTTGATTGTTCATTTAAGGGCCGTCAACATTGATCTTTGCTTCCTATTTTAATGCTGTGTGCCAGTCTCCATCAGATTTCATCTACAAGCTCATGAGTCAGCTAAGCTGGGCCCCTCTGCTATTTTTAGCCATCCAGTTCATTTATTTATCTGGTTCTTAACAGCAATCCTACATTTTGCTTCATCAGCACAGTAGAGAAGTGAAGTTATTCTATTTCTTACCCATTTCGAACACATACAGAGGCTGCAAAGGTGTTAAGGAGCAGCTCTCTCAGAGATATTGCCGGTGGCATGAAACATAAACGTCCATCAACAGACACTATTGCTTTGTGCAAAAACAACTGAAGGCCTCTTCTCATGATCTGAATCCAAATTCCCCTTGGCTCTGAATCATTCCAGAAAATCCTCAGGTAGCTCTTTACTCTTTATCTCTAGCTTACTTTAATTCTCATGAAAGTCTTTATATATTCTTATTTCCTTCCACATCAAAGGAAGAGTGGGATAATTAGAATTGGGATTCTCTTCTTTATCTGGGCTTGTTACTTTTTTCTTTTTTTTTTAATTGACCCTTCATTCAGCCCTAGAGACAAAGTCTGTCCAATATTCCATAGGAAGTATTCTTTATTTGGAATGCAGACTGCAGTTTTTCCTTCATGTGTAACCCACATGCAGAGACACTGGTAGGAAATCCAAGGCATACATAACTAAAGATCTTTTTCTGATTGTTCTCATAAATGTAATTGGGCACACAAAACAACATACAAAGATTTGGAGATCCTTTGAAACACAAGAAGGTAAATTTGAAGTCCACAATTGAAAAAAAAAAAAAAAAAAAAAAGAAGTCATTCTTGCTGAACGCCCCAGATTAGGATTCCTAAGGATGTTAGCATGGGCATTTGGTGGCAGAGGTCCCCTGTTACAGGGAATACAACCCCAATGGCTTGTCACTGGTTGGCTCATGGTTCAGTAAGAAATTAGCAGAGTTCTGAGAAAGAACCATGAGAACCCTGCAATGCAATTGCATGACACAACACAGGGCCTCCACAAGGAGTCTCTGGCCTCTTTCTTCAGCCTGGTAAACTTTCTACTGTACTTTCTTGCTTTTCACTTACTTTGGATGGGACTAGACCTGTCCATTAAATTTCTTTTTCTAGCACCTCTCCCTTTTTGATTCATATGCAAGAGAATAATTCTCTGGAGGACGTAACACTGCCATTACTTCTACCCTGAGAAGAACAGCTTTTCAAAGTCGTAGACTTTTTTGAACCTGGTTACATAGCTACTTATTTCCAATCTCCTGTGTCAATGGTTAGGAAAGAGAAAGGAGGACTTGTGGTAGCAATACCTGTTCTTTCACACCAGAATCTCAATGCTCTTTAAAAAAGAGGCAACTTCTACCTAGTTTTAACAGGTAAGAAGAGGCACAATCTGCCTCAAATGTTTTGTCCAAGATAATTCACCAAGTTCCTCATGGAAAGCCCAACTCTCATACCTTCTCTTTGCACAGTGATGTTTCCATGTGTAAGACATATCATTGTACAATTTTTTAACACAAATCTAGTGTCACAGACTCTAGAATTGCACATGGTTTGCATAATTATATTGAAAGGAGACACTGTGGTGCTTGTGTCTCCAGGGAAAAAATCTGGCTTTAATGTTAAAATTAATTCCTGGATTACTTTGACATGTATGTAGCCTTGGATGAGTTTCAACTAACTTCTCTTTCTCCTCAGTAAGATAATTATAAGTACTGACTTCTGCTAATCAGTTGTTTACAAGGTATCTGACAACTGGGTGTGCATGTAAGGACAGTTTATGGGGAAGTCTGTTGTCATGGCACAGGAAGGGAGATTGCAGGTAAGAGACAGCTTGTACAGCCTTTTCCCTATCTCAGTCTTTGGTTCCTTGTCATCCCAAGACTGACAGTCAGCAGAAGTCAGTGGCAGTGGGTGTCTGGGCATGGCTGATGTGACTTTAGTCCCCGGTGCCCCATTTGCTGCCCTGAGTGCCTGTAGAACAGAAGGCCCTGAAAGACACTTTGCCTTCTTTCATGACATTTCACATTCCTCTTCTCCAACGGCTTAACCATAGCTCAGAGGCTCAGCTTTCACCAGTGGGAAGTTCATGTATAGTGGAGTAGGTTTTTGAATGTCCTGACTGCGAAGAAACCTTGAGTAGTACAAATGAGTACACCAGGAAACAGCAACAGGAAAGCAAACGGAAAGTAAATGAAAAGCACCCTAATGTATTACTTTATAAATAACAAGGGTACAGGTATATTAGATATTTCAGTCACGCTAGTGAAACTGAAGGCTTTTGCCCTTTCCAAAGGGCAACAGAGCTCGTGAAGGGTCTGGAGCACAAGTCTTATTAGGAGTGGCTGAGAGAGATGGGGTTGTTTTGCCTGGAAAAAAAGGAGGCTCAGGGGAACCTTATTGGTTTCTACAACTACTTGAAAGGAGGATGTAGAGAGGTGAGAGTTGGTCTCATCTCTCAAGTATCAACGGTAGAACAAGAAGAAATGGCTTCAAGTTGCACTATAGCAGGTTTAGATTGGATAAAAGAAAAATCTCTTCACCAAAAGGTTTACCAAGCACTGAAACAGATTGCCCAGGGAAGTGGTTAAGACACTGAAGGTTAATCCCTGAAGGTATTTAAAAGACATGTAGATGTGTCACTTACAGACATGGTTTAGTTATTGGACTAAGTGATCTTAAAGGTCTTTTCCAATATAAACAATTTTATGATTCCATGAATGTGCTATTTGATCAAATCATAGAATGGTTTGGGCTGGAAGGGACCTTAAAGATCATCTAGTTCCAACCCCCCTGCAGGGTCACCTTTCGCTAGACCAGGTTGCTCAAACCACCAACCAACCTGGAGTTGAACACCTCCAGGGATGGAGCATCCACAGCTTCTCTGAGCAGCCTGTGCCAGTGTCTCATCACCCTCACAGTAAAGAACTTTTTCCTAACATCTAATCTAAACCTACCGTCTTTCAGCTTGAAGCCATTCCCCCTTGTCCTGTCACTACAGTTTCTGAGGAAGAGTCCTTCTCTGACTTCCCTGTAGGCCCCTCTCAGACACTGGAACATTCCTTTGAGGTTTCCATGCCACCTTTTCCTCTCCAGGCTGAACAGCCCCAACTCTCTCAGCCTGTCTTGGTAGGGGAGGTGCTCCAGTCCCATTATCAACTTCACAGCCCTCTTCTGGATTGCTCCAAAAGTTCTACATCCTTCCTGTGTTGGGGACACTAGAACTGTATGCAGTACTTCAGATGTTGTCTCACAAGAACAGAGCAAAGGGGGAAAACCACCTTCCTGGCCTTGCTGACCACACTGCTCTGGATGCAGCCCAGGATGTGGTTGTCTTTCTGTGCTGTGAGTGCACAGTGCCAGCTCATGTTGAGCTGCTCGTTAAACTCTGTCTTGGCTTCGGAGACCTTGTTCCAGGAAAGATGGAAAGTCTTCCAGGTTAGTCTGGAGGAAGGTCAGTGGAAAGCAAGATGAGGAAAGCTGATTTTCTGCTACACTTGCTATGTTTATTTATGAGGAAACAAAAGTCTTCAATCCCCAGGGCTCTCCATACAGCACCTTTCACTGGCACTAAGTCAGCAAAAAAAGAACAAGTCTCTTAAAATTAAAATGAAGGGAAAACATGCGATAAAATAAAATATATAAGACCCCAATATTTCAAATATATATTCTGCTTCAATTTGCAGTTTCTGCTCACCAACTATGCTCAGAATGACAGTCTTATCAGATAAGAGCAGCCAGCTGCTATATGCTGCATTTAAATTTATATTGCCAACAGCAGGCTCCATTACCCAAGAATTTTCTTGTTGCATTCCTAATACTGCCTTTCTGCATGCTTTATTGTTCCTCATTTCCTTACATACTCTTTGCTTTCCTGTGTGTACCAACATATCTTGGTATTTGTTTCACACATTTTTGTCTTTTTTACTTAATCTGTCTTTGACTGGTTTTCCTTTTTTATGCCTCTAAACTCTTCCTGCTTCTCAACTACCATCTCTAAAGCTGCTGTCTTACATACTCTTTGCTGTTTTCTTCTCACTTTCTGCTGCATCCCACCCCCCCTTCATTCCCTAATCATTTGATCACTGCGGTTCTTTGATGTTTGAGGCTTCCAGTTCAGTCCCAATTTAATTATGTTTTTCAGAAGACTGACCTCTGTGGTCCCAATTTGTTCAAGACATTTCCTTCATTGATCCAAGGCCAGATCCCTTTACTGCCTGTTCTAAGCTAGATTCCTGATATTAGAAGCAGACATGTATTAGCACTTAAGGTCAGTTTGCATATATCAGCAGTTAATTGCACTGATTTATTTGTAGGAGATACAACACACTCTTCCCTGCCCTTAGGTCTAGATGCATTAACACAAAATCAAGGGGAAATAATTAGAGGTATTCTCATACTACAGCAGATGCACTTTCTTCACTATTCATAAGAATACTTAAAAAATAGATTGCATTTTTCAGTAAATTGCAACGCATCCCAAAAGTCTGAATATTTATTTTCTGTTGGGCTAATATGGAAACATTATTGGACTTTCCCTTCTTAAATTCTCCACCTATCATCCACTGCTCAGGAAATAATCAGAAAGATGGTTCAAGCTTGGAGGTGGAAAGTCAAATCTATGTTTTCCAGAAAGAACAAGAGTCCTGTAGAGCAATTACAAAGCAAAACACACCTTCTCAATGGTACCCAGAGTGGTTGGAAGCTAGCTCTGCCTATAAAATACCATTCTGATATACATGAAACCTCCCCTATATTAGCAAACAAACATCTGCTTTCTTCAGCAGAGCAGTAAAATCTTCCTATCTGTAGCAAAACATGTTATGGAAAACTGAAATACAATTTCCCAGCCAGGGAGGGAAACCTGCAATATTTCAGCCAGGAGAAGTGGGAAAAATGTCCCTGGTGATTGCTGCTGTTCCTTGCTTCCACAGGGTCTGCAGTCTGTGGAGATCCTGGGGAGGGATGCAGAGCACAGTAATGGCACTGAGCCACTGAGCTGCGTGTGTCCACAGGCATGAGGAGTGGCAAAGGTCTCTCTGCATTAGACTGAGCTAATTAAATACAGCTCTGTGCTTGACAGGATCTACGGATGCCTCAATCCACTTTGTCCACTTGTACCCAAGGATGATGTCACATCTAAGCAGACCCACACGGGCACGTTACCCTCGCTTGCTGCCAAAAGCTACCAGCCTGAATAAGATCAGCACAAATGTTACGCTTGACCTGACTGAGACGTGTCAAGGAAACTGAGCCTCTGGATAAAAGCAGAGCTGCTTCAGGACCACAGCACTCATTCCTCAAAGAAGGGGACTCAGACTGGGATGATATACGCGCTACTGTGAAAGAAAAGATGTTGGCCTCCTGCAGTGAGGTGCTGACCTTTAAAGTGAGAGGTGCTGAAATCCAAAGTGATCTTCACAGCCCCTTGTTCCTCACCATGATCATCACAAGATGTTGCCTTTCATGTCAATGGAAAATTTTTTGCTTTGAATAAATTTTTCAGTTTAAATATAGGAGAAAAGCTCTATCATCTCTCCCTTATGCTACTTGTATACATATAATCATGAGCTGTGAGAAAATGCAGAAATTCTTCTCAAGAGATGGATGTTCATATAAAAGAATATATTAAAATAATCAGATAATAGTAATTCAGAATAAAATAAAAGTTAAATATTGAATTGTCACAGTTCACAATGATTTTCCAACATATGTTTAAATGACCTAAGAAGCACATCTCTTACCTCAACCAAGCAACTCTCAGAGTAACATCTTTCAGTCTCAGAAATATTTTATAACACCCAAACTGGTTTCCTGGATGAAATTGATCTGCCCAACACACATCCAACTCATTTTACCACTTCTGAGTTTGTTCACAGCAAGGTCCGCAAACACAAGCACATCCTTGCAACTACTGCTCAGAACGGGAAGGAAGTGTCCATCCTGCAGGAATTGCTTTCTGCTTGGCATTTTACCACTCATGCTGCCTTATGTATATTGGAGGACATTTTGTAAGTCTGAATTTGGGAGACTCATGTGTTCCCTCCTTTTTCTGCACTAGATTCCAAAGTCTCCATTTTTATAACCTGTGGGAGGTTTGCCCAAGTGAAATGTGAGTAAGGATTTCAAGACATGGACCTCTGAGTCACAAACGCCTTGAAAAAGACACCAAAAAATGGCAAATGTATACCATCCAATGTATACCGTCATGGAACTGGGAGCTGTGCTACAAGGACATCTCAGTTCTCCTTATACAGAGGTACTCAGTGGCACCTCCTGACAATAAAATAGGGATGATGACTACATCTCTGGCAGGCCCTCTGCAGGGTGTCATTTCCTGGATAACCATGACACATCTTTGCCCAAAACAGCATCAAATCGAGTTGGCTGGACAGCTCCAAACAAACACAACAGTATAACTTCTTCTGAAAGTATTTCTTGATTTCATTCAGATAATCCTGTTTACTTTATCTCTTTTCAATAGCTTGTTTTTCCTTGGATCTCTGACATACACTGGAGTGTACTCATGCTTCCTTTCCTGTTCATCAATAGTAAGGGTGCACTGTGGGTGTGCCAGATGCCCAGGAGTCTCTCATTTCCTTAGTAACAGCAAAGAGTTACTAATCCACAGCAAATAAAAGTAAAATGTAATGTAGACACTGAGCTAAGGGCTAGGGTGCTTGATCTCCCTTCCTGGTAATTTAGTCTGTAATCTCTGTTCCCCTGCTATCCCCCTCTATGCTTTATTATCCCCAGTAACTGAAAAGGCAAATTATGTTGCCCAGTACACAGTACTGAGACTCAAAACATAATGTTCTATATAAGGATTTAATAACATATAGGGACCTAGAAAAAAAGACAGCACAACAGGAAGTGTTAAATATCTGTCAGCATCCATGAAGTTAATTCAGCTTCAAGCCACGTTTGTTCTGGTGTGCACCACAAGCACAGCGCAGCAGCAGGCAGCAGACACAGCAATTAGCACCCAGAGTGAGACCAGAAACTCTGCTGGGGGCTCTGCAATGGTGCTGACACACAGCAGGGAACAGTCTCCAGGACTGCCTGGAGCAATTATCCTGAGTATGTCAGACACCTCCCTTCAGACCAAGCCCCTGAGGGAGAATGCAGCCCTGTACATTTGGGACCTCATGGTGGGACTGGGGCTGTGCCCACAGGGTCGAAGGGGCTGTATCCGCACGTGATGGGGCTGTGTGACAAGGTCAGCACACTGCACAGCACCAGAAACTGTGAGAAAGAGATCAGCTGGGTCTTCTCCAAAACTCTGCAGGTACAACAACCCAAATCCCCAGCTAATGAAGGGGCTGATGAAGGGCCAGCCACCTGGAAAGCAGCTTTGTGAAATGGACCTGGGAGCCCTGGTGGACACCTAGTTGAGCCTGCATCTGAAATGTGCCTTTGTGGCAAAGAATAGCAACAGCCTTCAGGCAAAGTGCTGCCAGCAAGTTGAGCGAGGCTTTCCTTCTCCTGTACTCAGCACTGGAGAGACGGTTCTGGACTGATGGGGCCAATCATGGCCTTCCCAGGGCAAAAGACACATGGCCATACTGGAGTGAGCTCAGAGAAGGGCCACAAAGATGGTCAAGGGGCTGGAGGCATTCTGTCATGAAGAGAGGCTGAGAGCTGGGACTGTTCAGCCTTGAGAAGGCTCAGGGGGAGTCTTACCAATATGTACTAATATTTGATGAGTGGGAATAAAGAAGATGGAGCCAGAGTCTTCTCAGTTGGATTCAGTAACAGGACAAGGGGAAATAGGCAAAACTGAAATATAATGGCTTTAACTTAAACGCAAGAAAATACTTTTTTTTACCATGAAGGCAGTTGAACACCAGAATGGGTTTCCCAAAGAAGTCAAGGAGTCCCCATCCTACAATACATTAAAGTCCTGCCTGAACACAGTCCTGGACAACCTGTCCAAGCTGACCCTGCTTTGAGTAGGCAGGTGGACTAAATGCTCTCCCAAGGTGTTTTTCAGCTCAGCTATCCTGTGGTGTCAATAGGTTGTGTATTCTCGTGTTACTTATCTATAAGGCATTCTTGATCTCAGTGCAGAGGCAAAGCAGATTCTGCCCTTGTACTGTACAACATCGCCTCTCCTGCAACTTTGAACATAATGGAGACAAGTAACCAGTGAGTTCTACAGTAATGAACTCTATTCATAAGGAAATTAATTTCTAGTGAAGATGACTCTGTCTAACAGGCTCTTAATAAAGAAAATACCTCACTCCAGAACACAAGATAATGATTTCCCTCATCCATCACACTTTGTAGTCCTGGCTCAGGTACCAGGCATTGCTGAGAACTGCCAGCATTCGTGGATCAATATTCCATACACAAGCAAGGCCAGATTGCACTGGTTGGTAAATTATGGTAAACTCATTGCTAGAAATCAATTCTTTGTTAAAATGACTGAGAATGATTGCAACCGAATGTTGCTTAGGGAAACAAAGGTCCTAGACTCACCCTTTCATTATTGCCCACTTAAATCAACTGAAATCACTTTTTTCTCTTACTTTTGTTTTTTTTTTCCCCCACTTGAGTTAACTAGTGGATGCAGCTGAAGACATCACTTTTTCCTATGACTACCATAGGAGTGGGGTGCAAAGAGGGGGTGGAGGGGGTGGGTGAAGGAAAGCAGACTTGTGCTCATCACTTTAAGGAAAGAAACTGAGAACACGGCTAAAATAGGGTTTGTTATGACACGTAAACAAAGGAAGGGTAGTCAGTTTAGTCTCTGGCTTGTCCTGACTCTCCGTCTTTCCTGGCTTGATGGTTCAGTGCATGAGGTTCATTGTAGCCATGAACCTGAACGTGTAAATTTTCTCTGGTGAAAGGTGAAGACTGGAGATCATCTGGAATTGTGCATTTTCATGTCTTTACAGAAAAAGAGTTTTGTATAATATGGCTATGAATACAATCAAAGAGACTCAAACCTTTAAAGAAGAGCTCCATCCCCAGAGGTACAGGTGCATGTTTGTCACCAGGTAAAGAGCCTCGGAATACAGAAATCACACAAACAAGGTCAGAAAGCAGATTGAACCTAATATAATATGCAAATATTTCCCTCAAGTGTCGTATCTTCCATTTGACCATAGTTCATGCTGAGGAATATGGTGAGACACTGCAATGAAAGATGACAGAGTATAGCCACAGGGACAACCTGCAAACAGAAAGGCACACCCTAAATCAGTGATGGATCTTGCAGGAATACCTGTGAATTACTTTACTTCTCCCCAGTACAAGAGGCCCTGATAACAAAACAAGTTTTATTGCTACCTGTGAAACTGGATACATCATCGCTGCAGTGACACACGAGCCCAAAATATTTACAGCATGTTTCACCTCAAATACAGAAAGTTTGCATTTCTGTGTCAAATAGAGCCAAAATAATCCCTCTGTCGAGCTGTTCATAACCTGACAACCACTGCTGTTTTGTTGAAGCATGAAAGAGATCTAATTTCTCTTGATAAAGTGTCTGTTGATGAGAAGCCTTCAGTTTCTAGGATTTTACCACTCTTAAAACCCAGTAAAGTGTGAGTTACTCCTTTACCAGCATGAGTCAGGAAGCAGCTGGGAAATTGCTTTGCATATGATGCAATGTCCTGAAATAATATGAACATCTCAAGGTTGGAATACACTCACACAGTGCAGCTGCTTATCAAAATGCAAGCAAATGATTAATCAAAGCACAAAGAGCTGGGAGAAAATGCAACAGGTCCCTTCTCCTTTCAGGTGCCTAATTCACTATTTCCCAGCATTTCCAAACCACTATGCTTGAATCGGGTCCTTGTAGGAAGTTATCATTTCTGCAAGAAATTGCTGGCATGAGGAGAATATTCTTTAATGACAGGGCTGATTTTACAGGCTTGTCTCCACCCTTTTTTTACAGAAATGATCTAAATAAGAGGTTTGATGGAGTAAATATGGGAAAAAAAATTGCCAAGGACAGGGGACTTCCTGACTTTAGTTATACGTCAATTGCAGATGTGCTGAACTGGAGTCAGTTAAAGCTTTCAGCATTTAACTCTTATTTATCATTCCACGTTTAAAATAATTGGTAAAAAAAAATTGGTTCCACCAGCTAGCAAAATTTGGCCATCAGAATAAAGGTCAGATCAGCTTCTCCATCTGAGTGTCCTGGTCATAGATAATTTTAAAGAGATTTTCATTCCTGTAGTGCAAAAAGAAGGTGAAATTTAACTACAGGGCTGGTGGAGGGTGGTTAAATTGGTCAAAAATTAATAAAACATAGAAGAATTATACAAGACTTGTTATTTTTCCTGTGAGATTTTCTTTTAATAATAGTAATTGTTTAAAATTGTACTTCTTTAAGAGTCCCATTTCAGGACATTCCTGATACCTGATATTAGGAATCCTGGAGTGATGAGGTATGTTTTTGGCCTTTCACAGCCTTACTTTTGTAAAATTTTGATGCAAATTTCCATGGCTGGAAATGGAAAAAAAGGCAGGAGACTGGAGATTACTGGCAGTGGCACAACTGCATACCCAGAGCTTCAACCTTGCCATCTTGTCCCACCCTGGCTGCTGAAAATTGCAGTCAGAGCACATTTCCCTAAGGAGGCAGCATATCATTGGTACATAGTCTTTAAATGCTTTACAGGGTATTAATTTCACAGATGGATCCATGGATACTTTAATAGAACTATTTTATCTTTTTTTTTTTTTTTTTGGAGGACAGATTGGAATAAAAAACAAAACAAAAAATGAAATATATATAGCAATGACTAACTATCTACAAATAGTTGAAACAGCTGACTGTTAAAGATGAAAAGGAATTGTTTAACACATTGCAGAAGTATATAAATCATCAGAATTTAGTGTGTATGAAACAGCTGAAGATGAAAAGGAAAGATGATCTTGTCGTGCACAGGCAATTAAATTCACTGCTTTGTCACAGACAACTGGTATTTGTCCTTTGGAAACTCTCTTAATATTTTTCTATGTGAGTTCTCTGTCCTTACAACGAGACCAAAGACTTTCACTCCTCATTGTTTTTCTGTTCTGTCAACACTTTTGAAAGCAGTTTGGGCTGAAATTGTTTCTTTCTATGCATTCACATCATATAAGCAAATTATATACCAGATTGCTTCAGGGGCCCCTCAGCACTGCCCTAATTAAATAATTATACTGGTACAAAAAGTGCCTCATAAATGTTAAATGTCATATTCTACCTAGTCTAATTATATTATGTACCTAGTGCTATAATGTATAATAAATTACTGTTTTCAAAGGATAATTTAACCCAAATATCAGCAGTCTCATTAAAGGCAAAGGCTACAATTTCAAAGAATGTTAGTGGTTTAGGAACTGCAGACATATTTCCAATAGAAAATGGTACCTACAGGCTTTGCGAATCATTGAGACCCTTTGGGAATCTCACTTTTGGGTAGCTAAGTAATTTATGAATTTTTTATAAAGTTATGAAGGACTGTTAAGGACTTCTGAAATTTTGATCCCAGAAGTCTGATCTGTGAAAAGTCTCCCAGGAAATCAATGGGAGTCACATTGCTAAAAAGCGTATTTAAATGGTCTGGACAAAGCATTCAAAATTTGCCTCACAGAAAATCCTGGAGTAATGAACACAGACCCCATGCTAGAAGAAGGATAGACCACTTTAAGGTAACAGCTCTTCGTTTGATCTCTCTCTTCAGTAAGTCTTTTGAAGAGAATTATTTTTTTCCTAATGGCAAAACTAATAGAAGAAACCTTTCTTCAGTACAGCCTTACACTCACTCTGTTAATACACTGGAGAGTAAAGCTGCTTTATTAATATACTCTACACTCTCACACACGTATCAAATAATATGTCAAAAGATAAGAAAGAAAAGCAAAGAACTTGGGTGGCATTTGTTGACATTTGCAATGCGGAGGAAACAAACAAGTTATGCCGTGGCTGAATGTTAAAAAGGCCGTGGAGAGTGAGCTTCCCCTCATCAATATGGCCCTCGGGGCATTTTTAACGCGGTCTGATACTGTGTTCGCTAGTAGGAGGTATTCCTGCAACATGGGAAGACAGGGATGGCTCCTCTCGGCTCTTTGAAGACCTCAATAAAAAGGTCACCAGATCTTTTATTTTCATTTACATTTTTAAAAGATCAAGGTCTCTTTTAAAAGAGAATAATCAAGATGCTCAGCCTACATCTAAACAAATCTTCAGCTCCAAACAGAAAAGAAAACCAAAATGCAAGTAGTTTCTTTCATTTTTATTTAAAATTTAAAAGGAGATTGGAAGTTCTTTATTTTCCTTCTTTCCTCTTCTGAAATCACGTTAAGATCCCTTTAGAGTGCAACTGAGAAACATCAAAAATCTTAATGCGGCCTGAGGGTGGCTTACTACAAAGCCATGTGCTAATAATACCTTACATTTATAGCTCTTTTCATCCAGAAGAACTGGATCCCCAGGCTGTGCAGATACTGTGTATGCAGGAATAATAATTCTGAGTCCCCTTACTGGCATGTGGCTGTCTCTGTGGAGGCTCAACACCCAGTTCCTCAATGGCCCATACTTTGGAGCTGGGGGGACACTCGGTGTTATGGAAACTGTACCGGGAATTTCAGCAGAGCAAAAAGCAAACAGATGAGCTGGAACTTGCTAGAAAATAGAAGCTGTGAGACCTACCCTTGCAGATGGTGTCTTGGGCTCACTCAAGTAAAGAAACAGCCACACTGCTGCAGGAGGTGCCCTGGAGCCTTTTGGAAGCTCTGGCTAAGAGCAGGAATGTCCAGCGCTTCCCACTTGCCATCCTGGCAGCACTTTCCTGGTGTGTTATTCCTTTCCCTGCAAGGCTTCCCATATGAGCAGGAGCAGCTCTCTGACTAGGTCTGATCAACGGTCTCAAAACCACAGCATGAGCCACATAATTCACAAGTAAAACCAAAAGTTCATTTTTCTTGTAATGAAGATGCATCTCATGCTTCCATTAACTTAACTTTACAGAGCACCAGCTCATCAGGTAGGAACATCTGATATGATGAAATCTATTAATAAACCACCAGGATTACTCTGAATTCGTATTTATCACTTGCTGTTTTTAAATTGTATGAACTCAATGCATGGTATTTTACAGGTGAGTGTTTCACTGTACTGGTGAGTGAAAAGGTGATACACTAATTTATCTCAGGTAAAAGAAAAACACGTTTTCACTGTGCCTGGGAATCTGCCTTTGTACCTATGTCCAAATATTGAACTACTCCTCAGTGATGCACATCAGCATGACCAAATTAAAAGTCAACAGAGCAGTGCTGATTTACATCTAATGTTTCTATTTCTAGATCTTTACTACAATGGTATTAAAATAATGATTAATAATGATCCTAGATCACATTATTTAGGGGCACTAATTGTAGAATATCTCGAAACATTTGTAAGCTATTTGCACAGGGTTTTGCACCCACAGTTTTGTATACACATAGAAGAATCACATCAGCTAAATAAATTTTCTTTTGTATATCTTATAGGTCCAAGATCAACTAATGATTTAATCCTGTCGGTTCTACTCCCTACACTGTCATGTTATGTCTTTTCCAGCATTCATCCATCATAACAATCCGTATATTTAAGATCATAGAAGCATGTTCTTTTTCAGACTTTCTGCAAATAGTATTAGTACCACTGGTACTGTTTTAATTAAATCATTCCTCATTTAACACTCTGCTGTGGATTATGCATATGTTTAATTTGCTCATTTTTAGATTTAGTAAACACTTTATACAGCTCATAGTTCTATATTTTGGATATTGAAAAACAGCAGAATTTAAACTGCAGAAAAAAATTGTCAATCATTCCTTCCTGTCATCTTCTGAGTAAGCTGGAATGTTGGCACTCATCTATGGCTCTAGTGGCATTTACATTTTTAATGAAGTAGCTTATTTGCTGAACTATACCCTTCCCCTTGCAGTTGTTCTATGGATTATGTCTAGTTTTATGAGTCCTGTCTGTGCCAGATTTCACAGAGGTTTATTCCATTTTTTTCTCTTCTTTTCTGTGCATGTATATAACCTGAAATTACTAGTCCATTTCCTCAACAGGTATAAATCCCTGCCCACTGACTTTGCACCTCATAATTCAGTCCAAAATTGAGCCTTATGCAAAGTACAAGGAAACTTTCACCTAATGAAGGCAGCCGACTTACAGCAGAGTGATGTGGAGAAAATAGGGCATGGCTGTCACTCACCATTAATGCTATTTACCACCATCCCTATCGCTGCACAGCAGAATACCCTGCAAAGCCTCTCTCTTAGGTGGGGCCAGCTAAGTCTGTAACTCTCTGTAAGCACTTGGTGACAAAAAGCACCCAAGAGACACACTGCTGCCAGGTGTGGTTACCACGTCTACTTTGATCAATTCCATTTGATATGGGCTTTCACATCCCTAAGCCAGCAAGCATAAAAGTACATAATCTCGGATATGACTTGATAGCTTTTAAGAGAAAGGAAGACAAGGTAAATACAGAGGTGTGAGATGTAACTGAGTCTTCCTGAGCCTGCAGTCGCTGCAAGAGCTTTGCTGGATTATTTCAGGGCCTGGCAGCTGCCTCCGACATGGACAGGGACAGGTTTCTAGTAGTAATGGTGGGGACAAGGAGACAGAAAAACTCGCTGTCCTCACCCCAGACAAACAGGATGTTGTCAGTGCTTATCAGTATGCCAGGACCAGCATTGCTCCACAGTACTGCTGAGTCTGACAGAAGAGCAGATACCAGTCCCACGGTGTCTCACTGTATCTACCATCTCTCCATAGCTCTAAACTCCAGCATATCAAATGCCAGTCTAAAACACATCACCTCCTCAGTTTGTCCCAATTTACCATCTCTTCATTCCTCCTGTGGTGGACCTGTGGCTGTGTTTCTTTTTGTCTCCTGCGTTCAGTATTTGGGCCAGCCCTTTTTAGTATCTTTATCAATGATCTGCATGAGGGGTTCAAGTGCCCCTCAGTCAGTTTGGAGACAACACCAAATTGGGTGGGACTGTTGATGGAGGGTAGGAAGCTTTGCAGAGGAAAGTAGGCAGGCTGGATCATTGGGCCAAGGCCAATTGTGTGAGGTTCAACAAGGCCAAGTGCTGGGTCCCCCCCTAGGTCACAGCAACACCATGTAATTCCACAGGCTCGGGGCACAGTGGCTGGAAAGCTGCCCAGCAGAAAAGGACCTGGAGGTGCTGCTTAACAGCAACTGAACATGAGCCAGTGTGTGCCCAGGTGGCCAAAAAGGCCAATGGCATCTTGGCCTGTATCAGAGACTGTGTGGCCGGCAGGACCAGAGCAGTGTTCATCCCTCTGTACTTGGCACTGGTGAGGCTACACCTTAACTCCCATGTTCAGTTCTGAGCCCTCACTTCAAGAAAGGCACTGAGGTGATGGAGTGAGTCCAGAGGAGGGCAACAGAGCTGGTGAAAGGTCTGGAGCACAGGTCCCATGAGGAGTGGCTGAGGGAGCTGGAGTTGCTTAGCTTGGGGGTAAGGAGACTTAGGTAGGAATCTTACTGCTCCTGCCTGAAAGGTTGTAGAGAAGTGGGGGTTGGTCTCCTTTCCCAGGTAATAAGTGACAGGACAAGAGGAAATGGTTTCAAGTTGTGCCAGATTTTAGGAGTTTAGATTGGATATTAAGGAAATTTTTTTTCATTGAAAAGTTGTTCAAGCATTGGAATAGGCTGCCCAGGGAAGTGGTTAAGTCACCATCCCTGGAGGTATTTAAAAGACCACATGTGCCACTTTAATGCTGGACTCAGAAGTGCTCAGTTAACAGTTGGATTCAATGATCTAAAAAGTCTTTTCCAACCTCAACAATTCTACAATTCTATATGCCACTAGTATTTATTCTGGTTGGCTGATATATTGTGACTTCTCAAAAATTACTATTTGTGTTTTGCTTTCAGATTATTGGACACACAACCTTTATTATTAAATATTATTAATTCTTTATTTCATGAGTTCTCACCTTTTTAAAAGATTGTTCAGCCCTGTTCCTGCAGTTCGCAATAGCAAATAACAGTCTGAAGTGAAAAATGCTACATTTAATAAAAACAATGATTTGTTTATCACTTTTCAGTAGTTCCTTGAAAGTTCACAATGGTCTTTCATTACATTTTATGTAAAATCCAACTTCCTGTGTGTTTTCACATGTTTAGTTTCTATTGTTCTTCCCACTCATCCTGTTTTTCAAGTGGAGATAACGGGGAGCTTCTCTAATGCAGACAGAAGACCAGAATTCATGTTCAGAACTAAAACATTCTATGACCTTTCCCCCCGCTCATTCACTGAAAGAAATTGCCTCTCTAGCAACAAAACAACTTGTTTTAATCTTATCACTAGGTGAAATGCCAGTTTGCTTTAATCTCTACAACTCCATCTAGCTCTTGGGGCTATCCTTAGAAAGTCAGGCTCAGTGTGCAATAACTCCAAGGTCACTCTTAGTGGCCAGTGGAAGGAGATGGGCTTTTCACCATACGTCAAAACTGAATTATCACCTGAAGGTATTTATCTCCATCCTGTGACAACAGACATAGGCTCAAATGACTACCATGCTCTTAGCTGCCAGAAGTTAGACAAGAATCCAGACTTGTTTTGTCCTAGGAAAGTAATACATTTTTCATTTTATTCTTACAGCAGCAACACTAATATTTGCCTTCTAACTTCCTCATCTTCCATCTTAAAAAGTTGCATGTCCATGTGCCAGTTCTAATTGGAGAGGTTAAAATTAATTTTATTTTGATGGGTTTATAGTATTCCCCACAGCTTGACTAGAAGTGGATTTCTGCTTCAGGGAGCTTTGTGAACAGAGAGAGCAGCTGCAAGACAGTCTTCTAATATAAAAATGGGCTTTGTAGAACTTCCTTGTGTAGCTCCCTGAATATAACTGCCTGACCTTGAGAAAAGAAGCAGGAGGTGTGTGTGTTTGACTTAAGTATTAATAGATAGGCTGGACAGTGAATCCTTCAATAGTCCACTAAAAAGCAAGAGATTCAACATAAAAGGAAAGTTCTGACCTTTACATTTAAGCCTCCTGCAGTTACTAGGGAGAAGAACTGTGGCTTCTCTATAATGTTAGTCAACAGTACTGTCCACTTCAGGTGCCAAGTAATCCTCTATCCCACACTGGGAGATAAAACAAGCAGAAAAAAAGGCCAAATCCTTCCTAAATGACTCTACTCTTCCCAAGAGGATAAGTAAATGTCAGCCAGCTGCCCTGAAGTAAATCTTTACCCATTAAAATAGTACATTATCACTTAGGTCAGTACTGGATGAGGCACAGAATTTGCTCCAGTAGCAAGGTTTTAATCTTTCAGCCAGATTCATTTGAGTAGCTCTGGAGGTCTCAAATTACCTATTTCACTGATCTGCAGGAAGCAATATGCCTGTGAAGGGATTTAGTTGAAGGAACATTACTGGCAAGAAGCACGGAAAGTTTTCTGTAGTGACTATTTTGCTGTGAAAGCTTCACAATCTAATACTTCATGAAAACTTTGTGAATTGTTGACTAAATACATTACGTGAACATTTGTGGTATTTTTCACTTTTAGTGACACTGCAGAGTTTTGAGGTTGCACATGGAGGAGCAGAGAGTGCAGGTAAATTCTGTGACTTCTGTGGTTGAAATCTAGACATAGGATTAAAGCATCTAGACAAAGGATTAAATATGATCATTAATAGTTACTCACATGACAAAATAGGCAAGGAGAACGTAATGACAACACTCAACCAAGAGTGAAAGAGATTAAATGTTCGTTTTTTCCCTCCTGACACTTCATTTCACAAGAAGACTGTGCTCCTCTCCCAACAGCATTGTAGGAACACAGCCTTATACAGCACACTCAAATAATGACAAGTGCAGTGTTGATTTCCACCATAACCTTAAGCAAAAGCTTTTTAAGACCCAAGCAGAATTTTTGAGGGAACTAGAATCAGTGCTTTCTGTTAGCTGAAAAGCCAAAAACCAGATCTCCCTGTTCTTACTATGCGTTCACATCTGTCACTCTGCCTGATAACAAACGACAGATTGTCTCCTACACAAGCATTGCCACCCAGACCCCAATTTGAGCATTAAGACCCCTTAGGCAGAGCCTGATATGTTGCTGCTCAACAAGTTTTAGATCTCTAGGAGATCTTAGGGACAGTCCTAAAAATTAAGTTTGTCAGGTGAATACAAGCATCATTTGCTATTTAAATTCACTGTAGTGCTGTCAACACTTTCTTGAAGTGATGACTGAACAGGTGGATTTATTTTAGAGTGGCTGACAGCCAGTGCTCTTTCTACGAGACCTTTATTTTAGAACTTGGTATTAAATCGTGCTTTTAAGTACTTAAGGAAAAAACAAAGAGGGAAATATATATGTTCACTTTTCCACTCTCCTTTGTTTCCTGCCATCCCATTGGACCTGCACCTGCAGCAATCAGGTGGATAAAGAGGGCTATTCATCAAGGTGGAAATTGATACGTTACATTTCTCTGAAACTAAGCTAAATGCAACTGTTTTTTTCTAAGTGTAAAGGAAAAGAGCAAGTGCTGCAGTGTTTACAGGGTAAAATTTCCCCAATGAATTTGGTGCGCTGGCATGTGATGTGACAGTTGCCTGGTGGAAAACCAAAACAACCAATAAAAAACCCAGTTAAAACAAGCCTGTTGTGTTACAGCTTTTGCCAGTTGTCTCAGTAAATATGTCACTGCTTAAAGTCGCAGAAGGAGAGACTGAAATACCCTCTGTGTTTCTACAAACACACCTCACCTGATGTGCAGCATTGCTGGCACTGTAATGCTGGCTCCTCTCTTTCACCCTCCCCTCCTGCCGCCCCAGACAAAGCTGTGTTACTGCTGCAACCCACTGTGTCCTACAGTGTTTGGTGCCTCTGAAATTAAGCAGATCTCTGTGCATTGCGTTTGGAGTGGGTTACCTCTACATATTCTTCACTGTGCAACATCAAAATATAATATAATTTGGAGGCTGAGGCAATGGATTATAAGTATTAGGAAGTAAACTCCTGCTATCCTCCCCTCATACTCATATATAACTTTATTGTCTATAAGCCAAGACTTAGAATTATAGGATCATGGAATGGTTTGGGTTGGACGGGACCTAAAAGGTCATCTATTCCACCCCCTCTGCAATAAACAGGGGCATCTTCCACTAGACCACATTGCTCAAAGTCCCATTCAACTTGATCTTGAATGTTTGGAGGGCTGGGGCTGTCTGGGAAACATGTTCCAATTTGTATGTCCTAGAGTTACACCATAAGGACCTTACAAGTGGTCCTACCAAGTAAACAAAAAAACAAAACCAACTTAATGTCTGTTGTAAATCCATCAATGCAAAAAGGACTATGACAGCTGTCTACATGGACTTGAAGAGCAAATGTAAGTCAACTTGTCATAAGAGATCCAACAGAGAATGGAAGAGAAAAAGATGAGTAAGAAATTTCATTAAAACTCCAAAATGAAGTTATAAATGCTGGAAATATTCTCAGAAAAAGGAAAGATGTCTGTTATACTTACAAAGGAAAAACAGGTTTCCACAGGCTAGTTGGAAATGATCCTGCTATAAAAAAGTGTGGAGAAAATGACTTGCTTGTAACACATTTTTCAACCTCCACTGCCCAGCTGCTGAATTAGATTTTGAACACAAGGGATCCCACAAAGCATGTGTTGTGCTCATACTCACAAAATTTTTGAAAATCAATGTCTAATAAAGTCATACATACCTACAGCTTTTATTACTTGGTTATTTCTCTTGGAAAAGGTGACATTTCCGGGCATGATGGCTACTCTCCTATGCCCTGTGTATCCCACATACATATAAGGAAATAGTTGAAGGCTAGAAAATACGCTCAAGGCACTTGGAATCTGCCATCTATTACTGGCATTTCTAGAAAGGCCAAGACTTTCAGCAATGAGTTTTTATATGTTAGCATCATTGGTTTGTAGTCTATTCATGGTACTTAGTGCTGTGTAGACATCTTATGAGTGAGATTTGAGTGAGATTAGCAGGCACGTGAGGAGATGATTTACAATTGAAAGCGGGAATCATTCTGGTGGACCTGATAGGAGGCCAGGGGGATGCTTGGGCTGTGTGTCCTCCAGGGGACAGCAATCACAGCTGGTGATGGTGCAGTCACATGGATGTTTTTACAGGCCATAAGTCAGAGGGTTCTCATTATCATTCACCGAGCTCCAGACAAATCTCCTTTATACCAGCGAAAAGTTCTCCATCCACACCAGTGGGCTTTAGAGCAGGCCTGGATTCAACTAACGCACTCAATGCATCCATGAAAATCAGCACTAAAATGGACCACCTTGAAGGCAGACTCAATAGCAAACAAAGAAACTGGAAAAGACTGATAGTAAGCAGTCTCATTTCCCTGCAAGTTTTCAGAGAGAACAAGAACATATTGCTACTGTTTGTGAAGTACCTGCCCTTTGCCTCCAGACTTAAGGACTGCCAATCTGCTACTTTCAGCAGCACTAAAATTCTCTTCAAGAAGAAAAAGGGCTGATGATTCCTACCTTCATAGCTCAATTATATTTCTTTAATGTCATATCATAAATGCTGAAAATCTGACCTGCTGCGCTCTTACTCCTCCCTGAAGGCACGCCAGCATCTCTTGTCTGCCCATTCATGCTGCTGTTTCCTTTCCAGAGCCATAAACTTCAATACGACATGAAATTCCAAACTCATCAGCCTTAAAGCTATGAGAGGCAGTTTGCTCAGCATGCCATCTGGGAAAAAGCTTCTTCACTCTTCTTCAAGACAGCCCACAGGAACCACCCACTTGCAGTTACTGACCTTGAGTTTGATCTGTATGGATATTGTCAATCCTTGTTAACATGTTTCTAATAGGAGGTGGAGAAGATGCTTTTGCAAACTCTTCAAGAGAGCTCTTTCATTCACTCTTGAGCGTGGGGACTGAGCCTCATATGACTACAGCACTGTGCAAACAGACTGGTCCAAATCCTTTGGGAGGTGTTTTGACAAAATGTCTCATCAACAGAATGCTTCAGCTGGTTCATCACAGCTGAAATCCGTGGTAGAAATACTGGGGAAAGAGTTGGCAGACAGATTTCTGGAGTTCCAGGAATCACCAGGCTCATAAATGGGAAGAAAAGGAGAAACCCAGACCAGACTTCTGCAAGAAGATCTCACTCCACAGACCTCCTGATCTCCTGGGTTTGGGTATTCAGAAAACACATTTCAAAACACTAGGAGCTATTTCAGAATTAAATTCTAATCGGGATTCTTTCATTCACTCCTGCCTTTTCCCTTGACCTTAGGGAAGTAATTTAATTCCCCTTGCATTGGTTTTCCCTAAAAATAAAAGAGCAATGATTTTCTGTCGTACCAACCTCTAAGTGACAACATAATTTTTAACTGATTGGTGTTAGCCAAAAGCATTGAAACCTGTCAAGAAAAATGCCAACCCCTGATAGTGTGCCGAGGGAGACAGAAGAAAAATGTCGAAGTCATAGTAACTTTCCCTTAGTGGAAAGTTCCTGGCTTTACACAAATAAATATTTTCTTGTCAGCATTTACCACCAACTATATGAATCATTTGCATTGCATTTTCACAGTAAGCTCTTTAAAAATAAACTCAACATCTCCTGTGAAAAGTATTTTCATGGGATTTCAAAATGCCCAAGAGCATAGTCTGGTACACCAGATTCAGCTACACCCTACTGCAGTGTGCAGAGACAATGGAAGATAATTGAGAAATAGAGAGGTAATAAACATATTTTGTGCTGAATAGCAAAAAGAGTTTTTAAAAATTAATTTGAGTGCTACAACTAAGAGATGCTCTGGAGGGAGAAGCTGCTTCTTCCTGCTTTGGCCAATAAGAACGTGAGAACAGCTACACTGGTTCACACCTGAGGTCCATATGGTCCATGCCCTCAGCAATACTATTCACTGTGCTTAAGACAGCCATATATGATTTTTCTCTCAAATGTCTCCCATTGTGTTGTGTCTTGTTTACTGTATGTTATTCCCAGAAAAGAAGAAAATCTTTGCTTTTCCAAAATACTTATAGACAGGTCTCCTGCTGAACCACCAAACCAGCAGCATTTACCAAAACCATACACACACAAAACTGGAAGTCCTCTATTTCAGAAAAAGTGAATATGATCACCTTCATTGTCAATGTAATAATTTTTGAGTACAATGATGATGTTATATTACTGTATATGAAAATGCCTATTCTTACTGAAGAAGTGCTCAGTAGTCCTTGACAGCAAGATTTTTCAGTCCTATGAATAGTGTTATGCTCCAATGAGTTTGATTAGCAAGATTCTATTCCAGAACGACTGGGACTTCAGGTGGGAGGCCTTTCTAAAACTGTTATATTCCCCAGTTTTCCTCTTCCTCTGACATCTTCGTCCTGTCTCGTGTTTCAGATATGGCATTCCCACAGCACTACGTGACTCCCCAGGCTACTAATCCAAACAGATTTGGATCTTTATGCTGGTAGCACCTGTGAGGGTGCTTCAGCAAACAGGGCTCACGTTGTTTCAGTTTGCTGCCAGCAGACATGCAGTACGGCAGCGTGCTATAGGCTGGCTGTTCCAGAGGAGTAACCAGAATATCTCCCTGTTTTCAAGCACCCTGGATGGTTTTCATCCAACCCATGGATTTTAAATTCTGTACTCTATGGAGATGCAAGGGGCCCATTGATCTGTTCTCTGCCTGTTTTCTTCCACAATACTTGTGTGATGTGGCTGTGTAACTGTGCACTCACCTCAACAGTTGATGGCTGACATACTAAATTTAATTTCTCAGAGAAGAATTCCCTGAAGCCCACAGGCCTTCTCTAAAAGTTCAGCTTGGCTCCAGAGGATACTACATATCATCTCACTCAGGCCACTTAGCAGCAATCCCTTTTATTGTTCTTCCCAAGGAATTTAGGTAAGAGCCAGGTTCAGGATGTGGAGATGCTAAAAGTTTTGAAACATTGTGCAAAGAGAAGAGAACACAAAGGGTTTCTCCATCCTTGTTTAATCCTTATTAATGTAGCATGTCTTAATATGTTTAGAGTTTGATGTGTGCTTTGGGGTACACTCAAGGACACACTCCCTTACAGGGAAACTACTTTTACTCAGGGTTTTCTCTCAAATGATGATGCTCCCTCACCCAGGCTCTGAGAGACAGTTTTGCACTATTGTTTGCATTTATTTAAACAAGCAACCTGTCAACACCCACATGGGCAAGTTTTCTTCTGTTTTCCTTTTGAAGTATGCTAGATTATTAAAAAAAAGTTTTCAAAATAAGTCAAGGGAAAATAAAAAAGTTAAATATCAAGGAAAAATGTTTCATATCTGGAGGGACAGATGCAATAATGCATATCAACCCTAAGAAAAATAGTAAAACAATAATGTTTAATTTATCATACAAATCACGAGATGTTAAATACTGCTCTCCACTATGTACGGTTTCTGCAACAAACTGTGAATATTTTCATCTCATTCACCCTTTCCACACTCCAACAATTAAAAAAAAAAAAAAAAAA